>CAUJNA010003250.1:1030406-1135406 GCA_963377175.1 Effrenium voratum | reverse complement strand
GATGTATGACTTCCGTGTGCTGAAGTGAATATGTCTTATTTCTCTTCCTTGGCGTCAAAGGGAACCGACTTCACTACTGGAAAAGTAAAACACAACATTTTTCCTTTTTTTCTCCTTTTCGGGGAAGCTGGATAGCAAAAAACGAACGGGGGACTTAACCAAATGGAAGTTAGTCCGAGACAGGACGAAGCACCGACACCTGCGCTGACCCGCCCCCGCCACTTGTTCCAGGCAGAGGTGTCGAACAGCATGTTGCCAGTCCGCTGGCAGGGAACGCGCCGCGGGCTCAAGAGAAAGCCCCAGACGTCTCCCAGGGCTCACATCACCACCTAACGATGTCAAGTCACAGCCCAAGAACTATGAGTGCATGTCATTTTTTTTGGGGACCTTCCATCATCTCTTGGTTTCCCTTTAAAACCACCAACCGAGGCAGGGCTCCTTAAAAGATCTCCATTTTGCAACCATTTGAAGCATGGCTTTTTCAACACCAAAATAAGGTTGGAACTACCACCATTTACAAGGCAATGTGGTGTATGATGTAAGGATCCCTGTCTCCCTCGGCTCATTTCGGAAACCACAAGTAAAATTGATCGGCCGGAGATTTGGGGAGATCCAGTAACTCGCCTGCCCAGGCCGTATTGAACAAATCCGTTTTGGGCCTCCCATCGCCTGGTTCCATGGCTTTGCAGACCAATGTTTATCGTGGACGAAGAGGGGGGTGCTCCCCAGGTGAAGCTTTCCCTCAATGGGACACCGGTCAACCAGCCCGTTTTTCAGTCCGGGGCGAAAACGAGGAACCTTTCGGCCGACCCCCCGCGTTGTGTGGTCGCATGTTAGTTTGCAGGGCAGACAGGGCCGGTGTCCGGAGATGCGCCAAAATGACCATCCTCTGGGCACACATTGAAATTTCGAATAGAACTGGGATGGATAAATCCGGCAGTAAATGTTTACCGACCTGGGAAGTTTGTGCAAACAATACCCCCCAACATGTTTCAACATGTTTCCTACGTGCGTGTGTGTGTGTGCCTGTGTGTGTGTGTGCCTGTGTGTTTGTGTGTCTCTGTGTCTGCGTCCTGTGTGTCTGTGTGTCTGCGTGTGTGTGCGGATATGTTGAATATGTCATTGTGCGTGTGTTTTTGGGTAGGGTAGGCAACCATTTGGTAAGCATCATTTAAGTGGGGATTCATGTCAACCAACTTCCTATTTACATTCATGTTTTTTTTTGGCTTGAAACTGACAGCTTAGGTAGTTGTTCGCCAAACCACCAAGCTTCAAGATTCTGCCCAGCTTTTTCCATAGCTGTTACCTATGTCGCTGGTCCCAAGGACCGTTTGCCTCACATTACCACCCAACGATGTGAAGTCGCAGCCCAACAACTATGAGTGTACGTGTTTTTGGGGGGGACACCCCAAAACAGTGAGTTTCCTCTTGGTTTCAAAACCGCCAAACAAGGGTCCTGTAAAGACAGCCCCGTACATTCTCCCCCAGCTGGACCGCTGCAGCGAGCTTGTTGCTAGGTCCTCTGCAGCTGCTGGCGACCAGGCTAGAGCCATCGTCCTCCTCGGCGCCACGGAAGGGTGGAATCTGTTTTTGGCTCACTGCCTGATTCCGTTTCGGACTTTAGTCACTTTTTGGGTTTGGTTGCCATTTTAGTGGTAAACGAAAAGTTTGGACTTGTTTTGGGCCATCCTCAGGAAGTGAGCTGGTGTTCTTGTCGGTTTCTTGGTTGCTACTTATCACTGGTGCCGTCAGTTCTATGCGGGAGGAGGAGGCCATTTGGTTCCTTTGGGTTTTAGTTCTTTTTGATGGTTTAGTGGTAGTTTCCACTAAACTGCTGAAAGTTAAAATGTTCAGGGGATCTGAGGACGGCCCAGCTTAGAGAGGGTTCTTTGGGCGACACTTTCTTGGGGTTGGGGCCCCATGTCTCTTTTTATCGAAGTTGGGGAGGGTTGAGCAAACGCATGTTGCAGTTCTTGCAGCCTAGAAGCCAAGGAGCCTTCAGAGGTGTGCCGTACATTCACATGTAAGTACGTGTAAAATTTATGCACACGTCAAGGCCTTTTGTTTTGCACACACTGAGCGCAAGGCCAGCAAATGTGGCGAGTGCTCAATGGTTACAGGTACAAATGCAGTTGCAAACGTGCGCTTTGCCTTTCTGAGGTTTGGAACCCTCGTGGATGCGCATACTGACTTCAATTGAATTTGTACACATTTGCCTTGGAACTGTTTGGAAGCATTGGTTGGCTCGTTAGCCTAAGCCAGTCCACAACTGCCAGCTGCCCTCATTAGGTGAGACCACCGTCGTTTGGGGTCGACTCAATCTGTTTGAGGAAGTACCTGTACCCAGGAAAGCTCACCGAATGAATGTTACGTAATATAGTTGTTATCATTGCTATTATTAGTAAAATGTGTGTTTATTGGTATTTGTGATTGCTATGATCGGTGATATTTTAAGCTTAGCAATATTCGTACCATTATAATGGGTATTATCATAATGATGTTAATGTACTTGGTTTGTTTCTTCGTGTTTTTGTTGTTTCTATTTGTGTGTTTCAACACAACATGAACTTACTAATTACTTGTTTATTGTTTGTTACTATCATGACGACTATTATTGTGGGTGTGTCATTATGTTTATTATTTAGTATTACTCTACATACAAATATGGCTTCCTCGGTGATCTATTAATTTGGTTTGCTACTTAGTTATTATTGCTATTACTAGTCTTAATATTGTTTATATATAACATATGTTTCTATTTACGTATTAATCGTTTATCTATGATGATGATTGTTCTATTTATGTGTATGTGGTTATGTGCTTAATATGCATTTTTTTAGTATTAATATGCTTATTCCTAAATCCCCAAGGTTCCTATCCCCCGTCCCCCTGCTCCCCACCCCTCCTAGCCATTACATGGTATGGGTGAGGAAAGGAGAGGCAGAGACGTTGCAGCCAAGGCTCCTCAAAAAGGAGCTTTTTTGAGACGCCGACTCGGCGAAAAGGGTTCAAATCCGTGCGCAAAATTTGGGTGCCAGGCCATCTCGTATGTCCATCTTGTCGTATGGGACTGAGAACTTTGCAATAGACATCATGGCGCAAGCCAAAGCTATGGATGTTACAGACCCAAACTCCACCAGGACTCGGGAGGCCTGGATCCTCTTCAGCATGGGCGCGACTATCAAGGATCTCGCAGACCCAGACACAACTCGCAATTTGAGGATTGGCATTGTACCAGGCGAAGAAGACCCCAGGTTCACACCAGGAAGTTGAGGCTTCCCAAGAAGAAGCCCTGGAGTACTTGCGGAACTGCAAGCAGATTCCCTTTTAGGCCTTCCCCCAACCCCCCTACTGTTTACTACTTAAAAGGACGATCGGGTACTTAGTACGTGGCTAGTAAGTCAGGTTGTACCCCACTGAACAGAGACATATTTCACCATGGCTTTTGTGGGTTATTTCACCAGGCTTAACCGCTTACCTGACGTACCGAATCGATGAGGCCTTTAAGTCGGTACCATCAACCCCATGCCCCCCTGCCCCCCCCCCCGTATGGTGGACACTTAGGGTCTATTTTGCAACCTCCTTCTTTTAGGGTCTTGGTGTTTTTAGGTATGGTTGCAAATGGACTCTAGCTGTCCATGCCCCCCCCCTTCCCCCCTTCGCGCCCCCCCCCTTGCCCCTGCCCCCCTGCCCCCCCATCACCCGCCCCATGGCCCCCCTGGACTGCGCGACTTCGCAGGGCCGAGTCCTGCGAGGAGCTGCAGCCCTGGCAGGCCATGGCCGTTTCGGGTTGGTTTCCGGGCGCCGGACAAATCGCCCCCAGCTTTGCACATGTGTTAGGGAAACGTTAAATGGGGAGGTGATAGGGTGATTGCTGAATCCTTCGAAGTGAGCGACTATTCATAGGGACGTCCTACACAAGTGTAATTATTCCGAACAAAAAGCGGAAAAACCAGTCATTTTCAGAACCATGTCCATCAAAGCGGTTGCATCTTGAGACTTTTAGTTTTGGGGGCCTTGGAACCAAAACAGATGGAACAAAACCTGACGCGAGACCCCATGGATTTGTCTTCTTCCTCTCCGTTTCCGTTCAGAAAATGTTCGACATGCCCCTGAATTGAGGTCTTGGTCCCCAAGACGGCCGTTTTGGAGACCACGTTGAGGGGACTTGCTTTCGTTTACTCAGTTGTTCAGTGGCACCCTTTCCCCCGTTTTTTTGGTGGCTGCCCCACTAAAAGTGGTCTTCCCCAAACAGGCTTCCTTTCTTTTTGCCAGGGTCACTGAACAACTGAGTTTAGGGGCGCATCGTTCGGGGGCTCTTTGGGGTGCACTTGCAGACCTCCAGCCGCAGGCAGTGCAGCTACCCTCAGAGAAGGCAATCCGGGAGACGCTAGCCGCTAGACGTGCGACGGTCGCGACTCCTCCAATTTCCAATGCGAGGGTTCCAGATATTTCCCTTTTGGATGTTTGAGACATTAGCTTTTAGGCCCTTGAAACATGAGTTTCCTTTCGGCGTGATGTTGACCGTCAAAATGGACGCCCTGATTCGCCCCTTATTCAGAGCCAATGGCCCTTCATGGCGCCTGATGACATGGCGGAGTGGGGAGAAACTTAACAGGTCAGAGTTGGGCCCACTCAAGTAGTCTCTCAGTAAGTACTGCTCAGTTCTGGTTTGGAAGTAATTATTTTAGTATTCCGTTGGGCTTGCCCAGTATTGTTTAGAATTGTTTTAGTATTTGTTTAGCTTTTTTTCCTTGGCAATGGCTCTGTAGTCTTTGGATCGGTTTAGTATTTGTTTTGGTATTCCTCGGTACTGGCCCAGAGATTGTTCTTTCTCTATTTATCTCCCCCTTGAAAGTATCTCGGCGCGGCTGCTTTAGAAAGGATGTCATAAAGAACTTGGCTTTTTGAGGCCTCTGCCTAGAATAGAGTTCGGATGTGGCTTTTGCACCTGTAGAATACTCAAAGAGTACTAGAAGGTTACTAAAGAAAGACGAGCAGGGGGAAAGAACAGGGACAAATCCACAAGAACCGCATCGAAACCGTCTTATAGATTCAGTCGATTAGTATCTAGGTCCCCCAGAAGTGCCCTTTTGCGCTTTTTTGGGGGGAGGGTCCCCCTACTAAAATAGACTACAGAAAAAAGTTGGTACCCTTCTAACTTCTCTACTGGAGGACCTAGGTATTGGTGTAGTCAGTGTCGTACTATTTAGTGTCTTGCCGGGGCTTGGGATCACTGTTGTTTTCTCACCGAACGGGCAGCCATATGTTTCTCAGCGGATTTGTGGTTGCTGTGTTCCTCCCCCTGCATCTTTTGAAGGTGGGGAAGAATGTTGGGCCAATGTTTCTCTCTTGCCTCCCTATTTACTAGTTGCTACCCGTGAGTCCTGCTCCAAATTGTTCCTTGAGTCTGGGCAAGAATTCCGCGTCTGGTGTCCTGTTGTTCCTTTGTCCGGAAGACACCCGTTTCACCCCCATGAGCATGGAGGTGATGTTTGTTTAAAACAAAAAATGGCGGAATGCTTTGCTTGGTAGAAATCAATGCATCAGCCAGACAGTTGTGTCTTGTCTTCATTCCTTGCAGGTGGATGTGGCTGTGCGCTTGGATGGGCCAGCACGGGTCAGTGATGTGTACGCTTCTCGGCTTAGCAGAGTTGTTGGAGCGTCTATCGCGGTCGCATGCTGGGCCCCGACTTGGCGTTCTTGTTGTTTCTTTTACCCTCTTACCAAATCAGATGGGACCTGGCAGGGACTCCTTCAAAAGGAATTTTATCTTCCAGGACCCCCATGTTAATTGGTGGGAGGGTAAATCTTGGGGTTCTTGGCTGCTTTGAGGTTGTGCAGCCTTTGATGTGGTTCGGCTGTTCGTGGCTTTCGCGGCTTTGCAGGACAAGGACGCGCTAGCCACGCAGTCGAGTTTGCCCCAACTCAAGTTGCCTCTAACCCGTTGGGATGCATAAACTTGTCCTTCCCCGTCCCCCCTTCCAACGCAGCGACAGCTCAAGCACACAACTTGGATACACTTCTCATGTGGGTTCTGGGCACGTTTAAGTCTTCAACATTTACGCTGGCTTTCTAGAATCCCAATTCAGAGGTTCATGACCATCCGTACAAACCCGGCTCCAAAAGATCATTTCAGAGGCTGTGGACTTTTGACCAATCCACTCGTGGTCGTGAATTCTGAGCATCCTGAGCGGGCCACCTGTACGGCTCAAGAAACCCATTATGTATACATATAATATATGTATGTATATATATATATATATGAACCCCTGGTATGACACCCTTGTTTATCAGTGATATAATGAACGACTAAGTATGGCTGAATTGTGGGAACCAGTCACAAAGGAAGGGCCCAAAAGGCCATGGCTTCATTTGTGGTTGTACATTCAATTGCATCGTGATTCGATTGCGGTGGCAATCACTTTTTGCCGGCCGGGCAGACGAACAATTTGGTCTTGTATCCAACGCGGCGAGTTGGAAAGCACGTTGCCTCTGCAAGTGAGTTTGCTCGTTTAGGCACTTGCTCGACTCATGCATGGAGCAACTTAGGCGCTTGTAGGCCAGTGTGAGGGGCGCGCGTGTTTGCTGGTGCAAGCGAGTCTACCAGCTTGGGACTGTCCGTCGCGAAATCCTCGAAGGGGGAGGTTTCTCAAAACGAGGAGCCCAGGGACTTTTAGGCGAGCTTGGGGCACCTTTTCCCATGTCTGCCCAGGAAAAAAAAGTCGAATCAAAGAGGGATCCCCTCAATTTTGCCTTGGCCAAACGTGGCAGTTTTTGAATTACACCCACAACCCACCCAGCAAATTGCGACATGGGGTTTTCCAGTGAGTGGCCAGTTTTCGGTGCCATGTTCGACTTGGGCGACTTGGGCGACATGTGTTGGATCCTGATACCAAGGGCCTTCAAAGGTGCGCCAAGAGATGGATGTTGCGAAGGGAACGCCACTGATTGACTGGGTCCATATGGGTGCGGCTCAAAATCAAACAGGAGGGGGTTACGCATGTTTCCATGTTTGCACTTACCAGGGTTCCATTTTGGTAGCGGTTTTTTGAGCCACAGCCATATAGGAGATATCCATAGTGCCCAACCATTGCTTGAAGAATAGGACTCCAGTTAGCACCCTTTATTGTATGTGAGGGGCCTTCAAAAGGAGAACGGGAGCAAGCCGCAAGACGTGTGATCCGGCTATGATCAAGACTAGAATCAACGCCCGTTTTGTGGACTTGTCTTTTTTGCCTTTTGGCATAGGAGTCGATTGAACTCCCACTGGTTGTTGCGAGGTTTTCGGGTTCCGACCTTCCTCTCGCGAGACGGATCTCACGTTCGTTAGGTCGTTGCTGGGTCGGCTGGGGGCCCAGCTGTGGGGATGTGGATTTCGGGGACCTACTTGTACAAAGGCTGTAACGCATTCCCCGAGTTCCTGGCCTTTAGTCACTTTTGGGGTTTGGACCAGTTTAGTGGTAAATTAAAAGTTTTGATTTGTTTCGGCCAAGCCACGGGAGTGAGATAAGCTGCCTTACAAGCTTTGTGTTGGTGGCTTTTCTATGCCTCGATGCATACCTACAACTTTCTTTTCGCATGGCCAGCAACTCCGGCTTTCCGCCATCAGTGACCAGAAGATGCCTATTTGAGCCGCGCCTGGGTTTCTCCGTTGGCGATGTAGATGGTTCTACCGCTGGTTGTGGCAGATTGATTTACCAGCCCAAGGCTCATTGTTTGGATGGGCACCGTGGCCACGTGAAAACATGATTGATTGAAATCGGGGTTCCTCCGGAGCCCCAAAGCGACAGAAAACACGTAATGGACGCCCCAGATGAAGCAGAAGCGCTGATGGAGATTTTGTCTAAAGGGGTGTCCCTTGTAAGATTCAGACCACCCACTGTGAATAGGACGGCTTCATTAATCCGGGGTTAACATTCGGCCTCCACTGCGAAGCACTATGCTGGTAATTGGTCTGTTGGTAGATCTATTTAGGGGGGGCTGAAGCCAAAGTTCCATGCGACGCCAGCCGTTGGCGGGCGTCGCACATCAGAATGAACACCTCAGTGCTGGACACATTGGGTTGACGGTTTCTGGGGGGTATCAACGTCAGAAAGTGACATATGAGACCCACAAGTACTTTTCCACACGGCGACGACTCCAAATTCGCAATGAGTCAAATCGGACTCAGCACCCCCCAACTGTTTTTTGCCTGTGTCCAGAATCCCAAGTATTTCAAAAAGGAGTGATTGGGGGTGCAGGTATGCTTACTGCTGTTGCCAAACTCGACCAGCCTGCACATGCCCAGCCAGATGATCAGTCCGGCCTTGCCAGCTGGCATTTTGGCCTGCTGTAGTTTGTGGCAGCCTGCACACCAAACCTTTGCCTTCAGGAAACCTGACCAGATACTTCCCAGCACCCGGGGCCTGACTATTGCCTATTTCTTTTTGGATGGGGTTTTTGGACGCGTGGCAGGCGAAAAGGCAACCAACGTGGCTGGCTGCGCTCGCTAGAGACAGGTTCCACCAATGGTTCAACAACCCTAAGCCGCTGGGTCCGAAAAATTCGAACCGCGCTGGGTACTAAGCCAAAAACACAGTCATCATAATTTTTAAATATGTGTTTACTTATTCTAGCCCCGTTTAAAGCCCCTGTGGGCCGAGCTCCTTTCACTGCAGGCTCGGGCGAAGCGGCTTCAACCTTGCATTGACTACGAGGCTGGGTTTGATGAGACTGTGCTGGCCGCTTGATCACCCATTTGCCTCTGGAGCTCGAGCATCACATGGGATTGCGGACAGATATTTGAGGTGGTCCTTGGTTTGGACACATTCCCAGTGCATCATGGTGCGAATTTTAGTGAATTCTTCACCTCTTGAGGTGTAAGAGAACCAATGGATCCGCAGCCCACATTGAATCAATCAATCTCCGAGAGTCTTCATCGTAATACATGATTCCTGTTTTGCTGAACGTCGCAAGTGCACCAACCGCATCGCCAGGGCTTTCCTTGCCGGTGGACTTGGAGAATTCAATGGTACTCGTAAGGTAGGCGTAAGAAATCAAAGGAGTGTCAGAGGCAGTTATGCACGATGAATGGGCATATTAGGATGTCGCTTCAGCCTGTTGCTGGCAGGGAGGGCTGTTCTTCGAACGACCTTAATGTTGTTCTTTATTGTTAAGTTGTGTCCTTCTCACTTAAATTTGGGGGCAGAAAGGCAGTCTCAGCAGCCTAGTGAAATCTGTGGTCCCTGATCATTCAGGGTGCGCACACACACACACACACACACACACACACACACACACACACACACACACACACACACACACACACACACACACACACGCACCATCTTGCCGCCAGCGGGTCAATCCTGGTTCCCCTTAAAGACCATCGCCGTCATCAGTCCTTTTGAAGCCGAGATGAGGGATGGGAAGCTGTGCGTATCGTCAAGCTGGGAGGTTCTGTCGGATGGTCTCGTTTAATTTTTTAGCGAGCTGACCCGGGTGGTAAACCAGGGAGACATTTTTAGTGTTGGCGAGTTCTTAAAAAAGCCTAGGGCATTTGTGTTTTTTGGAATGACCGTTTTCACAACAAGGGCTAGGTCCCCCAGTAGTGCCCTTTTGCTCTTTTTGGGGGGAGGGTCCCCCTACTAAAATAGACTACAGAAAAAAAGGGTACCCTTATTATACCCTCTCTACTGGAGGACCTAGAATATTTTTTGGCAAGCCCCATCAACCTGATGATGCTGATTCAAGCCCAAATCTATCCATCAATTTAGAGCTTCTTTCCAGAATGTAGCATTTTTGTTCAGCCATGTGCAACTGTGAATCATGTTGATGTTTGTGGGCTGTATATCAGGGGTTTATCAATGGGTGCTTCTCGCCCTACATGTCTTAATTCAATCATACAGGCGGGCGGTACAAGTTGAGCCTTTGACGAGCCCTTGCTCTTGTCCTTTAGTGGACCTCCCGTTGAGGACAGACATGGTTATTCTTCGGTGTTTTCTTCTGGGGTTCAACCCCCATTCAAAGAATGGTCGACCTAATTTGGATGAGCATCCTCAGGTAAATAATGGTTATATTAACCCCCCATTGCTTCCACGGTGGTTTTAATATCAGGGTCCCGGCATGGTTGCACTGCAGCTGGTGATCTCCAGGATTGGGAGTTGCACGCCTTGATCCGTCCATGCCAAGATCGGACTCCTTGAGTTTGGTGGGTCGTTTGTTTTCGGAGGGACCCCCAAAATGGCGCAACGGTTTTCCTTGTGGTTCCTCTTGGAAACCACCAAGAGAGGGATACCAACTCCAACAAAAGGGGGCACAACCCCAAAATGTGTGTCAATGAGAGGTGGATGCTTGGGATGATTCCCTCGGCCGCTTTGTGCCCGTCATGGGTGAAGATGCCATCGGCTACGAGCGATGCGCTCGGACCGAGAGAGAGAGAGAGAGACAGAGAGGGACAAGAGAGACCGAGAAAGGCGCGTGAGCAGAGGTTACTTGGGGCGTTGTTTTTTTCTTCCTCTTGAAGGGTCATGCCCCGTTTGGAAGATCATTTGAACGGTTGAGAACTAAATGTTCATCTGGTGGAGAGCTCATTACCCTCGACATGTGCTGTTGTCGTCTTCCAAACCTTCATGTCTTCAGGCTTGATATGGCTATGAAGGTCAAGGCAGAGTTCGCCTTTGCAAGGTCCAATCTTGCATCTCATTTCCTTTGTGACAGATGGCTGTTTGTTTTTTTAGGAACCCACCAACATGGCGGTTTGCCGTGTGGCTTCTCCTTTAAATCCAGGCTTGACAAGGGCTTCCAACTCAAAAACAGCCGAGCCTGGTGTTTCACTCGCGATGTCTTGCTCATCCCTTTTTGCAATACCATTTCAGAGGATGGTCCACACACAGACAAGCCCAAAAATTGGCTTTGTGTTATTTGCTGAGTACCCTCATATTAACATTGAACCTGACATTCGGGGAATCGATCCTGGTTTGGACCACTTTTCTTTTGAAGGGACCGGGTCCCGGACGTCGAACGGTTCCATGTGAATCGGTGGAGGGTATCTCATTGGACAGTTGGCAAGAATTGACAAAGGCCTCATTACACTCCCTCAGCCTAACATGGAAGCTGCCAGAAGGCCTCTGCAAATGGAACCAAGTCTTTTCAAGGGGTCCCGGGAGCTTCCATGTTAGTCTGAGGGAGTGTAGAGTCTCGCCTTGCAGGTCTCGAAACGCCATCGCTGGTCTAACTGGCTTAGGCTGACATGTGTGAGGCCCCTGCGCGTGAAGTTGTCCAAAAGGCACCAGGACTTCTGAGTTTTTCTCACTTTAAGAGTTCCTGGACTTTGTACTTGTGTGGTGGCACGCAAAAAAAAACATGTGGATTCTTTTTGGGCCATCCAGTCAGGAAGGGCTAAGACCCCAAAGCTTCCAGCCGTTGGGGAAAAACAGACACCCCAAAATGGTTGGTTTGTCCAATTGTTTGCCGAGGTGTGGCGATGCCATGTTGGAGCGCATGGCGCAGTCTTCGCGATTGCTGCGGTTGAGGCAGAGAGATTTGGAGTTGAGAAGGCATGGGGATATTCAAAGGGGCAGGGTAAAACGTAAGTGGTTCGTGCGCCTGGTTATGACCTGCTGAACGGAGACTTACAACCATGGAGCGGGGGTTATCACCAGGCTTGCTATCCACTTACTAGATACCCTGCCCCTTCAAGTACTCCACTTGGTGTTTTAGCCCTCCGGCTCCTTCGGCTTTTAGTCGTTTTTAGTTGGTTTAATTAGTGGTAGTGTCCACTAAACCACTAAGAGTTAGTCACTTTTTAGCTGTAAACGGACAGCCCAGTCTTGGGCAGAACTTCTGAAGCCTGAACAAAAATGCGAATGGCACCCATCGCGAGGATATGTTCTACCACTGACCCGTGAGCTTGATTCAAAGATCTTCTATGACTCAATTGCCCAAAGCGAATCGACCTGAACTGACCTTTTTGGCCCATTTTGTTCCATGTTTAGTAAAGGGGCCAAAGGGGTAACCTTTTATGTCCAGGTTCATTTGGGCAAGTGAGAAGAAGGTGCTTTGACCTCTTTCAACCCTCAAGTTTGGAGCCCGACTAAAACGGGCTCCCCTAATGGCCTTGTGGTTGGAATCTCCACCATTTGCTTGCGAATGCTTCTTGGTAGAGTGAACATAGCAACGATAGCCGCGCATAGAAACATCCGATACCAGCAAATCTTGAGACTCCAACACCTCGCAAACGGTGGTAAAATACGAGGTTTCCTGGAAGCCTATCTACGAAAACGCCGAAAGTGATGCAACATCCCAACCCTGAAATGATAAAAACGGCAACCAAAGGACCTACCATGATCATGGTGAGCTTGGACCTCAAGCATGACGCCGTTTTGCCAGGAAACGGGAGCTTTAGGATACCCCAAATAGAAACATGGGGCTGTGGGTCAAAAATAGGTTCCCAAAGTGGAGCCCTGGTAAATAAAAAACATGGACTAAAATTTGCGGTCCAATTCCTGGTAATTTAAGATTGACCCACACCCATGGCCTTTTCGTCTTCCAGGGCTTTATTGGGGGAATTGGCAAGATCCAACGGAGCCGTTGGCCCTGCGGATTGGTTTGCCATTGGCTGGCGCGCTTGCGGGGGAGGGTTGCTGTGTGTATCGGAAATGACTCACGATGCAGGCGGCTGGCTTTCATGAGTTCATGGTCTACTTCCTCACCTTGTTCCCAAATGGCCGTGGTTGTCAAAACCAACGGTACCATGTTGGGATTGGTGCACCACCCATTTTAGAGCCTATTTTAGTTGGGATGGGGATGTTCACCGGGGGTACGATTTGGGTTTTGACCCATGGCCAAATGGGGCAGTCTTCTCAGGGGACCTTTGAACATGAGGTTTCTCTTTGGGTCCCTTCAAAAACAACTAAAAACCGGGGCCGCGGGGGGGGGGGGGTACCCTCAAGAAATTACATACTTCAAGGAGACTCTGAGACAGTGGGGAAACTCTGTGGGTTTGCTGACGGTTGTTGCTACACATCACGTAGACCATCGGTTTGTGGACAGTCTTGCCGTTTTCCGGTACTCTCCAGGCGGTCAGTGGGTGGTTTTCTCCTCCCGCACAAAGCGTCGTATGGGGAAAATGTGTTTCTGAAAGCTTGGCTCCTTTTGTATTAAATCTTTTTGGGGAACATCGGTGTGGAATTTTGGTTCTACAGCTGCGTTTGCACCACGTATGAAATTGATTCGGCTCCGTTGCTCCGGAGCCACAGCTGGTCGGGTTTGGCAAGGCTGGACAGCTGCCGCAGCTTCTTGCTGGAGCTTGAGGCACTCGATTGGGTAAGGAAATCGAGAGGATTTGCCAATGAATCTCCCAAGATCGGGGAGCAGAAACTGTAAATTCTCCAGAATGCTGGGTGGGAAGAGTATATCAACTTTGCTGTTGACCGCTCAAATTGATTGATGTGTTGCAGGGGTGTCTTTGGTTTTTTGCCATTTCGCAGCGATTGACAGGGGGCTGTTCCTAGGCTAAAACAATCACAGCGTTCAGATGGGTGTGTCAAAGTAAGAGGCTATCTTATGAAACGCATTGATACCTTATGAACATGAATTATTGTGCTATCACATTTCCCCAGGACTCCCTTCTAAACATGCTGGCCTCTACAAGACTTGTCCTTCGGAACTGAAGAGGCGGCCGTGACGGTCTCTCAACATTCCTCCCCCCACCCGTCCAGCGACAGCTTCTGTTGGAAGGCAGGCACTGCTAGCATCCGGTCCCGGTGAATGATATTCTCCACAACCTACCCTGTGTGGTAGAGACTAAGAGTCTATCTTGCAACCACCCTGCTTTTCGGGTAGTTTGTTTTGGCAGTCTTGAGCAACTGATCAGATCGCGAGTTGAAGAACTTGCAATTGATCTTGTTTTTCCGGTACCTAGATTGCCAAGTTGCTTCTTTGTTCAGTCACTTCTGGTTTTTGGATGGTAAAGTGGATGGACAAAAGCCAGAATGGCAACTGGATCGATCTTCCGGTGGGTCAAAATGACACCAGGGGGAAGGTGGGTCATCATTTTGTATCCCTGGAATTGGAAGAAGCTGCCTAGGTCCCCCAGTAGTGCCCTTTTACAGAAGAAAAGGGTACCAACTTGTTCTAACCTCTCAAATCTGGAGGACCTAGTCTATATTGGGTACACCGTTGTTCGGTGGCACACTTGTCCTTTTCGGCTTCGAGCGTTTTCCAGGCCACGTCTCCACTGAATTTGACTGTTGGGAGGGTGGTTAATTTTGACCCACAGCCACATGGTGATTACCATGGTAAACTCAGGTATGCGTCGGGACCAAGATCGGTGCAAAGGGGGGGGGTTTGGGGGAGGGGGGGTAACTTGAATTGTACATGATGGACCCTTGCAGCAATGTAGGAACCCCTTGTATCATTCTTTGTACTGTTTGATATCTTTGCTTGTGCATTCCGCAGCGGCTTAACCCACATTCTCACAGAGAATAGCTGCGCAACCATGAAATACACGTCAGTCTCCGCGCCTGTCATTCTGACTGCTTGAGTATATATCGCAGTATTGTTCTGTTCATCTTAGAATGCGTCAATCATTCAGTAACCTTTGAGCCCATTTCTGGGCTTCAGGGGGGGTCGGGGGGGTGGATGGTTCCGTTCTTGATCATTGAAAGCACATCTCATGAGTTCTGTGCAATCATGGTGCCTCTATGGAACGGCATTGCTTGCTAACTGACTAAAAGGCTCGTCTTCTTACAGCATTTCACATGTTTGGACTAAGATCGGTGGACGCGGTCCATTTACATTCCTTCCAACAATAAATTCAAACCTGTTTGACTCAAATCACAATGGAACTGACCACATCCACCGATCTTGGTCCCGACGCACGGCTAAACTCACAGGTTCTGGTTCTGGTTCCTTACCAACCAGTTCTGGTAAACTGACATGAGCTCACATGGTGATTTGGTTTTTGCCCGTCTTTCTGGGAGCAAATCCGATGGCGAGTTCGCGTCGCGTCGCCAAAAAAAATCCTGGAGGCCTCCACTCGCGCGCCTGAGCTCTCGGTGGCTCGGAGCTCGGGATTCCCGACGCGGCTCTGGGATTCCCGACGCGGCCACGTGGGCCTCTGGAGATATGTCTATGATGTGTACATGATACTCGTATGTATGTGCGTATGAATATATATATATATAAGTATATGTTCAGACGGGTTGCCTGAACCGAAGCTTCCAGGCAAGCCACAGATCATAGCCATGCGCTTTGAGCTCCGATGCATGGCTTCCGTGTGCTGAAATTAATATGTTTATTATTTTTCCCTGTTGGTTTGAAAGAGAATCGATTTCACCACTGGAGATATTTCCTCTTTTTTTCCAGCGGGCGTAAGCAAAGGGAAGATGAGGGAGGCAAACCAGTGGTCCAGAAGCCATTGCCACTTTTGCTGAGACCGTGACGACTCCTCGCCTCACCTGGTCAGTGCCGGGCTTAGCGAAAGCAGGAAGAACTGAAGGTTGACACTAAAACATGCTTTGACATTGCGTGTTTGCGTTTGCTTGTTGTGGGCCGAATTCAAGCAGTATGTGTTGGTGTTCAATTTTGGTCTCGCAAGCAGCGGCTACAGTTCAACACAAATGCTCCCGGAGCAGGGTCTGCCCTGACCTTCCGGACCTCGTACGATTCAAGACTTGGATTGCACATCGCACGTGGAACCTGCAACACCTGTGCCGATTGTAAGAGCAGATGACTCATGACCCATTCTCGGACGGTGTTCCTGCAGTCCATGGCACGAGTTGAACTATCTGTCAGCACATTCCTACGGCGACTGGGTGCAAGATTCATGGCCGAGAGCAGCTGGAGAGCTCAGGAAAAACTCAAAGAACTCTGCAAGGCATTTGGACACTTTTACGACACCATACGACACCGAGATGACAAGAGTCCCATTTTTATGGGCATTTTGTAAAAGGCAGTTTCCAGGACAGGTCAAAGGCGATCTTCATCCTAGCGCTGATTTCCGGTGCAGGATTGGGTGTGGGAAGTTGGGTATTGAACGTCACTTCGTGTGATACCACTCTCAATCATGAAGTACCCAGTGGGATGGCAATACCATTTGTGCATCACAAGGATGAGTGTCCAGAGCTATTTTTTGCCAGACTCAACTCACCGCTTTGCTTTGTGTGTTGGTTCTCCCTTTTCACCAGGTCTTTCTACAGGTTGACATTTTCCTATGAATTTCAACAGGGAACCCCTTGTGAGAAGCGGTGGACGTGACTCCCACCGAATTATGATGTCCACCAAGGGGTTTGTCTTAAAATTGTGGAGTCCTCGACATTGGTGGTTCCCAACCGTCCCCCTTAGGTGTTTAGGCTTTCAGGGTTTGGTGGGGGTGTCCATTTAACCCACTAAAAGTTAACTTTGCACAAGATCATAAAACCGACAGCCCTCCTCAAATTTTGGCTCCTCAAAATTGGCCAACCCTAGGGCCCCAAGACCTGATGGTTTTTGGGGTCCAAGGCCCTCTTTTGGTCGAGTTATGTTTGTTTTCCCCAGGCTTTGAAGGGACTCGGTTGTGACTGGACATAGTTTCTCGCCCTTTTTCCCCGGGGGCGATCGTCCGCAAATGGAGGTTGAGGGTCCCAGCGGCTAGTTATTTGTTCTTCTTTCGCACGGCGCCGCCAGGTGCTGAATTCCTCTGCGCGCCTGCCGGCGCCGAACTGTGGGGCTCCAGCGGAGGAACTTTGGGTTCGTTCCTTCCGGTGAGTGGTTTCGACCAGTCAAACTGACACCAGGGGAACCTGTTTTTTGGTTTCTTTTGCCAATTTTTCCAGGCAGAGGTTTGAGTCCTTGGTTCCATTTGGCACCCGAGATTTTTCCAGCCATGCTCCTCGAACTTGGATCGGAATGGATCGGCTCGGGCTGGCGGATGAAATCCGTCGAAAAGGTTTAAGTTAGCTGGTGCCAAGAGGTTGTAAACAGGCTTTTTAGGCACTCTTGCCAAAAAGTAGACGAGTGACTTTTGACGAGTGCGGGATCCAGCTAAGGTTTAAGCTTCACTGAATATGGACCATAGTCAACGATATCATATTGGTGGGGTGCAGGAAAGGGGAGATGTGCACTCACAACACGCCCTTCCAAAAATCCTCCTATGTGCGAAGAAAAAATTGGCTGTTTCGCTGGCTTTGAAGGACCAGATGAACCATTTGAAGTGTCCTTGTCTTTCGGCAGCATTTGGAAGCAACCATGTGCAAGGTAGACACGTTTAGAAGAAGGCACCGACATGCACACGTGTTTCGTGCGCGTGTGGAGCAGATGGTTAAACCATTCTGGCAATTGACAGGCTTATGGCGGGAAAATTGTGGGTTTTTGTTTGCCAGCTTCTGTGATACCATTCCCCAAGGCGTGGGAATGACCCGCATTGGTATTGGCCCCGGACTACTAAACCCCTGTTTATTGATATGGGGGTGTCCCTGGTTTCAGTGGGGATTCATTACTTTTGGAGGGAACGCCCCCATGTGAATAAGCAGGGGTTTATTAATCCGGGGTCAACATGGTCACAGAAAGGGGGGGTGATTTTTCGCATCCATGGAAAGAAGTTCCTCACGAGGTCCGTCATTAGGTCCGTGAGTTGTCAGCTACTTGGGGGGGTTACACATAGTCGGAGCGCTAGATACCAAGGGTGTCACGTTGTGGTCCGCTGCAGCGCACACCCCTTTGTTCATTTGGGGCTGTTGGTCTCAAGAGTTCCCACAAGGCCGAGGAATTAAAAACAATGGAGCAGACGTTGGCAAGTCTGAGAGAAGACCTTTCAAAGGCATTACTGGTAAGCATTGACATGCTTTGCTGATGCGAATGCTTCCAGGTCTTGTATCACAATGATGCCCAAGAGCAACCTGCTGGGACTTTGGCCCACGTAACCATGCTGTCAGGCGAGTCTGAAAGGCAGACCCCCTGATGCGAAGGGAAACCACTCTGATGTGACCAGGACGATCGATTGCCTTGTTGTTCAGTGCTAGACTTTTGAGTCACTGGGCAACTGGCGATCCGCAATGGTCAACCCCAGAAGAACAAAACTAGCCACAAGTTGTTTTGTTCAGTTTTAGAATCCCATCCCAAACTCTGGACAAAAATCCCAAAGGTCCTTGAAAGGGTCCCAAAAAAATCGACATTCACACCCACACGAGTCTGTTTGTTTGACAACTCCCTCTTTTGGGTGGTTTTAAGAGGACAACACGCAAACCGACGTGCCGCTTTTGGGGGGTCCCCTCACACACGCAGGCCCAAGTCCGTTCGTTTGTACCCCAGGAGGTCACCGGTAGGGGGGTCTTGTTCCGAGTGAGGGATTCCTTGTTGGGGTCGCCAATTTTTTTTCACGAGCAAAAAGACCCCCCAAGTCCCCTGACCGGTGTGACTCGGCAATCAGGAGCCTTTCGGTGACTTCTCCTTCCTGGGCGTGCACATCGGCGTGTGGCAAGGTGCTCAAGGCGCGGGGGTCGTCATGGGTCGTCGCTTGTTTTTTGCGGACGGAGGAAATATCCGTTCAAGCACCGCCGTTCAGAAACGAAGCACCTGTAAATACCAACGAAGCACCTGTGGTGCGTGTTTGCCCCAAGGAACCCTGGAATGAGTCTATTCCCCCTGCAATACCAACAAACAAGGGTGTTTGTTATGGTTTCAAAGTGGTGCGAAATGGGTTTCGTCCATCTACGGTATTTTAACTTGATGCCACTCGCAGCACACTTCACGCTGTGTCTTCCGGTTGACCCGGATTAAATTTCAGGGTTCTGGGATCCCGAGGTTTATCGGTTTATCCCCCACTTCTGCGAGACAAGGGAATCTCCCCCTTTATATAGGGGGCTTGGTCTTTGAGGCAAGCCCTTTTTGTTGTATCACGGAAGTGGTCATTTTCCCACAGCCCTGATATGAATCAACAGTTTATTAAGGGGGTGTCCGGTGTCCATTTCTGGGTGAAATGTGGGGAATCGGGCCACTTCGGAAAAAACCACCCCCCATTGAATAGCCTGGGGTTGATAAATATGGTGTCAACATCACGAGGAGCACAACATACCCAGGGGGTCATGGGGTGTCAAATGATCCTTCCGGCCCTTCGAGCCCTCCGGTGGGTTCGGTTTTTGGAGGGGTGGGAGGTGCCCCTTTTCAATGCCACGCTGGGGGATGGCTTTGAAAGGAACGCACACCAAAAGCAGCCATTTTGTTTGCCGCCCCCTAAGGAAAAGAACAACAACATGAGGCATACCCACATGTAACATGTCCGTGTAACATGTAGTGTGTGTGTGTGTGTCAAAACAGTGGGAACTCAAAGGTGGCGGCTTACCCGGATGGAAAGCGTACCCTCTAAAACACACACGCACGCAGACAGACACACACCCACAGACACACACAGACAGACACACACAGACACACACACACAGAGAGACACACAGACACAGAGATATATCACACACACACACAGACACAGACACAGGCACAGACACAGGCACCTACTATGTCCATGAGTCCATGAATCCGTGACCATAACTGACACAAGGAGTTGTGACCATGGCACGTATGCGTTATATCTCACAACACTTGGCTGATCAGCTTGACGCACCCTTTCTCTCGAATGTATGTTGGTCCCATTGACAAATGTGGGAAGGACAGTGTCGATTGACGGACATTTCTCATTCGACGCCTTTGCTTCGGCTGCCCTTTCGTTGACCGACTTCTGTGTAAGTCATAATGGGCCATGCTGACATCCAGTGTATCAACATGTCACAAGACCGAGTGAAGCCTTGACACCTTGTAGGGTGGCATCTTCAACGTGCCTGTGACTGCCACTTAGGCAACCAGTCTGACATCAGCCCTCAGCTTCGCACCGAATGCTGGCTGTTTGTCGCAAGAACTACGGCTCAAACACGGGACGCCCTGTTGGATTCCCCTTTTTGGGGTGACCGGTTGGTTTCCAAGCAATGGGCTTCTTGAAAAAAGGGGGAAGCGAGCGGCCGGCGCCATTTTTGGAGGTATGGCCATTGGAGCGCGGGCGCAGAGCGTCGGAGTAGAGTTGTACGACCTGCCGCGGGCCTAAGATTCGCGTCAGATGTGGCCACGGTGACTTTCTCCTGAAATTGCACCGTTCCACTCGGGGTATGGCACTCCCCGCTGCAATGCGCCGTTCTGGTCGGCGTGGGGCACAGGCTCCTGTTGTGTAGACAGTCTATGCGAAGGCTTTGAGTAAGGGAACCATACCCATGGCCTGCAGGAGAAGTTTTGACGAAAACGCAGATTGGCAACATGTGCATTTTGAGTGAATCCAATGTCAATGCACGCAGCACTTCGCTCATGTGCTGTGGTGAATGCGAAATATGCATGTATGCAGCAAAGCAGCATGCAGAACTCACGAGAGCCAGTCACAAGAAGATGGATCGCTTTTTCCAGAGCCCCTGAACACCCGGCATTGAAACCCAGCAATCTTATCCAGGGCTTTGAAGATTTATCTTAGTGTTGCTAGTGGCCAAAATAAGGACTGGGATATGTGTTTAGGCAAGTCTGATATGGGTATGGGTCAAAACGAAACCACCAGGAATTGGACCGCAGGTGTTGGTCCATGTTTCCACAGGGCAACCCATTTGTACTGATTTTTGATACAAACCACCAAGAAACCGCAGGTGTTGGTCCATGTTTCCACAGGGCAACCCATTTGCAGAGCTGATTTTTGACCAACACAGCCATGAGGTGCGGATCAACTCCGCTGTCGGCTTCAGGTCGACCTTGTCGCTGCTTCCCCTGGTGCAGCCCGAGGCGCGAAAGCGGATTTTTCGGAGGCGTCAACGTGAGGGACACTTTACCGTGGGTTGTCAAGAGAAGGTCTTCCCAACCCCAAGGGGATTCCCCTAAAACAAGGATACACAGAATCTGTTTGGCAATTTAGTAACGGCTCTTTGGAATTTGACTGTTTGGTGGAAACTTTGAGATTTGGACCTACAAAAAGTCAAACTTTTGCAGAGGGGATAACAGCAACCAAGGACAAAATCCACTCGTTAATTGGGGTTCATGTTATTTTGCAGGAGCGTAGCCTTTGATGTTCTCTAAGAGGTGCTATTGCAGCATATAGCCGCATTCGCGTTGGGCAAGCATATCACTTACGTTTGCATGAGTTTTATTCTGACCAAACGGCAGGGATTAAAGAAGGCCGTTAAACATAGGCCAGAAGCCGACTGCACGAAGCACTACCACATCTTTGGTGCATTTTGCTTTGATGTTAGGACTTTTCACTTTTTGCCAACTAATGGGTTTTCCGTTAAACCACTAAAAGAGAAGCTTTAAGCAGGGTTGCAAACAGCAACCGAGACATGGTCATGGTCAGGGCGGCACTGAGCAGACTTTACATCCTGTGCACTCCGCTGCCCACAAGCAGCAAACCCTTTGCTGGCTGATGAGCACTTTCTAGCCATAGATGTCCTTTTTAGGTTAGTTTGACTAGAAATAGATGGCACTGGTTTAGGTGGGGTTTCTTCCATTTACCTGGGCCGTCTATTTTTCCAAAAGGCCACCTATGTTCCTAGCTCACTGTGGAAAGGAACGGTCGTCAGGTTTCGTGGGGGTCCCAAGGGGTTTCACTCCTTTGCCGGCCGGCTTTTCCATTTTGGCAGATGGGCTCCTGACCTTTGCCGGGCACAAGCAGTACACACTTGCATGCCGGTCGCGAAAAACCAGATCACGTCTGGATACATTTTACATGTTACCAGTGACTCAAAAGGAAGCAACCAATAGAATATACATTCTGTAGCTGGGGCCTAAGTCTAATCATGACGTGTAATCATGCATCAGAGATTTAGATCGAATAGGTCTCAGCATTTGTTGGTTTCAGATTGTACGACGAAGCCTTGCAAGGCAAAGCCGAACTGAACACTTGCAAGTGGCATCATTACTGGCAAATTTGATTCTCAAGCGGGCAATTTGATAGTTTTGTTTCTTCTTTTTTTCCGTCTCCTATATTTGCTTTTGAAAAGTATGTTTGTTTGTACGATTTTGGTTTTTGCATGATCTTGTCCTATGATGGCACACTGTTGTATGCATACACATGCGCACTTTTCTTGCTTTCACGCTGCCCGCCTTTGTGTCTCGCACGAAGCGCGGATGTGCCAAAGGGACGAATCGGGCCGCAGGAAAACCACTTGGAGCTGGCTGTGCGCATGTCTGAAGTGGAGAGGCGGGAGGCATTCTCCCTTGGACACTGTTCTTGGCGTTCAAAACGTCACGGTTCGTCGTATTTAAATGAAAAGTCCCTTGGTAGGGGTGATGTATGAAGGAGAAGTATGAGGAACCGTGTTAGAGTTCCTTCCACCCAACGCATGTTTCATGGGCGAACCTAGGAAGCTTCCTCAGCATGTGTCAGGTTGTCAGAAGATGGGCTCGTGTTGAGGCCCGACAGGGTGAGTCATCAGTTGTTTGTATTGTGTTTTTTTGCGGGCCTGTGAGAGCCACAATGTAAACCTGAGTAGTGGAGTTTATCTTGATTGTTTGATTGCATGTTTTTAGGTGCCCTTGATTACCTAACTGAGTACACTAGTTTGGGGCTTCCGAATAGTTTCGGAAAGGTGTGGGTGTTTCCATGAAAGTGCTTTGCTCCACTGCAAACCACGGAGCTCGAAGGCTCCAAAGAAACGAGATCTCTCAACATGCTGGGTTTTTTTTGTTTGGTACCAGATGAATCGTGCTTCTTTGGAGGGTAGCAGCCCTTTGCAGGGACGATTGTGTTGTGCTGAAATAGGGCCCTCAAATGAGTAAATTCCTTTTGGTCTCTTGGACCAAGGCCCAAAGTGTGCTCTCAACAAAAAGATACACCCGCTTTGAAATGTCATGACCAAGCACTTTCTGAAAGAAAAGCTATAAAAGAGATCGCCTCTCAAAGGTAAACCTTTGAACAAGACACCTGACCACTTCAAAAAAGCAAAACCTGAAGCAAGGTTACTTTGATGTTAGCGATGCGTCACGCCGGGTCCTGTTTGAACCGTTTGTTTGTTTTTCGCCGTAGCGACGGGAGCCTCAGGCCAGATGCCGTGGCCTTGCGCGCGCCTTTGCAGCGGCAAGCGGCGCGCAGCAGCGTCATCGCCGGAAAGCCCAGGAACGTTGAGGGACCAAAACCCGGGTAGATCTGGTACTCCCGAATTGGTTTGGATTGGCGGGGTGAAGGGGAAACTTCTTAACCAGTACCCTTCCATTTGCTTATAAGTCCAGGTCCCCCAGTAGTGCCCTTTTGCCCTTTTTGGGGGGAGGGCCCTCCCACCAAAATAGACTACAGAAAAAAAGGGTACCCTTATGCTAACCTCTCTACTGGAGGACCTAGAAGTATATATCTTAGTTTCTTAGTTGGGCCATCAAAAGCCTACTTGGTTTGGGAATGCGCGGTTCCCCTGCGCCCCTTGCGGGGCGGGGTGAACGGGAAACAACTTCACCACCAGGGCGGGTTTGGAATTGAACCGCTGGGCTTTCGGTGGGTGAAGGGGAAACTTCTTAGAAAACCAAAGGATTCAATCCAAACCACCAGGAGGGAAGCTGAGTAGAAGGTTGGGCATATTTCCCCTTGGCCATAGATGGGTGCCTTCGAGGCCTCTTTCAATCTTGAAATATGGTTCTGGGTAGACCAGTTGAATCTCGGGTTTTGATTATGACGCAAGTTGGCTCCCTGAGTGGGACTTTTGTCTTGAAGCTTTGGGGTGGTTGCTGTGGTCACGGTGCTGGACTTTGTGCTTAGGAAGACCAGTTGAGTGGCAAGCAAACAGTTTAAGCCAACTTGCTTGGCTATATGATCTACTGGAGAAGGGTGAACGTGGCCAGGGGAAGGACTAAGGGAAGGTTGTCAACATGATTTCATGGCCAGCTGGGTTTGTTTCAACGTGGGGTGATGTTCACAGGCGAAATATGGGCAACCCTGGCCTTGCCAAGCCAGGAAGCCGCAGAGGAACTTTAGGTTGGGGTGAAGCAGGATTATCCATGACACAGATTTAGCAAGTTGGTCCAATTTGCAGGCGCGTGCGATCAGAATCCATTAATATGGATGTGTATGGCTCAAAGCTAGACCTACTGCAAGTGGTTTTAGTGATCAGCGAGGTATTCATTCTTGGTAACGGCCAGAGATTGCGGAGAAGCCTTGTGCTGCATAGCCTGTGTTCAGGCATGTAAATGGTACAGCTGACCATGCTTGGGATTTTGCCGGCTTACAGCTTAAGCCGCGTGCATCCCCACGGGCTGCTTCTTAGTCAACCCTCGGCCCTGTTTCATCTTGTTTCCTTGTCGCATCCCGCGCTTTCAGAAACCTTCCAGTCAGGTAAATTGTTCACTGTACTCGTTTGCCCCGGCTCACGTGGAAAAATCGCCGGCCGCGATCTCGCCTCCGCACGTTTCCTTTCGGCTTAAGGGTTCAGTCACTCCGGCGCCATGGGTAATGCGGACAACGATGGGCGTGACTCCCCAGGCCAGGAAGCGGCCATTTTGCGCGCCTTAAGGTGATTGGCTCTTCAGGAAGTATGGCACTTGAAAACAGCGGTCGCCATGTTGGAACCCGCTAGTTCCAACAAGTTCTTGACAGTCTGTCAGCCGTTGGACTGTGAGGCGTTTTCGTAGCAATCACTACATGTCTTTCAGAGACCCAGGCTTTGTTTCATGGCTTTCGAGACCCAGCGTCGAGATGCCCCTGGGCTCTCGCAAACGAGACCATGAACCGGCCGCATGCGAGGAGGTCTTATAGACATTGGACCCTATTGGATTTCAGTCTCCCTTTTGTGCCCGTTTCAAAACAGGAAAAGAAACAACAACCGAGAAAGCACACAAAAGAGGAGGGGTACCCTCAAGAAAGACAGCACCCATGATTTGCTTTTTGCTTTGGGCCCCGTTTTTTGGCGCGCGTCTGCTTCTCCGGCGGCCACTCTGGGTGCTCGGGTGCGGTCCGCAGCGGTGGGATGGGCCGAGTTGCCCAGCGGTGCTCTTTTTGCTGGTTGTTTTTGAGAAGGGTTCCCATTAAAATCAAACAACCAAAAAAGAGTACCCCTTTTTTCCTATGGAAATCCACTGGGCATCTGAGGGGTACCTTCCCCATTCTTTCCAATCCTTTGCGGGAAACCATCTAAAAGCTGGGAGAAGCAGCTGGATTCTTTTTTAAAGGTTGAAAAGAACGGGGAATCGACCACTACGGTCCTACGGTCCTACGACTGGTTCTTTGACTTGTGGTTCGCAGGGATGCCTAGATTGGTAGTTGCATGTTGTTGCATGTCTATCCCTCGTATGTTTTTTCTGCCCGGGGAGTCCATGAAACTTAGCTGTGTGTGTCATAGAACTTTCCCTGCCCCCCCCTCCCCGAATTGCTTGGACCTTCGAACGTGGCAGGCTCCACTATATCTTTGGTGCATGTTGCTTGGATGTTAGGACTGGATAACTTTTTGCCAACTAAGGGGTTTTCCGTATTAAACCACAAGTTAAACTTTTAGCAGGGGAGCAGAAAGCAACCGATATATATATATATACATATAGACATATATACATATATATAATATTTGTTCTTGAAGGCGACATCAAGAGACCCCTGTCTTTCTCTCAGGCGGCGAGCGGCTGCCTACGCAGCTGGGCCGACTCCCCAGCGACAAGCTGGCCAGCGTTCAGAAGGCAGGGGTCAATCAATTTTGGTTGTGGGTAATGGGGCGGGGCCTACTGAGAAATGCGTTGTTTGCTGTAATTTTGATCGAAATTCGGGGGGGAGGGGGGGAGTGAAAATGGGTGGTTTCCCATTTGTTCCATCCTTGACCAGCCCTAAAAAGGGTCAAAAAGGCGACCCGCGTGCTTCGTTTCCCTTCAGCAACAAGTTGAGATTGTGCAGGGGAGTTGGCCCTCCCAGCATGCGATGCTGTCCTTTGTGTTCCTTTCAAAACAAAAAACGCTACTCTCAAAAAGCGGACATGCTCAAAAAGCGGACCTTTGGGCTGGTTTAAATATAACATTACTTTTTGGGACGTTCGGACATAAGTTTCTTTCAGGGGTGATGTCTGTCCTGGTCCCCTCAAACAAGAAGAATCCCCAAATAATCCTGCATGTACAATGCTAGTACCTTTGTTGCATGGAACCCGGTGAAATCCAAACCTCAGTTTTGTTGGCAATGGCACTTGCATTTGGCGTGACCATCTCAAAGGACCGTGCCCGTTTGAAGAACCACTTTGTCCCAATCCTGCATCCTCGAAGTCCCTGTTCCTGGCAGAGTATTTGTTCGATGCAACAGAATGATTACGGCACGAGGAAAGATATAATGTTGACCCCGGATTAATAAACCCCTGTTTATTAATATGGGGGTGTTCCCCTCCAAAAGTGATAAATCTCCACTAAAACCGGGGACACCCCCATATTAATAAACAGGGGTTTATTAATCCGGGGTCAACATTAGTCCAAAAAGTCATTCTCTTGGAAGACAAGAACACAGCCGTACCTGGAAAGCAAACTCTTTTACGCAAGCGAAGCGCTGACTCATGCTGACTCACTGTTTCACTTGCACAGTCATTTTGCTGGTGTTCCTGGAGCTAACCCTTGCCGGGTTGGCAAACCACGCTTGGCGAATCGAAGATCCAAGTGGTTCTCTCCCGCGTTGCCATGGCACCTGAAGGGTCGCTCCAAGAAACTGCTCTTGCAGGTACCCTTTTTCAGGCGTCTTCGTTAGGGAGGGTGCAACCCTGAAACCCCAACGGTCGACTCGGTGTGAGGGAATCGAAGATCCAAGGCCCAGGATGAAGAACTCCCTGTTTCTATGGGGGTGTTCCCCGAGCCCAAAGTGATGACCTCCCACTAAACCAGGGAAACACCTGCACAGCGTGGATGGACAAATCCGGTGGTCACCTAAGAAACCCTGGAATGATGATTCCCCTGTAAATACCAAGAAACAATGGTTTCAACCCTGGTTTCCAAGTGGTGCGAACGGATTTGTTCAACAATCTACAGTATGGGTCAAAATTAAGATCCGAGGGGACCGCAGGTTTTAGTCTAAGTGTCCATTTGCCAGGGCAACCCATTGTGGGGTTGCCCTATTTTTGACCCACCCCCACAATACGAATAAATCGGTTGCCCTAAGGCTCCCGGTTGTTTATGGGCCCTCCAAATGGGTTGTTTTCAAGGGCCCCTGAGGAATTAGTCCGGGTTCTTCATTGGAGGGCCCGCGGGCCTGCATTGTAGTCGTGAGCCTTAGGTCCCGCAGTAATTGGTGCCCGACCTCTCACCCAACTTTAGAGCCTCCGGCTCAGTCCGCCGACATTGTCCTCTCCCTTTTCTCCTTCTTCCCTCTCCCTTGTCTCCCTCGTGCGTTCTGTCGTCCTCTCTCCCTCCCTCTGCTCCCCATTCTCCCCATCCCCCCAAGCCTCTCTCTCCTCAATCTCCCACTCTCTCTCTCTCTCTCTCGCTGTCTCTGTTTCTCTGTCTCTTTCTGTCTCCCTGTCTCCTTCCTGTCCACGCCCCTCTACAGAAAAAGGGCACCCTAATTCGAACCTCTCTACTCTCTCACTTTCTCGCTCTTTCTCTTTCTCTTTCTCTTTCTCTTTCTCTTTCTCTCTCTCTCTGTCTTTCTGTGTCTCTCTTTCTCAGTCTCCGTCTTTCTCTCTCTCGCTGTCTCTCTCTCTGTCTGTCTCTTTCTCTGTTTCTCTGATTCTGGCTCTGTCTGTGGCTCTGTCTCTCTCTCTCTCTTTCTGTCTCTCTCTCTGTCTCTCTCCCGCTCTCTCCCTCTCTCTCTCTCTCTCTCTCTCTCTCTCTCTCTCTCTCTCTCTCTCTGTCTCTCTCTCTCTCTCTCTCTGCATTGCAGCGTCACGTCCCCCCCCGAGTTGCCTCGATGTCCGGGCACTGCCCCTGCATGACCCTGAACTGTCATCTCACTACTGGCTTTCCCCCTTCATGTCCTTGTCACGTTTCCCATGATGTCCTGGTCCTGTCCCTTCCATGCCATTCAGCCCCCCCTTCATGTCCCTGACATTTTCTCGGTATGTCCGCTTCATTTGCCATGTATGTCCCGTTCTTTCGTTGCGAGTCATTTCCCTACATCTCCCGTCGTGCTTGGTTTCCTTGTGCTTTGTTTCCTCTCCTTCCCCCCAAGAAGGCCACAGGGGGTGAGGGCAGGCAAGCGCCCCATGTTGAGAACTCGCACGCACCCCCTGTAAACTGAGCGCTCGACCGTGTGGCACTATGTGCACTACTGCGTAGGAAACGAAACGGTACAAGAGCAAGCAAATTTTACAGCTGCAGCTCGCTCCCCTGCACTCCCCTTGTTTTCATTTCTGTCCCTTGCATGTCCCTTTCAGTTCCCCTTTGTTTCCCTTTCATGTCCCGCTGCTTTCCTGTCATGTCGACTTCCTATTTCCTCCCCTCATTTCACTTGCACTTCCTTGCATTTCCCCTCTGCTCCCCAATATTTCCAGCAAAAAACACGGGTTTTCCAGCGTTTTCACAATTAGGACGTCCAAAAACACAGAGTTTTTCCAGATTTTCTGCAAAAGGAGGCAGGAACCCCAAACCAGCAAAGAGCCGGCAGGGGGAATCGAGCCTGGGACCCCTGTTTTGCGACACCGGCTCCCCGAAGACTACGTTTAGTGGAACGTCATCAAATTGCCGCGCGGTCCTTGGGGGGGGGGGGGGCCCCCCCACGTATCAGACGTCGGGCGGGGGGGGGTTAGGGGGGGGGTTACCCTCTATCCTCTCTTAGGTGTCCGACACGCCGAGCAATGTCGGCGGACTTTTTTGGTTGGCAGAGTTCCCCTACTGAAATAGAGGTCCTGAAAAAAGGTTGGTATTATTCTAAACCTCTCAAATCTGGAGGACCTAGTGAATCAACCGCTTGGTTCCACTTCTGAGGTCTTGGGTTATGTTTGACCCACCCCCCCCACAATATGAATAGACCGCTTGGTTCAGTCCATCTGGGGTCCACTTCTAAGGCGCTGGAGGAGCTGAGAGACGCTGGGCTCACCTCCGTGGCGGACATCGAGAAGTTGGCCAAGAGCGTCAAAGCCGCGGACGGCGCGCGGATCCCCCCGGACGAGCTGACCACCGTGGCGCGGAAAAAACCCTAAACAACTTTGCTTGTTATTGTTTCGCTCAAGGCTTGTGAGGGGTTCACATGTTTGTTTTTGTTGGTTTTGTTTGGGTCCCTCCAGAACTACTGTATTTTTGTGGGAATCAGAATCTGAAAATGATGCAGACGTGAGCGAAGGTCAGGGAGTGGTTTTGGTTGGCTGGGTGCCAAAACAGCCTATAACTTTTCATTTACACGAAAGGACACCACCAGGATGGGCAAGCTTTCTAGTCCTATCGAACACTCAGTCGGGTTTAAAGGGAGATCAACAGGCAACAGGGCCCTTTGCGACGCCGCGGGTGTGGCTCAAAATTAAACAGGAGGGGCAAACCACAGGTTTTGGTCCATGTTTCCACTTTCCAGGGTTCCATTTTGGTAGCTGGAAATATGTATTTTTTTTCTAGGGGTCTTAGCCTAGCCAAATGGAAGCTATGGCCGGGTTGAGAGATGGGCACGGGTCCTACGTTTGGTTCTGTGGATGGTGGCGAAATCCTCTTCGGCACCACTTCAAACTGATGAAACCACAACGTTCGTTGGTATTTAGAGGGGAGTCATCAGAAACCATGGTTGGATTTCGTCCATCCACTGTATTTCAGGACCTTTCCGGGTTTCTTGCTGGATTTCGTGCATCCACTGTATTTCAGGACCTTTCCTATTGAAAACAAACAGACGAAGAGCGGGTTACCTGGAGGCTGCCAGCATGAATTCCAAGGGCCCCACCTGACTTTGGCACAGCCCCATTTGACAACTGCGACGCACGAGGTCTGAATGGCAGCATGATAATTGCGGGAAAAAAGCATTGACAAATCGATGCGTCATTTCTGAGGGTGCCATACTATCCCGTTTTCATTGTTTCTTTGTAGCCCTTGTTAAAAGATGCGATTGAACCTCGCGTGAAACGGATTCCTTTTGGTTTTTCTTCAAACCACCAAGAATGCTACCCTTAGAGAACCACCCCCCCCCATATTGAACCTTCAAACAAAGGCCAAATGTCGAAGAAACCATCAGGGAATTCTTCAAACGAATCGGCCACTAATTCCCGATGGTTTTTGCTGCAGAATTGCCAGATGGGCCAGGGTTTGGGCGTTGAAAGAACCACCCCGTTTGGTTGGCTTCCTAATTTAGCCTCAACCCCAGTTTATTAATTGGATGCGTCCCTGGGTTTAGTGGCAACTCCTTCTAGAAAAACGTACATGTGTTTTCGATTGGGCGGTTTTGTCTAAAGGGAATCGGGCGGCGGAGAAGAGACCCTAGTGTGGACTTTGGGGGGGGGCACCTTCCCCATTTTGGCTTCCACAGGAAGTGGGGTTCCTTCACCCCCAAATAAGCCACCAATTGGGTAGCTGAAGGGTTAGGGCAGTTGCAACCACCGTGGGGAAGGCCTTCCAAATCACGAGCGCTTTCAAGGGAGGCTTCCCGAGGATCACAAAAGCATGGTTGTGGTTGGGAAACATTTTACTTGTTTTTTCGCTTCTTGTGGTTCAGGGGTTGAAATCCAAATCCACTTGACTCCTATTTGTTTTTAGAATGTTTGCTCCCCTTCCAACGTCAACCGGGATCTGGCAGCTCCTAGAAAGAAAGTACACGTGTTTTCTGTTGGGCATTTTTATCCAGAGGGGCTCAGGCGGCAAAAGAAGAGAGAGCCACGCGAGTACCACGCGCGGGCGCACGGAGTGAGGTGAAGATGGCGGACTCCATGTGGGCCTGGACCCCCAAGCGCTGGTCCGAGTCTTTGGCCGCCCAGCCCGGCCCTGCGGGCGCCCCCAGCAAGGACGGGGCTTCTGGACTTCCGAACGCGCGGCTCGGGTGGAACTGAGCGTCTGCTTTTTTTTTTGGGGGGGGGGGTAGGCCGTTTCTGTTGGTGGGTTTAGAGGAAAACCACCATTTTATTTTTTTTTGGGGGGGGTGAAATTGGGTGTCTTTGTTTGGAGGTAGCCCGTTCTTTGTGGTTGTAGAGGAAACCCTAAAACCCACGCCTTTTTGGGGGGTCCGATTTCAAAAACAAGACGCCCAAATCGAGCTGAACTTCCAGTGACAATGACAAGCAAATCAATGGCTCTGTGTGTGTGTGCGACTTTTTTAGAGGGTACCCGTGCAACTCCCGGGCTCCGGCCCCAGCAGAAAGAGCTTGGGGCTGTTGGATAGACGAACAGCCAGCGGTTGGTGGAGAAAACTTGTGCGTGCAGGGAGTCTGTGAGTTTCAAGACACCCTTTCTTAGCGTTGCTCTCTCTGAAAAGATGGTGACGCGTTTGGCCAGAGAATTGGTCAACGGCTTCCTTTTGCTTCCCAATGTTTCCCTTGTGCCGATGGGGCATTCCGAGCAACCAGCATCCTATTTAGTCCAGGCACATGTCGTTGGCTTCAGCGCTGTTCATCCCTTCGCTTCCAAAAAACTGGATGAACCTCAAAGAGGGACGGAATGAAGCCTCTAAACACGAAGTAAACGCGCCGGCTCAGAACGTAAGCTGATTCTTCGGCTTCGCGAATGAGACTGTGCACGGACAAGAATCGCTGCTCTTTTGGCATGTGTGAAACCCTATGAATACTTCTAGGGGTACTTTCCCCATTCTTTCCAGGATCATTCTTTCTTGAACACCTTTGGAAATTCAGGGAAAACAGCTGGTTTTTGAAACGACCGATGGTTGAAAAGAATGGAAACAGAATTCACCCCTAGAATACCGGGAGAAGCAATCCGCCTAGCAACACGGCGCGAAACGGATTTTCTTCCACAGCAGGACCTCGGCAACGGCAACGGCAACGAGGGGGATCAGTTGCCAGCGGTGGAGGAGAGCGTAGAGAAGAACTGTGCCATCCGCAGCAAGCGCTCGGAGGACTTCAAAAGCTGGCGCCTGGGGCTTGAGACTTCGGAACTTGACTGCTATTGGGCAACGGATCTTTAGACTTTAACTTGTTGGTTGAAATATTTCGGTGTTTTCCACTAAACCCCCAAAAAGGTATTTACTTTTTCCAGGGGGGTCGTTGCAGCAACCAAGTTCGGGTCGCACCGAAGCTGATGCGTTCTGATTCGCTTCCTTCGCTTCTCCGGGTGACCAGACCACGCAGAAACCTAGGGGAACCTGAAAGGGGAAGCGTGTCTGAAGGAAGAAGCAGGTGAACGCGATGAATTTGAGTGAGGAATATCATCGCGATGGCGGACATAAGTCTCTCCAGAATTGAAGTGCACCAAAGGGTTCCCATTTGAATTTGCTCTTCGTGCCTCTCACTTTCAGGTTCTTTAGGTGGTTGATACTATCGAGATCAAGACGAGATCGTTTTACAGAAGCCATGCAAACGAGATGAAACTAGATTAATCGTGGTTGAGCGACGGCCTTGACTGACCAGCCTGACTGTGACAGAGCATGACAGAGCAGACCCTAAGCTTTTCGCAGGCTCCCGCCATCGGCCCTACTTAACAGCAGTGACCCCAGATAGCTGTGACAGAGTAGACTGCATGATGGACATGCCAACAACGCAGCAACAACTGCAGCGCTCTTGCAAGTCTGTGTTGCAGGTATAGTGACATACCAGTGCCTTTGGGTTGATACTCTGCACAACGAGAAAGACGAGATGGTCCCCCCAAATTGGCTACAATATTTTGAACATGTCCAGTCTAAACGATGGTCCCCCCCAAATTGACTGCAATATGTTCAGTCCAAACGAGTCAACACGAGATCAAACCCATTTTTGCATTGTGCTAGACATAGCTGGCAGCTCCCGTGCGCTACTGGAGAGGTACAATCTGATGAAGGAGGCTGAAGCTCAGCTCCGGTCCATGGCCACCATGGACAACTCGGCACCCCGACCGTGTTTGATTACGGCACCTCCGGCTTTTTGTTTCTTCTTTTTTTGTTATCTCTCTCTCTCTCTATGTTGTGTTGTGCCTTTGTTTCGTTCTTGTTGGTTTCGTGTTGGGTTGTCTGTCGTGTTGCTTCATCTGTTTTTTGTTGTTGTTTCCTTGTTGTGTTCTTGTATGTTGTGTTTTTTGGTTGCTGTGTTTGCTGCGGTGTTCTCTTTTTTGTTCTTTGATTGTCTGCATCCCAAAGCGCATGAGCAGCGGACAAAATCTAGGGACAATGGGGTACGCTTTTTCACCTCCATCCAAAGGAAAGCCACAAGGAAGGAAGACTTGTGGGGTCCAACAAATGCTATTTTAAGATCATCCCAGGTGATGACGAAGGGCGACGGCGCAGGGGTTTTGTTCCAGGCGACGGCTTCCGTGAAGGGCAAAGGCGCTTTGAAGCGCATGAAGCCCGAGAGAACCCACTGGGGCGCCAAGCTGATGGCAGGCGGCTCCTGGCACCTCGGAGTCGATTGAGTCACGAATCCCACATCGGGGTGTCAGCGTCCGGGTCTCAAGCACGGGGGATTGTGGACAGAGCCACGCGGGTGTTGGGGGCTTCTCGTTTTCCGGCGAATTAGTGTATATATATATATATACACTGTGAAGTTGAATGCCGCAGTTCCTTGATCTTTGCAAGGGGGATGACGAAATCAAATATCCACTTGGACACGGGAAAAAAGTTGTTGGGGGCTTCTGGTTTGGGCTGCATATTTGGACTGTGAAGTTCAATGCTCGATTCCTTGATGCGGGCATGGGGATGACTAAAATCAACATGCGGGCATTGTGCCATATATATTTCACTCTTGTGACAAGGGAAACCAAGACTCGACCCCGGGCAACTCGACTCCTCGACTCGAAGGATCCATGGCCCTGGGTGTCTGTGAGGGCACTGGGGTGGTTTGAAGGGACATGAACTGGGAATCACCGATTTTGACACATGCAGTGAGCAACCTCCGAAGAAAAAATCCTGTTGACACTCGTTATGGCAACTGTCAATGGGTTTTAGGCGCAATGTGGCCTGGTCCGGGAACTGGAGAGTTTGCTTGGGCGATGTTTCATGCGGGTCTGTCTTTTTTGAGGGAAATTACCCTTTTGGGATGTTTTGAAAGGGCAACCAGAAACGAAATCAGCCACTTTGGGGGTCCCCCTGAAGAACATATATCATATTTTATAGTGGTTCCCGGCCATTTGCTTTTCAGCTTTTGAGTGTTTAGTGGTTGGATGTCCGAATTTCACCCACTAAAAGAAAGCTAAACTTTTCGCGCCATTTTGAGCCACGCCGCTCGCCAAGTTGTTTCGTCGACCCGAGGAAGAACAACCCGGCGCCGGCCATCATCTCGTGGCCCGACTCGCTGGCGGCTTTTGCTTTTTTCGCTTTGAAAGCATAGGTGTCCTTTTTGGTTTTGGTGGAAAAATAGATGGCCCTGGCTTACCTGGTGGTTTAATCATCTACCAGGGCCATCTATTTCCCCGAAAAGGACACCTATGTTTGAACGCCGTGGCTGGCTTTCTCCTTTGGTTTGGATGGTTCTTGAAAACCCGCCCAATTGGTTTTCTCCTTTGGTGGTTTGGTTTGGAGTGGTTCTTGCAGAAAATGAAACACCCATCCCCCCGATGCCTAAACCACCAATCCAACGAGCGAATGAGTTTCCCTGAACAGTTACACATTACATTTTCCTGAGTTAGACGATCCCATTAGGATGCATCTGTTAAGGAACCCCGCAACAGCAAATCCTCATAGTTTTGCAACGCAACAGCAAGTACACTTGTTTTGTGTTACACCATGCAAGCCTACAACAGCCTACACGTTGCGTTTTTTGGCCTCCCTTTTCGGGTAGGTTGCACCTGGGGGACGACGGCTCCTTCACGGGCATGGATTGCTGGCAGCACATGATGGCGGAGCACGGCTTGAAGGATGGCAGGCCTGAGAAGGACCGCTCTCAGTGAACCGGGAGGCTTCGTTCCCGTTCCAAAGAAACCGTTTTCGTTTTTGTCCCTTGGAAAAACATAGGGCGGCTAGAGGGAAGTGGTTTTGATGGTAAAGATCAGCCTTCCTCGACAAGGGTAATTCCAAAGAAACCGTGCTTTTTCCCTGGGAAAACAGTGCGGGCTGCCACAGGGCAGTGTTTTTTGATGATAAAGCGTGGTTTGGTCAGGCAGAGGAGGTTTGCAGGGGTGGTTTCCTGTTTAACCCCCTATCAGAAAGGGTGCCAAATCTAAACCACCAATCCACCACGTGGATTTGGACCTTGATGTCAAAGAGTTTGGGAACATTTCTTTTTGCCAATCCACTGAGGCAGTGAGACATGCCTTGTTTGGCTCCCCAAGTCTCAGTTGCCCGGCGCTGTCATGCTTTTTGGGCGGGGGCAGGGTGTCCCTTTTCAAAGTCAACACACATAAAGGGGCCACTCGTTTCCCCTATGGCCACCCTGCACATGGCATCCTGTCAGGATTTCTATGGCTGCAGCAATGTGCTGTTCAATGAGACCAAAAAGGGGCGCTACGTGCCAAGAGCTCTCTTTGCCACCAGAGGCGGGCAGTTGTAGTTGCACTCAAGTTCCGTGAATTCCAACAAGCTGGCTTTCAGCATCACCTTTGCTTCACTGTTCTTGGCATGTTTTTTTTTTTTTTTTTAGGTTTGTTAGTTTTTTGGTTCTGTTACCAACTTACAGTGAGTTGCCTTCTGGGGTGATGTTTCAAATGGAGACCTCGGGATCCCCGGCCCAAGAAAGCGCCCCGGGGCCCTCTCTCCCGGCGCCGTTTGTTTCGGTGGCGGCTAGCCATGCCACAACTCTGGGAGGCGTTTTTGGCATCGCCTTCCTTCCGGGAAGCTTTCCGCCTTTAAACTGGACATCTACGATGGTGTTTGGTTCAGGTCGACTTTATGAAGGTTTCTCTCATGCTGTGGATGGACGAAATACTCTTCGGCACCAAACCCTGGTTTCTGATGATTCCCCTAACACCAACCAACAATGGTTTCTGGTGGTTTCAAAGTGGTGCCGGATTTCATCCATACACACTCGGGAACCGGTATGTGTTTGCTTGAGTCAGTATGTTTACGGTGAATCTTGTGCACCTTGGTTTTTTTCTACGTCCATGCACCCGTGCGGTGGCAACGAACACCAAGTGGGTCAGCGACCCCTGCGCAGCCTCACCTTCGGCCCGTGTGCCCACATGGCATGTGGGTCTGTGTTTTTTTTTTTTTTTTTTCTGGAGCAGTTCTGGAGCCCCTGAATCCGAAGCTGGAGGAGTCAAGGGAGGGAGCTGAGCCTTTCTCTTAAGGGAAGCCACCTCGGAGGCCGCCAAGCCGGGATCGGTCTCCAAACTTTTCGACCCCTGCAGGGCTGGGGCCAACAAACTCCGGAAGTCCAAAATGGGTCGCCCGAGCGGTGAGTGGAAGCATGGGTTACCCAAAACCTGGCGGCTTGCCCCTCCGATGAATTTTTGAGCCACACATTTTTTGACCCAACTTGGGGTCGCCTCATACTCATTGACGCATTGACTCCATGGTCCAAGCCAAGTTCGAGAACACCCCAAGACCCCGACTGCAGCTCAGACTTCGGATTGGTTAAAGCACCCATGTGCAAGGAAACACCACTCGTGCATGGATATTTACCTGTTTTTGACCACCACACCCGTAAAGGACCGCCGAACATGTTTTTGTTGTTTCTTGCTTCCCTTTAAAGCCACAAAATGAAAAAGGATACCACAAAAAATACAGATCCATTGTGGGGACCGATACTTTTCTCCACCACACCGAGGACCAAGGGACCGGCCCAACTTGTCCCGTGGGTCAAAATCGGTCCCCAAAAGGGCTTGCCCTGGAAAATGGACACATGGCACCCTTGGTGGTTTTCTAGAAGAAAGGATCCGTGGAAGAATGGAAATGGAAGTTCCTCCTAGAACAAAAACGCAACTTTTGGTGGGTTGAATGGAAACACCCACCCATATAGGTTTGACGGAACCACACCCATAGTTTTCTCCTAGAACAGCAAGGGAGATAGGAAAGGAAGAAGTGGGAAAGAGAGTAGAGAGAAGAGATAGAGGGAAGGGTGAGTGACGGCGAGCCACTTCCTCTCGTCACTGTCTCTCGTTCCTTGTCCACGAGCTCATGACCTTTGATTGACTGTAATTGGCTCGTGGAACCAGGCATAGACAAGGAAAGAGAGAAAGGCAGGTACAAACCCATTTCTCTTACTCCTGCCTTCCCACAAACCCATTCACTGGCTGTTAAGATGCGAGGTGATAGAATGAATGGGTTAGGAAGTGAATGGGAAGGGTGTGTGGGTCCTTGTCAACTATTTCTTTCACCCAAATACATATCCCTTCCCTTCTCTTTCTCCCTTCACTCGTCACATCGTTCCATCTGTCCACCTTTCACCTCTTCTGCACTTCTATCTTCACCGTGTGGATGAGATAAAGGGTGAGAGAACATGAAAGAAGGAATAGAGATGGTGCGAAAGAAGAGAGCGGGATTCATCACTCATACAATATCTTTTCCTTTCTCTTGGTCATGTCCTATCTCCCGCCTTCGCTCACCTGGCTCTTGACGTGTCTAAAGGAAGGACTTAAGTGGCAGGAATGAACAGTCCAGAGACTAACCACTTCCCTTTCATCCAAGATACCAAGCCAGCCAAAGGTAGGGGCTTGGAAAGGATGGATGAGGAACAGAAAGGTCTGAGGGCAGCCGGCACGAAAGGACGGATGTAGGAGCCCTTCGGTCACTAAGCCTTTCCATTAACCTGTCTATGCCTTTCTGTCTCCCATCTCTTTACCTTTGGCGAGAGAGAGGTCTATTTCCTTTCGACCGACCCAACTTGTCCCGTGCCGGTTTTTTTTTGGCAGGCGCTCCGGAGACCTTGGACGCGGTGAGCAGCGCCAAAATCTTCGAGCCGGGGAGTCTGCTGGTGGGGGACGAGCCGAGACTTGGAGAAACAGAGAAAACGGCCGGCCGAAGACGTGGGGGCGTTTTTTTGTTTTTTTTTGTGTGTTTCAGGGAAAACGGAAAAAAAAAAAAAAAAAAAAAAACGCAAGCTAGCCCAGAACTAGCCCCATTTGCTGAAAAGAAGATTTGTTATTTGCCCGGTGCATTTTGTCAAGGGATGTTAGAACTGGAAAACTTTTTGCCTTCGAATGGGTTTTCCATTAAGCCACTAAAAGTTAAACTTTTTGCAGGGGAGCAGAAAGCAACCAAGTCAGGGAAAACGGAAAAACCCTCAAACTAGCCCCATTTGCTGAAAATAATATTTTTTAGTTGCCCTTGTCGGTTTTAAAGGGAACCTATTTCACTACTGGAAATATGTTTGTTTTTGCTGGGGCTTAAGCAAACGGAATTTCTGGACCTCAAGCTCCCCCCCCCCCGCTCCCGGCCCCCATTCTTTTCCTGCCGCCCTGGCCGCGCAGATCGGCTTCGCGGCTTCGCGGCTTCGCGGCTTCGCGGCTTCGCGGCTTCGCGGCTTCGCGGCTTCGCGGCTTCGCGGCTCGGGGTTCAAATCTTTACATCGGGTCGGGAAAGGGCCAAAGGTGGCCGAACCAAGGCGAAGGCGAACTTCAAGCCCATTTGGCTGGGATCCCATTTTGGTAGGTGCACCACCCATTTTAGGCTTCCTATTTTGGTGGAGATTGGGATGTTCACTGCCTCTTTGCCTTTTTTTTTTGGGGGGGGGGGGGAGGTTCCCCTGAAAAAACTCAACCAACCAAAAAAGGGTGCCCATTTTTTCCCAATCTGGGCATCTGAGTTTGGGTCTGGGTATGAATCCACCAGGAATTGGAATCGCAGGTTTTAGTCTATGTGTCGATTTCTTCGTGGGCAACCCATTTTAGGGGCCGTATTTTGACAGCCACAGCCATTTCTCAATCCGCGCTAGAGCGATGCGAAAGCGATTGCCCCAAGAAAACCGCTCGCGAAAGGAGCCCCTGCTGCGACGGCTATGCGAAAGCTTTCTTCGGCCGCGCGTTTAGAACACCGCTCAGGTGGATCCAAATTAGAAATAGCCAACTTTGTTGAAACAAGCAGAGCATGCCAGCCTTTGGGGCATTCTGGACATCATTCGGGTGGTTACTCATTCTAGTCCTCATTTGGTTGATGATTACTAAGTGTTTGTGCTTGTGCTTCCCTATTTTCAAATGAACACATAGCTGGCCTTTGGTTGTTAGCATGTATTATGGGATCATTTCGTAAGTTGGCAATCAAAGTTGTGGCTGGTTTCAGCGAGCCAGGATTTGGTTATTCGAAGGAGAAGCGGTACAGAGGGGTCTGAACCAGAGACGGTTCCGAGTGCAAAATGTTCTTAAGCTACTTTGGGGCAAGTTTTCTGTCGACCACAGAAAAGATTGAAAACGGTTTCGGGTTGCGACCGATTTCGGACCTCATGATGAAGGTTGGATCCTAAGGATCCCATACTTTTGGTTGATGAGTTCGCTTGCAATTGTCATATTTCCCCTCAGGTAGACATCATATCAATTCTCACTGTATTAGATCACGCTCCATTGCACTGTTCCAGGTAATCCGCAAGACCCTTACCTTTTGCCTTACTCAAGGCGACCTTTTCTTGGTGATTTCACTGTGGTTATGGATCTTTTGACCCCCCCAAGTTGCAAAGAGATCTGGAGCACTGTTTGCAGCTTTCTTGGCTGTACCCTGCAAAAGGCAAGCAACCGCTTTTGGGTGCCACTGTCTTTGGCCTACGGAGCTTGGTAGAGGAATCCCGTTCTAAGATGCGGGGAACTTTTGAAGGGTGGCTTTTTGTGGATTGATGAGCCTTGTTTTTTGTCCAAGAAATATATCAAGAATAGGAGAGGGGTTGGTGATCAGGGTTGTGGTTGATCACTCGGGGTTTATCCAACCACTTCTGTGATACTTTTGGGAACCCCCTCTGAATGGGGGGTAGTCTTTCCGGGATGCCCTTTTTGTATCACAGATTCGTGATCCGATCCCACTTCCCACAGCCCTGATCCTCGTCGCAAACTTCCACAAGCGCGCCCTGGTGTCCTTTGTCTGAGTGAAATCTCTCCTTGAAGAACTACTGGAGGTCTCAGGCATGGTTTAGACTTGTTGTCGCCATGGCCCTAGTCTGATTCCATTGACTTGCTGGGTCTATCGGAGCCTGAGACAACTTCCAAGCTGGGCCCCCCAAACGGAGGTGATAACCTACCGGCTTGGCCGAACTCCCAAGTACCCCGAACCCCAGGTTGCCATGGCACCCAAAGGGATCCCAGAGGGTCAGAAGACCCCACAGGTGGCCAGGCATGTTTGAAGGCCCTGCCTCTCTCAGGAAGTCCGACTGGGAGCTCGCGTGTGGCCAGGAGTGACCATCTGAGGTGGAGGGGAAAGACCTAAGCGGAATGGGCAGGTGTCCTGGGCTAGAAATCGTACGAGTTCGGCAATTGAAGCCAGTTTTTTTGTTTTTCAAGGGGTCAAACAGCAAAGAGGGTGTGTGTGTGTGTGTGTCCCATGACCTTTGGGTGGACAACAGCAGGTGAAGCTATCTACTGAGACAACTCCCTTCCATTTGCTGAAATGAAGATCTAGTTCTATGTTCCCTTGTTGGTTTTTAAACGGAATTTATCACTACTGGACATTTGTTGTTTTTCCCGGGGTCGAATCGGAAGCTTTGGTTTGGCATCCGAGGCTGAGGTTAGGAGGATGCAATTGGTTGAGATTTCAGACCTTGACACCGAGCTCACTTGGCTGTGGTTGTCAAGACCGTTTTGGGATCCCATTTTGGGGGTTTCGGTGCACCACCCATTTTAGAGTTCGATTTTAGTGGTTGGATTGGGATGTTCACTGAAAATACCGGCTTTTCACGCATGGCCTTTTGAACCTTTGAGTTTGCGGCGGCTTTCACCTCAAGAAACCGCTGGGAAAAAAACCAAACGTTTATCAATCTAGAGTTGAACAGGTTGCGCGACGGAAACCAATGACAGTCTGTAGACGCGTGGAAATCGTATCCGTCAACCCTGAGCCTGTTTGTTCTTGGCAAGCTTTGATTGACAACTCCTACCCTCCCACCCGATTAACATGGTACCTGACAGGAGGGTCCTGGTTTCGACAATTTCCTTGTAAGAGATCCCCTGACGTTCAAGAGCAAATGGCGCAAGTTCATAGTTTGGGCAGCTGATGGACAGTGAGAGGTTCTGTTGGTTGCGTTGTACTCCTATCAAACCGCTTTTTGCTTGTTTTTCGTAGTTTCCTATTGCAGGGCCAACCATATCTCGGGTCATAACGAAGAGAAGCTCTGTGTTTTTTTGTTTTCGGAATCTCGCATGTTGCCGTGTTTTGCTCCGTCAGGAGGGCCCAATGAGGTGTCGTGGCATGGCCATGGATTACGTGAGATCAGCCCCGTGCTTTTCTACACGTGGCAGTGCCACTAAATCAGCTTCCCAAACACGCGCATTCTAGCTTCATCGCCCAAATACTCCACCGACAAGCATGAGTTGATCACGTTGCATTCATGCAAGCATTATAAGTATATGATATAAAGCACGTATAATAATGTTACATATTTGTATAAGATACATACGGACATGTATTCACAGTCATACAACATGGTGTTTGGTTGTTGCATATGTAATGTAATGTAATGTAATGCAATGTAAGGCAATGTAATGAAATGTAATGACATGTAATGTTGTGTCATGTTATGTCATGTAATGTGATTACATGCAATTTAATCTACCATGTGATTTAAAGTTTCATGTAATGTAATACAATGTAATGACATGCAATGCAATGACTTGCGATGTCTGTCGGTCTGTCATGTAGGGGGTGTCGAGGTTCGATTGATTTCACAGTAGAAGTTGGCGCTAGCAAAGGTTCACTTCACTGTTCTTGGCATGTGTTTTGTCTTTTTTAGTTTTTTGGTTCTGTTCATTTTTACTGGGGGTCTGCACAAAACACAGTTTTTGTGCTACCATACTAAGAGTAAAAGGGTTCAGGTAACTTCTATTTTCCAGGCTTACCTCTCTTGAAGCCCCTGAAGAGGTAGCATCAGAATTCGGCATTCCGAATGCCATGTCCAAAAGCCATGGAAGTGGAAGGCGAGCCATGAGAAGCCATTGTTGGTATTTGCAAGGGAATCGAATCGTTGTCAGGGATTCTGGACGATGCGAAATGGATCTCGCAACCATCCACAGTATGGAGGTGTTTCCCTGGTTTCAGGGGAGGTTCATAACTTTTGGCTCGGGGAACAGCCCCATATAAACAGGTTGTTGTTTTATTTTCGGGGAGGTGGGTGAGGATCGGTTCAAGTGGCAGTTTGCAGGACTTCCCAGAGCTCGCTGACATGCTGCGCATGCAGCTGGAGCGCGCAGACTATACCGAGGGCTTCCTTCTCACCCACAACATGGGGGAGGACAGTCACCGGCATCCGAATCGATTGTCCAGCATGTTTTTTGTTGTTGTTATATATGGTCCCGTGTTCCGTGTAAACTAGCACCCCGACACCCCGGCACCCCGACCCCCAGGACAAGCCAACCCGCAACCAACCATGAACCAACCCTAAACTAACCCTAAACCAACCCTAAATACACCCTAAACCAAACCTTAAACCGTAAACCTCTAAATCTAAACCAACCCTAAACCAACCCTAAATCAACATAAACCAAACCTAAACCAACCCTAAACTAACCCTAAATACACCCTAAATACACCCTAAACCAATCCCTAAACAATAAACCCTAAACCTAAACCAACCCTAAACCAACCCTAAATACACCCTAAACCAAACCCTAAACCAAACCCCAAACCGTAAACCTCTAAACCTAAACCGCCCTAAACCAACCCTAAATCAACATAAACCAACCCTAAACCAACCCTAAACTAACCCTAAATACACCCTAAATACACCCTAAACCAATTCCAATCCAACCCTAAACCAACCCTAAACCACCACAACCCAACCACAGGACCACAACCACAGGGGGGGGGGGTACTTGTCTGACGCATGACCATTAGGGGGGGGGGTGGGGGGGGGGGCTGGCAACGCTGTACCATATATATATATATAATATACATAGTTTGCTTGCAAACATGGGAGGAGTCAAGCGAAACCGAAAACGGTGGTTGGGACAAATGGTCGTTGAATTTCATGGTTCCAGGTCCAACAGTTGCCTCCCCAGATGTGGACAGAGTTCCATGCGGGATGTCGCGTTACTTTGCGAATTTCCCACGACCAGACAAGTGTTCTAGAACCACCTAAGAAGCTCGGTGCGGCTTTTCGTGCCAGATCCTTTCCTGACCCAAGAGGCTGCACATCAGTGGCTGGGCGCAACACAGGTTAGTCCTTGATAATGTTTGCAACCTTTTTCTGCCCCAATGCGGTAATTGGAATGTCTGAAATTCATGGTCTGTTCTTCTTTCACACGTTATTGTGCATAGTGTCGTGTTTGTCCTTGTTGTTTGGAGAGTTGGTTTTGTTGTATGTTCCGTTGTTCGGTGTTGCATTTTTACAAATAAGCCAACCTGCTGCTTTCTGAGCGAATTGGGTCCAAACTTTGATTGCTTGATTGGAGTGTCCGTCCTCGTCCCTTGCCGTTTCAGAGAGCTTCCCTCAGACCTTGTGGGAAGCAAAGCTACGCTGGTAGGTAGCACCCTTGAACGGAGGCTGCTTTGCTCCGGAGTTTCTAGTGACGCTTCATGATACTGCAACCTCTCTTCGTGGGAGTTCCTTTATCAAGCAGAAGGGAGGTCAACAGACGTTAAACTGGGTCCCTAAAAGTGGTTGCAGTGGCCAGTCGAATCTTGCAGCTTTCTGTCAAAGGGAATCCCTTTGTGACAGAGTAGCTGTCAAGCGGCGGTTTAAGCCAGGCCAACTGCGAACCCCGCGCCCCGGACAACCTCTGAGTAGTGTCTTCAAAGCCTCCTTTGTGGGTTTCCTTCAAGGGTTTTCCGTATAGAAACGCACGAGCATGGCTCTGTTGCCCAGTGGTGCCCTTCTTTCTTTTTCTTTGGGGAAGGGTGCCCCTGAAAAAACTCAACCAACAAAAAAACACGGTGCCCTTTTTGTTCCCATGAACATCCACTGGGCATCTGAGATGGGGTACCTTCCACATTCTTTCCAATCCTTCTTTTCGGAAAACCATCAAACATCTGGGACAAGCAGCTGGTTTTTGTTTGTTTTAAGATGGTAGAACCGCACCAGCATGGGGTACCAACTCGAAAGACGGAGCAATGCACCCGCCTTCCTCCGCAGGGAATTGGCAGCAGCGTGGCCTGCTCCCTGCTGCGGCTCTTGTCCAACGAGCACGGGAAGAAGCAGAAGTTCTCGGTCGCTTGCACCCCCGACTTTCAGGTGAGATGGATTCGACCAAACCCAAACAAACCGCCCCCCCTCCCCCCCAAAAATAAAAACGAAGAAAAAAGAAGACGAAGAAGAAGAAGAAGAAGAAGAAGAAAAAGAAGAGGAGGTAAAAACAGGAGAAGCCAACTGGATGTGGATCTTTTGGAGGGGGTTGCCTTTAACATCAAGTACCCAATAAAGCACGCCGTTGTCCCCGTGGCTTTTGGGGCGTTACGCAACCCAAGCAAGCAGGCTGCGGAGTGCAAGGAGGCTCACGCCTTTGCGGGGCTCAATTTGAACCAGCTTCTAGAAAATGGGGACCTGGTGTCCCTCTATGACTGGACCTCTTTGAGGAGGGTGGCGCAGAAGGAGGCGCGAGCAAAAACTGAAAAAGCAATCAAATGCCTTAGGAGGGTGAAAGTTGATTGGGGAGATTACCCTCTGCCAAATCCACATGGAACCTGATTTGTCGATTGTTTGAATCACCCCATGTCTGTTGAGTTCTGTTCAAAAGTACCAAATCTTGGTGTTGTTTCTCCGCAAGGACAGCGCGAAGAGATGCATGCGGTTCTTTTCCACCTTGTCACGGCGGGCATTGAGAAAACCAGTCCTGGAAATGAGTCCGTGACCTGAAAAGAGATCAGTTTTGACAACCCAAATGGCAGAAATGGGGGGGCCTCCCCTCCAGACAAGTCTATGATTATTGTTGTTTTGTTTGATCAATCACGGGTAACTGGTGCTGCCTGCTTCCTTTTCTTCTGGGAAGGTGCAAACAGTATGCCCCCGCCCCGTGAAGACATGTGAGTTGGGTTTGCTGTCCAAGTGGTGCTTGTTTATGTGAGGGTCTCTGGAAACACGTTTAAACAAGTTGCAATTGCCCTTCCAACATCGACGACTCGTGTTCATTGTATGTATGTATATATATATATATATTTATATATTACATTTATTCATATAGCTGCCGTTCAATCCAAATCACTTGAGTTCCAAACCGCTCTTACACATGTTTTTGTTTGTTCTCGCTTGGTTCGCTGCTGATTGCTTGGCTCCTCCAGGAAGATGATGGTTTGGTTTTGCAAGACCCCGCCCCACCCCACCCCCCCACCCCCGGTGTGGGGGTGGTGGTGTTTGGGGGCGGAGGGGGGGGGGTGGGTTAGGGGAGTTGGGGTGTGGCTTGGGGTTGACTAGGGTTAGTTTAGGCTTGGGGTTGACGGTGGGTTCAGGGCCGAGGGTGGGTTTAGGGCTGGCTTGGGGCTGAAGGCAAGGGCTCGACGGGGTCCAGGGACCATATGCTGCTCTGGCGGGAGGGGATGCCATTGCGGGGGAGGGCCTGAGAATGGACAAAAGTAAGCCTATGAATGTATACAGATATCTACTTGTTGGTTCGAAGTCACTGATATGTGCAGTGTGCTCTTTTTGGGCTTTGGGGAAAGCAAAGGCGCAATTCCAATCTGGAAGCTTCAGGCTCTTGGTCCGATCCTTCCTGCCAAATGAAACCGAACCAGCGGCAGGGCGAAACTCAAGCAATGCAATGGGCACACGGCGCAACATGCTACCGGCATGAAAACACCAGGTTGACGTTCCCCCGGCTTATATGCAAGCGCATGTTTTTAAGAAGGGTAAGACACAACTTCTCCTCCCTAGGGATCCGAATCTTTCTAGAAAACCACCACACACCCTGGGGAATGGGGAATCAACCCCGAGAAAACTGGAGACTATGTGGTTGTCAAGAATAGGAATCCGCAAAGTGGGCAAGCCCTGGTAAATGGAAACATGCACCTCCGGTCCAATTCCTGGCGGTTTAGTAGTTTTGACCCATATCTTTTAAGGGTTTACTGGTCAGTGTCCCCTTTCTAGGACAAAGGATCTGTCAACCGGGACTGGGGCCAAACCCAGTAGATGAAACAGAACAAACTGTCATTCGGGCCTGGACTCAAAACTGCAGATTCAACTCTCCCTGTAATCGTTTCTCCAATCTTGAATGTTGAATCTTGAATCCGGGTCCCGGATGAAATCTCATTTGCTTGCAGTCTTTTCTTTCGGGGGAAAGAATGGAAATGGAAGTTCCTCCTAGAACAAGAACGCAACTTTTAGTGGGTTGAATGGAAACCCCCACCCATATAGTTTGACGTAACCACGCCCATAGTTTTCCCCTAGAACAGCAAGGGAGATAGGAAAGGAAGAAGTGGGAAAGAGAGAAGAGAGAAGAGATAGAGGGAAGGGTGAGTGACGGCGAGCCACTTCCTCTCACTGTCTCTCGTTCCCTTTAAGCCAACTTCAAAGGAGGTTTTTTCCTCGAAAGACACGGATCGCCAGGCCAACGGCTTGGGAATCGCAGCTCCCACAGACTGGGATTGCCGAGGCAGGATGAAACAAATGACATGGACGCAGGTCCAGCTCCCTGTCTCACCCTTTGGTTGAAGGGTTTCCCTAAAATCGACTACAGAAAGAAGTTGGTACCCTTATTCTAGCCTCTGGAGGACCTAGTCTAGGACCCAGTCTTCCATTTGCTGAAATGAATATGTTCCCCCCCCTTGTTTTTTGTTGGAATCTATCACTACTGGAGTTTTTCTTTCAGTTATATACATATATATATATATATATACGAGTTGACTTGAGCAATTGGAAGTAAATGAGCGGTTGCAAATTATGTACGGACTATCCAGGGTACATACCCCCAACACCATCACGGATGTAGGTCGGGTATGTCCATATACGGTGTGTCAGTTGAGAAATGGGTGGATTCCAGTTTGTGTCATTTTCGAGACTGGTCGAATCTCCTAAGGGACTTGAATCCTTCAAGTCATTCGGGGGTTCAACGGGGCGCAACGGGGACGGCGGGGTTCTATAGGAAAGGATCTAAGCCGGGCGGTTCTTTGCGCGTCTTAGGCTAAGAGACCAAAATCTTCCCGCCCCCCAACTGTTCCGCTTTTTCCTGTGCCTAAAATCTCAAAGCCCGATGTGTCTTTCTTTGGATCAACGAGACATGGGGCCTAACGCCCAGTTCCTGAGTGGCAACCACGAGTCGATAAGGTCCGAAACGGACCTCAGGGAGTGGGATAATCTAGCCAAACTCAGCACTCTCTTCAGGGCTTGGGGGGTTTGTGGGTTGGGGGTTGGGGTTGTTGGGAGAAGTTGGGGGGGTTGGGGGGGGGGTTGTGAGTTGAGGGTGTTGGGGGGTTGGGGGGGGGGTTGTTTGTGATTTCTTTCTGGGGTGTGGGGGGCGGAGGGGGGGTGTCTTGCGAAAATGCTCGCAGACGCTGTGGCTGACCCCCTTTTGTGCAACGGGAACCCTAGTACTACACATTCTGGGAAACAGTGCAGCAAAAGATCAGTCGGCAGGTTTGGGGTTGCCATTGCTTGCGCTTGCGCGAGTAAGTGGGCAAAAGCACACGGGGATACACGGGGTATTAATCATGCAAGCTATGTGATGGCAATTTGCGCGCACGGAAGCTTGTACTAGCGCTTCGTGCTGGCAGTGACCAAAGACCATGCTGAGTGCTAGTTTTTTAGGACACTGGGAAACTCCTGTTATCCGCCATTGTAAACTATCTGTTTTGCCTTTTGTTCAGAAACCGGGCTCCTACTTGCAAGGGCAATTGAGCATTTGAAGGTCATATTCCTTTCTGACCAATGAGCGAATGGATTTGGAGGGTACCCTCTTGGCAGCTGAGAGGGAGTCCCTTCAAAGGGAATTTGACCTTCCAAATCAAAGGATGGATGGTTCCAAAACAAGGAAACTTGTTTTTTTCTCCGTAGTGCACAAGCGTCGAAGCTGAATGTAGCTCAGACACAGCCCTTGGCAGCGAATGGGACATTTTGAAGGCTGTTGAACAGCACGAACGGCTATTCCAGCACCGGGGCGCACATCACTAAACCCAACAGCGCATGCTCAGGATACGCCTCAGATGTAGACGCCAAGAACTCGGGCTAATTGAGATGTTGGGTCCTGAAGGTTGATTTGTCTCCTGGGTACTTCTTTTTGGGCTCGGTTTCTTTTGAGAGAGAGGCGAAACAAGATCCCTTTGTTTTAGTGTCCCATCACAGGCGGAAAAACTCCCAGGCCCTTCCCTGGTAAAAAGCTCAGCGGGGCGCAAGCGCACCATCTCAATGACCTCTGGGCCGCCGTCCAGCACCGCACCTTGGGGTCGGTGGGGTTGGTGGACGTTGGAGGGTTAGGGGGGGGGGGTGTGTCAGGGTGTTGGGGGGTTGGGGGGTTGGCGGGCAGCTGGGGGGGTTGGGGGGTGGGCGGGGTTGTGGGTTGAGGGTGTTGCAAGGTTGGGGGGGTGGGGGTTGAGGGGGTTGGGGGGTTTTGGCGGGAGTTGGGGGGAGTTTGGGGGGGTTGGGACCAAAAGAGGAAGCGCCTTCTCACTGAGTTCGTGGACGTTCGTCACTTTTTTGGACGACCACAGTTTGACTTTCCCTAGCCAAAGCAGCTCAAAAAGTGAGCCCCCAACCCCCAACCCCAACCCCCAACCCCCAAACCCCCAACCCCCAAATCCCCCCCTTTCCACAGGCCTCGTGGCGCGCTTCGTGGGCAACGTCTTGGGCCCCATGCGCTTCGGGCGCCTGGCGCAGGACGCGCGGACCGGGTCCCTCCTGACCCACTGCCAGCAGCTCGACAGCTCCATGCGATGCTTTTCGGCGATGCTTTTCGTTTTATGGGGGGACCCCTTTTTGATGGGTTTAACTGGACACCAACGGGGAAAACTGTTTTTTGGGGTACCTCTATTTTGAGACAAACCCAAGTGTGTGTGTTTGTGTCTGTGTTTGTGTGTGTGAGTGTGAGTGTGAGGGTTATTGAACCCGTTGTATTGGACATCTAGTAACATCTCACATATTTGACCAGGTTCGGGGTCTAGGTCCCAGTAGTGCCCTTCAAGCCCTTTTGTGGTTGGGAGGGTTCCCCCAAAATCGACGCCCTGAAAAACCCTACTAAAATAGACTACCGAAAAAGTTGGTACCCTTATTCTATCCTCTCTACTGGAGGACCTAGAAAAGGAAAACAAAAAGGGACTTGTCCCATTAAGTACCTTCTAAAGGAGGCACTTGGGGGATTAATACACATGTCCCACAAAATTAGGGGGTTCTTCCAAAAGTGCTCTGAATCCCCCACTAAAAGGGGACACCCCCCGATCAAAATCAACCGGGGCTTTATTAATCCGGGGTTGGCATTAACCTTGATTGGACCTGTCGACTTTAACTTTTTGGTTGAAATCAAGGGGTTTTCCGAATGAAACTCCACAGTTAAACAAACATAGGAAGGTTCTTTTCGGGCTGTTCCTTTGGGATTTCAAGTGGGCTTTCCAACAGGTTTCCTAATCCACAGCTCGATGCCTGGTAGGTGAACAAAAACTACGCATCCCATGAATGGGTGGTGGTGGTGGTGGGGGAAAACCCCTCCAGAGATGAATTCTATGAGTCAGCCAGAGGTATATTCATCCAAGTCCTATTAGGGATGGCTGCGACATTTGCATTCCGCACCTCCGAAATGAAACCCTGAAGTGGACACCAGAACGTTTGTTACAGTCAGTACTTACAGGAACATATCAGTTTTGGGCTTCGTAGGTGGTGCAGGAGTTCGTCCATCCACAGTACTCCAATGATGAATGCCCACTATTAGGGGACACCCCCCAACTAATCAACTAGGGGTATATTCATCCGGTGTTCCCACTATGTGGCTACAAGTCCGTCTCAAAACGATTGGCCATGTTGTATGGTGTGGCTGGGTGTGTTGGTTTTAGGGTCCCTGTATTCCCCCATCACTTTTAAGGGGCAAATACTGGGAACCCCGATTTAGGTATAAGCTTGTTAAAGCACATCTACGAGTCCATATATGTAATGTTGACGCTTGACGCCCGCACCCAACAGCCTGCCTTGACGGAATTCAATCGGCATAGGTTGGGAGTTGGGTGGAGTTGTAGCGGAGTTGGGGTCGAGGTGACCTGGGGTGACTCAGTTGAGGCAATGTGGACCCGGGATGAGCCTGTCCTATCAATAGGGCCCTCCAAAAGTGATTTGATTCCCCACTATACCCAGGGACACCAATGAATGGATTAAACCGGGGTCGCCACAAAGAAGTTTACCACAAGGGTGTTTTGTGTGGCCGAAGTTTGGTTTTTTCTCCCTGGTCACACGGTCACAGTTTGTCCGGGTTTGTAAAAGGCAGGGCACCCGTTCATCGATCTTCATCTTCTTGGAGGGTTTGGGATGTTCTCTTACAAATCAAAAGAGATTTCCCACCCATTTAACTACAAGTGGTTGGTGAGCAGAGGGTCTCCAATGAATTCTTACACCATTGATGTTTGTTGTTTCACCTGATTTATCGATCAGACTTGTTTCACCTGATTCACAAATTGGAGCCGAGCAAAGGTCTTGCTGATGTTTGTTTGCGGCATCTTCAATGATCGGTTGTCTCATATAGGGGACTCCCCCCGCAAGAAAATGGTTCCTTGTAATTCGGTGAAGATCAATGGGTGCCAAAAGGGCAGAGTTTCATGTAATGTTGACCCAGGATTAGTAAACTCGTCCCAGTATTAGGGGGGTGTTCCCTCCAAAACTGATGAATCCTCACTAAAAGGGGACACCCCCCGATCAAAATCAACCAGGGGTTTATTAATCCGGGGTTAAGATTATGTGTCCACTTTCGGTGGTTCAATCAATTGTTTGTTGGACCAATTCAAAGCAAGTGTCCTCTTGAGGTGATGTTCAAAAGCGCAAACTATGGGAACCCGGCTCGATGGGCCTTTCAGCCTTATGTGCCACGTGGGCCTGATAGTTTTGTCGCGGTAGTCCTTCTGGACCTTCACCCGAACTTGTGGTCGGCTCACTTGCAACCAAATCCTTGGTCATATGACTCGCCAGAGCTATGTTGATCTTCATGTCCTCGCCACACCCTTTCGGAGAGCTTGCGGGCTTTGGCCCCACATGTTTCGGGGCGCCTGGTTGGTTTTGGTTCTAGTACTCGTAAGAAACCTTTTTTCGGGGTGTTCTCCTCGCGGGTTCCCCTGGAATCTGTGCGAGTCATTGTTTTGGTACGAGCTGATTTCCGACCAAGGGACGAGCCCTCAATGTCCCATATCCTCTTAAAGCCACCTTCGTAATGTTGACTCCATATTCATACACATGCACACCTGTTAATTTATATGGGGGTGTCTATTTTTGGTTTTAGTGGGGGATTTATCACTTGAGGGGAACACCCCCATATTAACCAACAAGGGTTGATTAATTTGGCGTCAGTATTATTTAATGTTCCCTGTAAGGACCGATAAAAAGAAAACGGGGGTTCACCATGACGAACAAATGCCTCAAATTGCATCAGGCATAGGTGCCCTTTTCGGTTGTTTTGGTCGAAAATAGATGACACTGGTTTACCTGGTGGTTTGATCATTTACCAGGGCCATCTATTTCTCCCAAAAGGACACCTATGGCCTCAGGGTCAAACTAATGCTTGTTACTCCGGCTTTCCTTTTTCGACTTTCCGTGGTCCCAAGCGACGGACTCGGAGAGGTGTTCTGCTTGCGCAAGGGGTGTTTTTGTTCAAAGACGTTCGGAAAATGGACACCGAAGTGTTCAAGCGGCGATATTGTTTGTTGACACCGAAAAAGTGGAGACAGACAGTTCCTCTTGTGTCCCTGGTTCACCAAAAAATCCTTAATTATTCCCCCCCCCCCCCCCCCCGTTTTCCCCTGCGTCCCGGCAGTCGCTTGGTGGACATCTTGGATCATCCTTAAACACTCCATGTGTGGCATATTGACTCGCATGGATATGCATATGTATATACCTACACACATATATGTATATGTATATGCACATGTATATGAATACGTATAACAGGGTATACATATATATATATATATATGTGTTGTACAACAAGGCATATATATATATACCTATTTGGAGAGTGTGGGAGACAGGTCTCTGGTCGTGTACCCTCGGGTCAAGATCGTCTTGCCATCTCTCGGCGGGCTGGGAAAGCCGCTGGAAGCAGGCGCAGACCGGTGAGGAAACAGGAACAGCTCCCAGTCAGCGGGTCGTACCTTCGGAGGAGGCACCCTTCTTTACCTTCTTTACCCCCCAGCCATCCATATTTTTTTTCAGGAGGGAGGGAAATTTCTGTGGTCGAGAACCCATTAGTGTCGTTTTTGTTGAGTTCAGATATTGATAGGCGAAACACGGGTTTCAGTTTGGTTCGTTGCCGTCGATTTGGCAAGGACGCGGAGAAGTGTTTCTGCTTCCGTATAACTCGACACTGCAAAAGCAAGAAGGCATGTAGCTCTTCAGATTCTCAGGATGGATACATGGAATTGGACAGACTTCTGGAAATGGGGGGCTCTGGTTTTCTTGTTTTTCTTGGGCTGCAAAAGTCACGCAGAAGAGCCACCCCTCAAAAAGAGATTCGCACCCTCATATCATGTTGGTTTGTTGAAACCACTGTGCAAGTGTTTTGTCATGGCGGCCCCTTGTTGCAGAGTTTGCACAGGCAGCCTCCCATCAGTCTCCCATAGTCTTAGCCCATGACTGGATTGGATCTCTGCCTGAGGGACTTGCATAGGGTTTTGACCACAGGGTTAGACGTTTCATCATTTGGCTGTGGGTCAAAAATCAGTACCGCAAATGGAACCCTGGTAAGTGGAAACATGGACCAAAACCCGCGGTCCAATTCCTGGTGGTTTAATTTGACCCCTACCCATTTCAGAAGAACGGATACCTCTGGAGGCCAGGGGTCACAAGCCCTTAGCTTTGTTTGGCCTCAACGTCAACTCTTGCGTTCACAGAGTGCTCGGGATTCAAGCAAAACATCGCTGGCTGCGTCTTATGTGGTGTGGCCGATGTTTGACAGGCGAACACAGCTGGGCATACGCAGCCAGAGGTGTGCTCTGGTATCAGAGGTGCTTGTCTCATTTTACTTCACGAGGACCACGCAAAATAGGGGATCAATGCACCAGTAGGCAACCGGTCAAACCACTGATGGGAACCTGAAAGAGTTTATTCACTTTTTTGACGGGAGAAGGAAAGCAACCATTTCTTGGTGACTCCCAGCCATCCCCTTAGCCTTTTAGCCTTTTAGTGTTTACTGGTAGTTTCCATTTCACCCACTAAAAGTTAGTCACTTTCAGCGGGGAATCAGAAAACGGGCAGCCCAGTTTAGACTGGTTATAGCCATGACCCATTGACATGGTGGGTCTATCGGCGTGAAACAACTTCCAATCTGAAGTATCACAGAAGTGGGCCGCGCCCAAGCCCCCGTCTCAGACCTCTATGTTGAGAAACGTCTCCAAAAGGGATAAAAGTGATAAAAGTGATTTAAATCCTCACTAAAACCAGAAATGGACACCAAATGGACACCCCCCATCAATCAACCAGGGGTTCTGATCCGATCCGGGGTCAGAAACGCCTCCTGTTCCGCAGGTCGAGATCCCGGCTTGGACGCCGCAACTGGCGCCGTGACTGGCGGTGCTCTCTGCAATGTCACTGCTACAGAAAGCGGGGGACCCGAGCTCTGGGGGACGAATCGGGGGACCCCCAGAATGGTGGTTGACGCCCATTGGGAAATCAAGGGGTTTTCCACTAAACCCCCCCAAAAGTTAAACTTTTTGCAGGCGGGTCAACAGCAACCAAGGTGGGTTCCCTTGGAAAATCAGGGTAAAAAGGGTTGCCCGCAACTTGGCGGTTCCCAGCTATTCGGCAGTTTTGGTTTTAGTGGTAGTTTCCACAAAATTACTCAGACCTTTGGCCGGGGATCTGGGAACCGCCAAGGTAAACGCATGGACTCCTTGCCTTTTCTGCGGAGGGCCACTTCAGGTCTGGGAAGGGTGCCCTTCCGGTCAGCAAAGAAGTCATCAAGTTGTCCAATTCCAGTTGTGACCTTAGCATGCAGGTATGCAGTGTTTTTCTTGGACATGAAGATTCCTTGAAATGATTAGCGCAGAATTATGAACAGCTTGCTACTGAGTCGGTTTTAAGGCAACCCACAATCCCATTGACTGCTTCGGCCCTTCTATGGGGGGGTGTCGCAATTCTGGCCCCTCGAATTTTGGCGTCGTTGCCCCGTAAATTAGGATACCAACAACTTGCCGGTTCTCGGTAGGAATCACCGAGTCCGGCTTTTGGGAACTACCCAGGGGTCCCCTTAAAGGAAACCGCAAGGGACTTTTTTTTCTTCCCGGGTCGTTCCAATTCTCATTCCCTGCCTATCGATTCAGCAAGGCAAGCAACAGGCATCTTGCCCAGTGTATCACAGGGAAACTTTGGCCTTCTTAAGGCCTAATTCCTCGGAAGGCGGCAAACCCTGATTCTCACAACCTCCCACTTAAAGGGGCAGTGTACTTAGTAGTTAGTCGGCCTGGTTAGTCTCCGAAAACTCATAAGCATGACTTGTGTGGGGTATTTCACCAACCTTGCTAACCACTTACCTGATGTACCGAATCGATCGCCCCAAGCGGCTCCGACTGTGGATTTGCTATGTCGCGTTTTAACCGTTGGGTGTCTCCCTTATTCGGGACATTTAAAATGCACTAAATGGGGTACCCTCCAAAAAGTCGCAGCCCAGTGGGGCTGCGACTGGTTCCGTTGCTGTTTCCCTTTGAAAGCATCGAGAATCGAGGGAGTCGTCCCGCCATTTTTGGAGACTGATTGGCAGTCCTCGGCACCAAAGGGGATATGTTCCGTTCATTTGGCTGTGGCTCAAAAAACCGGCACCAAAATCAACCTGGTAAGTGGACACATGGACCAAAACCTGCGGTTTGCCCCTCCGATCGTTTAATTTTGAGCCACACCCATTTGGTTTTTAACTGGAGTCCTCCAGTTGCTTAAGAACATTGTTTTTTTGTTGGTCCCCTTGCCACACCAATTTACAGGGAATTAAAGGAATTCATCACAAGTGGAAATAAGCCTGGGGCCTTAACCAAACGGAAGGAGTTGCCAGAGGCAAGATCCTGGGGTGCTCCCTGACCTGTCGCGGCTTGGAGCAGTGCCTGGCATTGTCCCCGGTCATGGTGTGCCTCAGCCGGGAGAGGAGGGCGCCTTCAAGCATTTCTTTCTTCTTTGGCGGGGGCAGCCTAAGGTCCCGGGGGTCTCGTTCAAGCTTCTTTTTTTTTTTCTGGGGGCAGCCTAAGTGGGAAACAGACTTATTTTCTGTCTCCCCAGATGGCGATGTTAAAGTAGTGGTAACATCTGCCACCTTGTTTTGGTCTATGAACAAAAGACGCTCAACAAATAAAGAAAAGCAGACCGACTTTGCGACTGGGACCCTGTGACGGGCCCAAGCTCAAATTAGTTTTGAGGTTCCGGTGGGAAACCCTTTGCACCACTAAGGTAATGTCGAGGATGTCGATTACCAACATGGGTTACATATCCTTGTACTCTTACTTTGTTGTGCCCGGGTCGCGGAGCAGACACCTTTCGGAAGACTAGTTTCTTTCGTTCTTTGTGGCAGGGTACATGGGGACCCTTTAGCTTGGCCTAGGGTACATAGGGTGCATTGGGTAGGCACAAACTTCAGGCTTCGGGTCAGCCGCAGCCAGGATATTCAGAACCGGCGAATGGATTGCACCAACATCAACATGAGATTGGGTCAACATGGGTCGACACGCAAAGTGGTCGCTTGCGAATAGGGGGACTCATTTTGCCTCGCAAGAAAAACATGTTGCAGGTCCATTAGGTCCATTCTGGGAGCCGCAAACATGCGCGGGAGGAAAAGAGCAGAAAGCACAAAGAACAACAACACACACACACAGACACAAACAAACAGACAAGGACGCAAATGCCTACAACCGAAAGAAAACGGGAAGCCTGGTTGCTTTCTGCTCCCCTGCTAAAAGTTTAACTTTTAGTGGTTTGATGGAAAACCCATTAGTTTGCAAAAAGTTAAAGTCCTAACATCCAAGCAAAATGCACCAAGGAAAACATGGTTTGAAACACAGAAAGTCTTGCGGTCAAAGACCTAGCTGCACCAGCAATCCGGAAACCATGAAGCCATGACTAATACCATAGACAAAGCACACATGGACATTAAATCAGCAAGACACGATTAATTTAACTGGGAGCACAAAGGCACTAGCAAAACCTTTTCTTGGAATGCGGGATTTCCCCAAATGGGTGGTTTCCTTTGAACCGTGATTTTGAAACACCCCGTCGATTTTCAATCGGTCTCATTTCGTTCTGCGAATCCCCCCTCCCAAAGAAAAAGAAGAAGAAGCACCAAATACCCTCAACACAAGTCATGTCCATTTCGTACCAGGGCCGATATTTCCAGTAACGGGTGGATTTACAATGATCGATGTTTGCGCCATCCCTTCGTGAGTTTCCCTCTCGGGATCCCTTGTTGGGCGGGAAAGGTCGATGGAAACCGCCCAGAACACCTCAGGCAGCGCCTGAACCAATCGAGCACGTTTGCGAGCTACGCGGGTGGGGGATTCACCATCTCCAGCTACACGGAGCGAAAGGGAGCGATGCGATCATGAACTCCTAGGGCGCTAGGGGGGGGCTACGCCCTAGATAAGCCTAAAGCGAAGGATAAGCCCTTAAAAAGGCCTTAAGGGCTTAGTATGGGATAGCCATAGCCTCCCGCCTCCCCATAGCCCTGCTTAGGGGTCCATGAAGTGATGACGTCGAGCTCAAGGGTTTTTAGGTACCCTCTAAGCTGACACCTAGCCACCCCAAAGCAATCAAAGTGTACCAAGGGACTCTTTGGGGTTAAAAATCAATTCGCAAGACCCTTGCGATAGCGGTTTCCTTTCCAAGTTTGTGATCCAACCACGGACAGATTAGGATTAGGGATGACCATGACCAAGGTATGTGTTGGTTATCGGGGAACTAGGCCCTCACGACCAGGGTATTGCAAGATGCTGTCTCTAGCTTGGCTTGACTCAGACGTGCATCTATTGCAAGCTCTTCACCAAGCCTTTCAGCGTTTGTTTGGTCATGTGTTGATCTCAAAAAAGGGGCCGAATCGGCACTCTTGGCAAACAAGCAAGGTCTCAATGTGGGGAAGAGCTTCAAACATGCCGTTAAACAAACTTTCATGGATTTTTTTTATTTTTGTTCAAAGATTGCCCAGACAAATGTTCAGATCGACGGAACGAAACCTGGACAGCATCAAACGTGTTTCAGACAGCTTTCAGGGCTGGACAGTTTGCTGGGTCCCCCAGCTAGGTGCCCTTTCTCCTTTTACCCTTTTTTCCCCTACTAAAATAGACATCTGGGTCCCCCAGTAGTGCCCGGCCCCTTTTTTGCGGGAGGGTTCCCCCACTAAAATAGACTACAGAAAAAGGGTACCCTTGTTCTAACCTCTGCACTGGAGGACTTCTAGTTTGTCTTTGTGGCGAGGGGCAGAGCCATGTTGTTTGACAGAGGTTCTGTTATTGGCTTGGTTCGGTTGGTGCTAAATTGGATATAAAATGGAATATGACAAGGATGGTTTACCCTGTTTAAATTGAAATTCAACGCGTTAGTTGATTGCATGCGCGCTAAGAGTAATCAAAGTATACAAGTACATACAATATGCTTAAATTGAATTTGGTCTGGCTTTGAGCCAGACAATTAACTTAGAAATCCGCCCACAATTTATGTTCAATAGAGTTTGGCGAAACATTTAGCCGAGTTAGACAAGCAGCACGTAGTTAGAAACTGTGTGTGTGTGTGTGTGTTTTATTTTTGTCATGTTACTTTCACACTTGATGGTAAAGCGGATTTATTCAGCATGTAGACGCAAGGAACGGAGATGCCGCACGTTTCTAGTTCAATCCAAATTGATGTGAAGTAATGTGTGCGTAATTATGATTTGAATGGACATGTAGAAGGAAATCCATCTTGAACTCAAACAGGATGTCAGGTTCCACGGGTTTGCCTTTAGATTTAGTTTTTGGGATATAGAGTCCAAATCCTCAATTGGGTGTCAACGTCAAACAATAGCTTTAAGTACAGCGTCCGTTCCACATTTGATTTCAATTTTGAGTTTATGCCCCAGATAGCTGAAAGCTATATATATATATATATATATATGGTACCCCCCCCCCCCCCCCAAAAAAAAAACAGGTTTGGTCTGAAAACACTGGTATTTACTGTGTTTTCTGACAAAACACCTGAATCTGCCAGAACCCTCAGTTGTCAGGCTGTTTTTTCAGTTTGCAAGGAAGCTTTCTGGAAACTCTCTGGCAATTCCTCAATACAATTCAGACAAGAAACTCTCTGCAAAACTGAACAAACAAAAAAAACTAAAAAAATAATGAAACACACATGAAACAACTGAAAAAAATGAATGTCCCTCAGAATCCTTGGTTTTTCAGTTTTTTTCAGTTTTTTTCATGTTTTTTTCAGTTTTTCCGTATTTTCAGTTTTTTCAGTTTTCCTTGGCATCTGAGCAGAACCGAGCCCATATTTGAAGCTGTCTGGCTCCAGCGCTATTTCCCTTGCTATTTCCCTTCCTTACTCCTCTTCTGCCCTTTGTTCTGACCCTGTCCTAGCATGGCCAAAGAGCCTGAGGATATGACCTTTGATGACCTCAAGAACGCATGCGACGCTTTCGTATTTTCTGAGTATTTTTCTTGTATTGCCCTGGTGATTTGTCCAGACAAATTGAGCCTCGTATTTCCTCAGCATTCTCCTAGTATGCTCCTTTAGTATTCCCCCAGTCTTCCTTGAGTATTTCCCTAGTATTGCCCTAGTCTTCCTTTAGTATTCTCTTGGTATGCCCCGAGTATTTCCTAGTAAGGGAAGGGAAATACTAGGGCAATACCTTCAGTATTGCCCTAGTATTCCTTAAATATTCTCTTGGTATACCCCTAATATTCTCTCAGAATTCCCATAGTATTCTCCGTGTGTTCACCTTTAATATTGCCCTAGTCTTTCTTGAGTATTTCCCTAGTATTGCCCTGGTATTTCTTTAGTATTCTCTTGGTGTGCCCCTTAGTATTTCCTAGTAAGGCAAGGGTAATACTAGGGGAATGCCTTCAATATTGCCCTAGTATTCCTTAAATATTCTCTTGGTATACCCCTAGTAGTCTCTCAGCATTTTCATAGTATTCTCCTAGTGTTCACCTTTAATATTGGCCTAATATTCCCTGAGTATTTCCTTAGTACTGCCCTATGATTGCCCTAGTATTCCCATGTTATTGCACTAGTATTCAGTTAATTTACTAGTCTCTTGGTATACCCCTAGTAATTCCTCACTACCCCATAGTATTCCCTTGCTATTTCCCCTAGTAAAGGGATGGAATTACTAAGGGAATACCTTGAGTATTGCCCTGGTATTCCTTAAGTATTCTGTTGGTATACCCCTAGTTTTCTCTCAGTATTCTCCTAGAATTCTTCCGGTATTCACCTATAAATATTTTCCTAGTACTTCCCTGGTAGTGCCCTGGTATTGCCCTAGTCAGGAAGCCTGAGAGAAGTCAGACAGATTGAGCTTGAGAGTATACCCCTAGTATTCCCTCAGTACTCCGGCGTATTATCCCAGTATTCACCTTTAATATTGCCCTCGTATTCCCTGAGTATGTACCTAGTATTGCCCTAGTATTCCCCTAGTATTGCGCTAGTATTCCTTTAGCATCTCTTGGTTTACCCCTAGCTAGTGTTCCCTAAATATTTCACTAGTCAGGGAAGGGGAATATTAGGGGAATACTTTCAGTACTATCTAACTAACTAGGCAGCTAAATAGATAACTAGCTGATTAGCCAATTAACTAGCTAACTGGCTTCAGAGCTCATTCATTACAACTATTTAACTGACTAATTAGCTGACTTGCTGACTGGTTGTTTGACTACACATGTTTCTCAAAAGTAGCATTTTTCCTAGTGATTTTGGCAATTGTCCAGGTTCAAAACCTGTGTTTTTTTTTGGGGGGGGGTGCATATATATATATATATATATATATGGCTTCTTACTTCTGATAAAGAAGGGAAGGTGACTTGCGAGAATGACGGCAGGGTGCTAGGGGCATGCAGTTGGTGGTGCTGTGATGGTGTCACATGTTTGCAAGACTGACAGCCCATGCAGAATGGGGTGCTGATGCAGTGGTGACGGTGGGGGCACATTTTTGCGAGATGGCGGCCAGATGCTAGGGGGCGTGCTGTTTGGTGTGCTGGCGCAGGTGCTTCTCTGGGGTGCTGTTCGGGGGCTGCTTGAGGGGGGGTGGTGGTGCAGGTGCTGTTTGAATGCTGGTGACGGTGTGGGCGCATTTTTGTAAGATTGATGGCCGGGGCATGGGGGTGCTGCTGCAGGTGCTGCCTTTGAGTGCTCTTTCAATCAAATCCTGCCCCTGTTCAAAGTTTCCCTTCACCTTCTGCAATCTTCAAGCACCTGCGCAGCCCGCACAAATGGAGCAAACAAGAACACTTAAGGTTTTGTGTTCTCTCAATTACACCCAGAAGTCCGTGAATTTGATATGATCTGGCTACCAACGAGCAGTGTGGAATCCTCGACCTGTTTTATGCTATCTGGGGTCGATGCTGGCTTACTTTTCAAAGAGCACTTTAGATATGCATTTCTCCAACATCCACATGGGATCCTGAATTGGCGTCAGTGTCACGCAGAACTTTAAGTACAACTTATTTTCCACATTTCATGTCAAGTGGGAGTTTATGTTCCGAGAGCACTTTAGATATGTGTTTCTCCAAATTTGAGTCAACATCGCCATGGAATCCTGAATTGGGTGTCAATGTCAAAAAAGAGCTTTAAGTACAACTTCCTTTCCACATTTGATGTCAAGTGGGAGTTTGTTTTCACATAGCACTCTAGATTTGTGTTCCTCAAATTTGAGTCAACATCGCCATGGAATCCTGAATTGGGTGTCAATGTCAAACCAGAGCTTTAAGTACAACTTCCTTTCCACATTTGATGTCAAGTAGGAGTTTGTGTTCACATAACACTCTAGATATGTGTTTCTCCAAATGTGAGTCAACATCGACATGGAATCCTGATTTGGGTGTCAATGTCAATCAAGAACTTTAAGAAAAACTTCCTTTCCACATTTGCTGTCAAGTGGGAGTTTATGTTCCAGGTGTGTTTCTCCAAATTTGAGTCAACATCGCCATGGAAGCCTGATTTGGGTGTCAATGTCAAACCAGAGCTTTAAGTACAACTTCCTTTTCACATTTGCTGTCAAGGAGTTCAATGTCAAAGAGCAGTTTAGATATGCGGTTCTCCAAAAATAGAGTCTAAATATAACTTTATCGGCTGGAGTCTGTGAAACTGTCCAAATAGAGTCCATCGCCGGGTGCCCACATAGATGCTATATAAACATATGTAGTTGCTTTATGTGTGTTGTTTTTGTTATGTGTATATGTATATATTTTGATATAGTCATCCACATGACATGCAGGGGTGTTTTGATGTTGAGTGCTCAATAGGGAAACTGTAACAAAAACCTTCAACGTACTCACCCATATCTGCTTTCACAGCCCTCTTGACAGCGAAAGTCAACGGATTTCCTGAGTATCTTATAGTGGCAGACATCCCTAAAATAACCCTCTAAATTGTAACCGGGTCCCACAACTGCTGTTGGGACCGGGTCCCTCCAATGTTGACTCTGGGTCTCAGAAAAAATGTTCTGCTTTGAGGATGACTCACTAAGACTATATACATAGTCATGATACTAAATATGTTAGGATTCCAAGTTTACGTTTAATGATATGTAGTCTCATCATGTTTCAAGGTTGACAAAGTATGTGTATTCTAGTCATTTGTTTGGTATGTGCTTCAAGTTTTGGGGCAGCGCCATTTGAGCCACAATCAAAACACGGGAAGATGAAGGTTAGACAGGGACAATCCCAGCCAGAAATAGTCGCGGATATCTGCCTTTGTATTTCCTGAAGCATGGTTCTGGTTGTCAACCTGGTTTTGATTGTGACTCAAGTTAGTAAGTGGTTCACTTCGGTCATAAGCCAGTAATGAGTGGGTGAACCCCACAAGTGGGTTATAGCCCAGGCTACCACCAAGTCACTAACTTGGTTTACTCAGCTTCATGGGGGGGAGCAGAGGGGCAGGGAGCCCAAATAAGCCCTTATTCAGCTCTTAATGAGGCAACATTTAGGGCCTATTTGGGCTCCCTCCCCCCGCCCCCTCCCTCCCCCCAGCCCATGGCCATGATTGCTTCAAGTTTCGGGGCAGTGCCATTGAGCACATTAATTCGGCAGGACCCGAAGAGCCAAGGGAAGCCCGAAGCAGCTCTCATGACAAACTCCACTGCGGCCTTCCGCATTATCCAGAGCTACACGTGCCATGGCAAAGGTGTACAGGGACAACCGAAATGGCGGATGCTTTTGGCGTTTTTTTCGGAAAGCCTTGAAAACAGACACCTACAGGGTATATAGTTGCACACATCATCCTATGATTCTGGGTTTGCTTGGGTGCTCAAAATAGGGGACCCCTTGGGATTTGTTGCTTGAAACCAATCGGAAACCACTTGGAGGGGTCCCCAGTCTTGAGAAACACCCACTTGGTTTCATGTTCACCCGACTCCACTCGATTTTTTGCGACCCTCACTCACATTGGCATCGCTTGGAAACCCAACCGATTTCCCTGAAAACCTGGTTAAGGGGCACCGGCACCGTTGGGGTGTTCAAACTCCGGGTGGTTTTCCATTGTGTCCCGTTTCCGCATTTGTCCCGCACATTTCTCGGAACATTGGCTCGCTCCCACCATTTCTTTTGTGAGCACATGTGAGCACCACGGCCCACATGTGTTGTTTGGAGGCACGGACAAGACTCACTTGGAGTCAAGCTTTCGGTTCCTCGGAGTTCCTTCTAGACCTTAATCAGTCGGGAGGCCTTGCAGTTACCTTGTCAGCAGGCTTCAGCATCTCCTTTTGGGGCATGGGCACTTTTAGATGATCCTCTTGGTGAGGTGATGTTTAAGGGGAAAACATAGCCCTGCAAGTTGCTGTCTCGCTTGTTCTTTCCCTTCCGCTTTCTTGCTGCGCTCGGCTTGCCAATAAGGATTGGTATGAATGTCTATGCATTTCCCGCCTCTGCAGGCTATGTATAAACCTTTACGTAGTTTCAGTAGAGAATGAGTAGGTCTAAAGGTGAGGAAGCTATGCCATGCTTTGTGTGACAAAAATATTGATTTGCCCAGGCATGTCCTGTTTGCCACTTTGTCGATTTCTTCAACCAGGGTCGGAAATATGCCCTTACGTCAAATAATGGAACAACAATCAAAAGGATACTCTACCAGCAGACATGGTTAGTGTATGACCCTCCGTTCCAAGACTACTCGAAATCGGGATGGGGGGGCGTCCACCAGCCAGCACGTGTTGCGGTTTTAGTAGGGTACTGGATAGCAACCAGTGTCTTTCTTGGATTTGTTACATATTAAGGTTCACTAAATATTGACCGGAATCAGACATACCATTTTGGCGTGGAGTCAGAGCATGTCATGGTTGGTGTATTAAATAGCCACAGCCTTTTGAGCTCTGTACCCCTGCAATCTTGGGGTTTGGTGGAGGGCTTCAGCCAGGTTGGCAGGTTGGGGAGAGGTCTTGTCGGGGATGCTTCCTGGGCATTCCGTTCTTTTTGACAAATGAGTAGGGCGTTTTGCACAGGATTTACAGTGTTTTTTTGAAAGTTGGGCAACGTGGCATCAGGAGCCCGTCGCAAGGCCACGGATGTCGGGGATGTTTTGGGATCCAAATGTTTGGGCTGGCCTGTGTCCGGGTGATGCAGGGGATGCTAAGGAGGAGCTTCTGGTGCAACAAAACACGTCAGCGGTATACCCTACGGGTAGGGTTGCCCTCGCTCTTCGAGCTCGAAGACACACAGCGCAGCTGGACTGTTGCTGAGGTCCGAAAGCTGATAGAACCCTTGAGCCATTGGTTTGTTGCTTCATGCTTCTGCTCGTTTTGTGAGCAAGCGCAGCTGTCCCGCCAACTGTAGCGCAGATCAGTATGGCTGGCGAAATATTAACGGATGTTATATTCTTGTTTTTCACTTGAAGGGGTCCTTTTCTTTTCGCAAATTTGTAAAGGTTCTCCGGGGACAAAGGATTTTTAAAAGCAACTCCCCTTTGGCTCAGATAACTCACAGTTGCCCAGTGGCGCCCTTTTCCAATTTTTGGGGAAGGGTTCCTGACCCCCCCTCAGAATTATATTGACTACCTACAAACAACTCTTGGGCAGGCAATCCCAACTCCGTTTTGCGCCAAAGCTGATTTCGGTCTTCTTCTTTTCACGCCACACAAATGGGGCACCAACTCGAACAAAGACACCCGCATGTTGCAGCTCACGCCACGGAAAATCACTAGGGCCCTTTCCCAACAGGGTCTCGTAGAACCTGCTTAGATTGTGAAAACCGTTTGGGTTGAAAGGACCCAATGACAAGTGCTATTCCAAAACCAGAGATGTTCGAAAACTTTGTTTTCTGCAAGGAGCTGTGGGTACAGCAATCTCAGCACCTTCAGTGGTTGAGAGAATCAGTCCTCCATGTAACCTGTTGCCAAAGAAACAGGTTGGGGGTCGAGAAGAAACAAGGCCCTCAAGGAATCTGTGGACGTCCCGTGTTAAATTTGGGATCTTTCTCCATGGTTGCTCTTCAAAAGTCCAAAATTGTACCCGCCCTGTCAGACAGATCCTTCCCTTTGCATCCTGGCCCCTTAAGCTTGAGCCTGGCGCGCTTGGACCCTTGGGGCGGCGCTACATGTTCGACCCCCGATGCGGAGTTCTTAGAGGCCCAGTGGATTTCCATGCGAAATGGAATTGGCATCTTGTTTTTCGTTGGTTGAGTTCAAAGGGCGACCCCCAAAAAAAACGCAACGACGTCTTAATAGTTTTGAGGCTTTTTGCGACCCGGAAAAATCAATCCGACGTCTTGAGGCAAGGCTTGGAGACATGCACGAGAGGCGTGGACTGGGCGGGCCTGCACAGCTTCGGATGCACCTCGAAAGAAAAGACTTCCCACCTGGAGATCAGATCCTTCTCTTTTGTTGGCTCATTCCAGCTTCTGGGTTCGTGGACTTTGTGCTTTGTTGCTTTTTCTTGGATTTTTCCAGCCCATCTTCTTTTGTTTCTGCTTTTTCTTTTCTTGGAGTTCCTGGGACTTTGCTTTGTTGGAACCATTGTACTGATAGATTAGCGTTGTGTTGGGGCCATTTGGTGATTGAAAGAATGAATTGCAGTTTTGCTCGCGGGAAGTAATCTACCTTGCATATTCGTCAAAGGGCGATTATGTATTCCTCGCCAGTTATTCAGCGGCACCCTCCAATTATCCTAGTCCACTTCCGAATGCCGAATCGGTGTTTGTTTCTTTTTTCTTGTTCATCCACCAAGAATGTTGGACTCTCATTAATGCACCTCCCCCCCCCCTTCCCCACTTGAACAGTGGAACCAGTCAGCTGGACTCTCTTTAGTGAAATCCTAGTCTGGGAGGGACACTATGTACTTTTGTGTTGCGAATTCTATTTTAGTGTTGCGAGAGCCCCCTCTCTGGTTTCCAGACCTTACTTTAGCATTGCCAATTCTACTTTAGTATTGCCAAGGCTGACTCTCACATTCCCAGTATTTGCTTTAGCGTTGCCAATTCTTCTTTAGTATTGCAAAGGCTGACTCTCAGATTCTCAGTATTTGCTTTAGCACTGCAAATTCTTCTTTAGTATTGCAAAGGCTGACTCTCAGATTCCCAGTACTGGGGCCGTTTTTCCAACCACCACCAAAACAAGTTGTGCACTTGTGGGCACCCCCCTTTGTGTGCTTTTGTAAAGAAACTGTCTTACGTTTGACTGTTTGGGAACAACTTGCAAAATGGATTTCCTAGATCTCAGGCCTTAACCTTTGAGCTGGGGAGAGCTTAGGATGAGCCCCCTCTTTACAAGTAAAAGGCTGAAGCTTTGGTTTTCAGTTTTCAGCAACCCCGAAACCAGCTGCACACTAAAGGGGACCCCAAAACAGTCAGACTAAAGAGGATCAGGGGCTCTTGTGGGCACCCCTATGTGTGACTGATAGCCCACACTTTTTTGTAAAGGACTTATTTTAAATTTGATCGTTCGGGAACAACTTGCAAAATGGATTTTCTAGATCTCAGGCCTGTAGCCTTTGAGCTGGGGAGAGCTTAGGATGAGCCCCCCCTTTAAAAGTAAAAGACTGAGGCTTTGGTTTTCATTTTTCTCAGTTTTCAGATTTCGTGGCAGGCGCAGCACTTTCCAGCTTGCGTGCAGATTTCGTTGCAGGCGCAGCACTTTCGTTGGGTTCGAGTCGCTCTCGCTGTGGCGCGGTGTGCATTTTCAGCACGCAAAGTGAACCCTCTGTGCTTTGGGTGGGTCGAATCGCTCTGGCTGTGGCGCGGTGCACCTTTTCGCACGCAAGCTGGACACTAAAAGAGGACCCCAAAACAGCCAGACTAAAGAAGCAGTCAGACTAACGAGGATCAAGGGCTCTTGTGGGCACCCCTTTGTGTGACTGATTGCCCACACTTGTTTGTAAAGAAGTTATCTTAAATTTGATGGTTTGGGGACCACTTCAAGAAAAGGATTTCCGAATGTTTGCCAGGATTTGTTTGTCCTTTTGTTGCCCGACTTTTTTGCCAAGTTTTGTGCCCTTATTTTCTCCAGCGTTGCTTCCGGCAAAAAACTTTCCATAATAGAGGACCCCTAAAACAGTCAAACGCTGAATTAGAAAAAAATATACAATAGAGGGTACTATTAATGAAGGAGGTCTAACATTACGGAAAAGAGGTTTGTTAGGAGTTCCCCAGGAAGCCAAGTCACTTGTGATGGATTGATCATCGGTTGCACCGCTACCTTTTTTCTGGGTCATGTCGTTGAGGCATGCTTTCAGCAAATGTTGCGCGCGGATTTGACTATTTTGGCCTAAGACATACTCGTTAACTGGGATTCTTCTCGTCTCTGGAGCAGAGATGCAGCTCAGTCCTGCCTGAGAAAAAGCCCGGTATCCGGAGCCCCCCATAGTTTCAGTTGACCTTCAGCCTGAGCTGTCGGAGCCTGCGTCTATACGAGATGGCAAGCGCACGCGCGTGCGTATGTGCGCCGAAGCCAGAGGAAGCGCTGAACCAGGCAGGTCAGTCCGTGCTACGGATGTGACGTTTGTGAACCAGGTTAAAGCGCCCCAAGCAAACTTTAACGGCGTGGCGGCTTGGCTGTTTGCTTTGACAGAGCGGCGTATTTCGCCTCCTGAAAGCGTGCAAACGCTGAATGCGTGCTGAGCCACAAGATCCAAGGACACTTGCATTGAGACTGCTTGACTTCTTTCGTCTCGGACACACACGCGCAGCTGATTTTCAACTGCTATTAGCCCATGTAGTTGGATCTTGGGGCTACAAATGATCCGCACGAATCGCACGAAGAATGCGGAACAGGTCGTTTTTTTGATAGCGTTGCCTTGGTTCCATGGTTTGGCTGAGTTTCTTGGCCGTCGGATGCTGGAGGCCCCGCGCACAAGCGGATTGACTTTTTTAGCCCCTGTGTTCTTAGTCGGATTGTTCGATTTTTCCCCAATAGCGTTTACACTAAGGGGTTCTCACCTAAGGGGTTCTCACGGTAAGAGTTAAGGCCGGTTTAGATCGAGGTTCGCGCTCAAATTGCTTGCGCGTGCAACAGTCTCGCGCAAAATTGAGATTCGCGCTGGTACGTGTGTCTCGCTGTGGTGCCGTTCGCATTTTTTGGCTAGCAGAGGCTGATGTTTCGACGAGGGTGTGTGCTTTCTGAGAGCAAAATGTGTTTTTTGATGACAGGGCCGCCACGCGGTGATATCTTCTTGTCGGGTCAGGCTACGACGCTCGTACAATCGGAGCTCTAAAACCATGGCAGTTGTTACAAAAACTTGTCTTGCGGGTGAGAGCTTCGCGCGAAACGGACCTGTCTTCAAAATTGCGCTCTCGCTGCCGCGCCATGCCGATCTTCGGATTTGCGTGTTACCGCAGAATTCCATGACCGGCGGAGCATTCTGTGAGACTGCCGTTTTTCGTGGCGGGCGCAGTATGTTTTTAGAGCAGGGTCTGTGAGTTTCGCTGCAGGCGCAGCGATTGATTCATCTGCAAGCGTTGCAAGACGAAAGTCAACCCTTTGCGGAGATTGTGCGTGTCGATGGGCTCCCGCTGTGGTGCCGTGCGAATTTGTCTTGCTAGCGGAGAACCCTTTGAGTAGATCCTGCGTGTCGAAGCGCTCTTGCTATGGTGCCGTGCGAATTTGTCTTGAGCTTGGCAAACCCGCTGCGGAGATTGCGCGTGTCGAAGCGCTCTCGCTGTGGCGCAATGCGAATTTGTCTTTAACCCTTTGCAAAGATCCTGCGTGTCGAAGCGCTCTCGCTGTGGTGCCGTGCGAATTCGTCTTGCTCTCGGTGAACCCTTTGCGTAGATCCTGCGTGTCAAAAGCGCTCTCGCTGTGGCGCTGTGCGAATTTGTCTTGAACATACTGCTGGCGGTGAACGCCTTGCGTAGATCCTACGTGTCGAAGCGCTCTTGCTGTGGCGCCGTGCGAAGTCGTCTTGCTCTCGGCAAACCCTCTGCGGAGATCCTGCGTGTCGAAGCGCTCTTGCGCGAAGTCGTCTTGCTCTCGGCGAACCCTCTGCGGAGATCCTGCGTGTCGAAGCGCTGTGGCTGTGGCGCCGTGCAAATTTGTCTTGAGCTCGGCGAACCCTCTGCGGAGATCCCGCGTGTCGAAGCGCTCTCGTTGTGGCGCCGTGCGAATGCGTCTTGCTCTCGACGAACCCTCTGCGGAGATGCTGCGCGTCGAAGCGCTCTCGCTGTGGCGCCGTTCGATTTTCTTGTGTATTTGCTTGCGAAGCGGTGTTGGAAGTTGTCTCGTGGTTCGCGCGTCTGCTTTCACGATCGCGCTTTGTCTCGGGTTCACCTGCCTGGTCCGCGGCAGCTCCGGCTTGAAAATCGCAACTTTTAGTTGCGAAAGTAGCACGCGAAGAGCAAAAAAAGAGCTCCTGGCTGCGAAATGGAAAGACTCAAAAAGTAGTACGCAAAGTGCGCTTGCGCAGCTGAGGGGCGAAATTCGCAAATTGCTCCCGCAGCTCCGGCTGCGCCTCTGCAAATGCTCTTCACGTACTACTTTTGTACTTTAAACTTGCGAATATTCAGTCGGAGCTGCGGGAGTGCGCGTCGCATACTACTTTTGTACTTACAATTCGCGATTTCGCATCTGGTACTTAAAACTTGCGACGGCTGCGAAATCGCAAATTGGAAGTGCGCTCCGGCTGAAAATTCGCAAGTTTAAAATACCAAAGTAGTACATGAAGAGCATGTCCAGAGGCGCGGCTGCGAAATCGCAAATTGTAAGTGCAAAAAGTAGTACGCGAAGTGCACTCCCGCAGCTCCGGTTTTTTAATGCAATTAAAGTACGTGAAGAGCATTTCCAGAGGCGCGGCTGCAAAATCGCAAATTGTAAGCACAAACGTAGTACGCGAAGTGCGCTCCCGCAGCTTTGGCTGAAAACACACAATGTTTAAGTACGAAAGTACGTGGAGAGCTTTCTGAGAGCTCCGGCTGCAAAATCGCAACTTTTCAGGTGCAAAAGTGGTGCGCGAAGTGCGTTCCCATGGCTCCGGCCAAAGCTGTACGCGGAATGCATTCCCGCAGCAGCTCCAGCTCCGGCCGCAAAGTCGTAAGTGTTTTCGCGCAAAGGTAGCGTGCGAAGCGCGCTCTCGCAGGTCGAGCTCGAACATCGCAACTTCAATTTTTAAGTGCGGAAATGTTCGGAAAGGGCGCTCTCGCATCTCCAGCTCGAAAACCGCAACTTGCAACCGCAAAAGTCGTATGCCAAGTACACTTCTGCAACGAAAGCACCGCCAGCCTTCTTGCACAGCCAAACAGATATGGACAAGAGAGGTTGACAAGAAAAAGGGACATGAAAGGTTGGGCGAGGGAGGTTGCGCAGCATCATGCGCGGGAGGCACCGTCACGCATAGCATCATGCGCAGCATCATGCACGGCGTCGTGCGCAACGTCACGCGCAGCATCATGTACAACATCATGCCTGCGCAGCATCATGCGCAGCAGCGTCAAAACACAGCGTAGCGCGCAAGAGAAGTTGACAGGAGAGATGTTTTCGATTCGCAGCGCCAAGCTTGCTCATCAGAACTTGCAGAAGCTACGAGGGGACATTGGCGTGTTTACGCTTGTTTCTCACCTGCTGCGTGGGAGATGTCAGAGTTTATGTAATATTTTTCCTATGCTTCCGGGCCACCCGTCGTCAAACTAAACCCAATACTATTTGGGGTCTCTTTCCCTCCACCAAGAAAGAAATGGGTGCAGGTCGCTTCAACTCAAGAGTCGTCTGGGCACGGTTCCCTTTGTGCTCAACAAAGTGTCTCAACCAACACGCATATGTTGTTTTGGGTTGTGTTCTCTTGAAAGGCGACCATTTATGTGCGTTTTGGGTGTCGCCCTTGAACACGCAGAAGCAAGAGCCCGGTTTTGGGGCGGGTGTCTTTTTAGAGTTCAGCTACACAAGTTGTTTTGTGGGTTTTTGTTTGCGCCAAGATAACGAGGAGTCTTCTGGCTGATGTCCTTTAGCGTTCGTCAACTTTTGCGTATCATTGCCCAGTGGAAATTGAGCCAGTAAGGCTACAGTGAGAACATGGAGCCCTTGACCAACTTGATCCAGGAAGCGTGCCATGGGTCGCGCCACGGACACCTTGTGCTGAAACCACATTAGTTGGGTTCATGTCAATTTCCAAAACAGATGCAATGTTGCCCTTGGTTCTCCGATTGCTCTATTTTATCGGAGTGCCCTCAAAAACACGGTGTTCCGAGACGGCCCCAGCCTGTCCCATGTTTCCTATTCTATTGGGTCGGTTTAGTTGCGTTTGGTTTGGTGTGTGTTTGCGTTTGTTTGTTGCCTGTTTGTTTGCTTTGCTTCCGTGTTTGTTTGCTTGCTTTGTTTGCGTATTTGTTTGCTTTGTTTGTTTGCTTGCTTGTTTGTTTGTTTGCTTGCTTTCTTGCTTGCTTGCTTGCTTGCTTGCTGGCTGGCTTTGTTTCATTGCTTGTTTGTCTGCATGTTTGTTTGTTTGTTTTTTTCTGCTTATTTGATTCATGTGTTGTTTTACGTTGTTTGTTCCTTCCTTGTTTGCGTGTTTGCGTTTGTTGCAGTGTTGTCTCTTTGCCTTGTCTTGCTGTACCTGGCCCCGTTTTGTCTTGCTTTGCCTAGCTTGCCTTGCCTGCCTTTCCTGCCTGCCTGCTTGCTTGCTTGCTTGCCCGACATGGTTTCGTTGTTTGGTTCGTTTTTGGGAGGTTTGATATATTGCCGAATGTGACACGCATGAGGATGTACCCGGAAGGCCTGCTTGTTTTGACGTCACCCTGAGCCTAAATCGCCACCGCACCATTCATGGGTGGTTCTCACAATGGGAACCCCAGAGCTAGGCGTTCTTTGGATTGCCAATTCAAGACCTCCAAAAAAGGGCCCCCTTTTTCAATTACGGCATACCTACATGTTCACGTGTATTATACATACATACATACATACATAAATACGTACCCATATACATACATACATACATACATACATACATACATACATACATACATACATACATACATACATACATACATACATACATACAAACACACACACACACATACATACATACATACATACATACATACATACGTACATACATACATACATAGATACATACATACATACATACATACATACATACATACATACATACATACATACATACATACATATACATACATACATACATACATACATACATACATACATACATACATACATACATACATACATAGAATGTGGCTTCGTCCCACCATGTTGGTACGTATTCTGCCTTTTCCCCTGACGGGCCAGATGTTTCTGACGCAATGTCGAATTCCGATTCAAAGTGATGCATTAGTTTTTTTTGTTTTATCCAAGCATCGAGGGACTCGCAGTGGTTCACTGCTGCGGAAGGCACAATGTTTTATTGTATTTTTGTTTCAATGTGCTTTCCAATTCCAACTTACAGAAGTACAATAAAACATCTGAATCAGATCAATTTCAGATCATGTTTAGATCAATTTCATCAATTGCAAGTACATTGATAAAGCCTCTCAATGTACTTAAATTCTCAAAGTACTTGTGCATCTGATGCACGTACTTAACTGGCAAGTGCTGCGATGTTACATGATTCTCTCGGGCTCCAAGAGTCGCAGCACAAGAAACAAATCAGTGACTACCTCCAGGGGGTTCACAAGATCGGGTCAAAAAACAGGTTAACCCCAAAATGGAACCCTGGCAAATGGAAACCTGCGGTCCCCTGGTGGTTTAGCGTTGACCCGCACCCAGATCTGCCACTGTAAAACGCCGCAGGGGATACGCCCAGGTTTCGTTTGGGCGTAGCCTCGTATGGCAGCACCTCCAAATCAGCAGCCCCCGCCCCCATCCCCGAATGTGGCCTTGGGGCACCCAAATGGCGGATTTGAAGCCTTCGCTTAGATTGGTCAAGCGGTCCGAAAGTAAAACACACAAACAAGTACAATAAAATCGAAACCAATTACAACACCACAACACGCCACCCCTTTCAAGGTTTCTCCCAAAGAAGATGATAGGTGCTGGTGAGTTAGCTTCTGAGCATGTTGCATACTCACTTGTGACATGTGCATTCAGCCCTATAGAGAAAAGATATGGGTATTGTCAAAAATTGGGTGAACCCCAAATTTGTCCATTTGGTTCCTTCAACCCCCGAAAAAGTTCCAAGCTCAAATGCGAGGACTATATGAACGGTCTGTCCAACGACACGGTGGTCTGCGAGGAGGACTATGGCGTGGATGAATGAACAGCAATGGGCTCCTTGTCAACGTTTTCAACACGACCCGACCTTCCATGCGTTCAAAGGCAACCTACTCTTACTATCTTGTATGTTGTTGATTTTGCTTGACATCTCAAGATTCACCAAATATGGGCCATCTGATGTAAACATCTGGTGCTTGGCCGGGGTCAAAAACTCAGGTACAAACCACAATAAGATGCTGTGCCTTTTCTTACACGCAGAACACGTAACGGCTTCCTGAATGATTGCGGCGCCTTGGGCCCTGTTTGGAATTGTTCACACCAAACCCTCCAAAGATCCACGTCAAACCCTCCCGAGCTCCAAAATTGAGCACTTGTGTGCTACAATGATGACATGACAATGTTCCGGAGGGTGTTGTTGGCATCACTTGCACTTGCACAAGTACTTGTGAGGTAGTTGTCGAGAATCAAAGCCTGCTACTTGAGGACAGACCGTATTTCACTATCTTGGGTGACACAAATGAGTCAATCAGGATTGGTTCAGAGTTTAAACATGACTTGCATTGGGCGACTTGGACAACGTAGCACCGGCTCCATTTTGCAAAGGGAACCTTTGACTCGCCAATAATATGTCGGGGTGTGACAAAAAAAATGATGTGACCATTGCCGGTGCATCAACTCGGGCCCCTAAGGGGACCGTTTTGCGCCGGCCGATCGATCGCTCAAGTGGAGGCGCGCCCAGAATTGGGCGGTCGCGCTTAAAGCCTTTCAAGGGCACAAGCTGATTTCCAAAGAGCCGGTGCGAGTGGACATGGGGTGACGCAAGCTGCATTGCTGGAATGAATATTGTGGGTTAGAGGGAGTTTATCACAACTGGAAATATGTTGTTTCCCAGTGGGTGAGGCTAGTGGAAGCAAAGGAAAGACATTGACGCTGGTTCACTCATCAACATCCTTTGTCAGCCGGGGACACAGCGCATTGACTGCCCAGAGCCGTGGAGGAAGCTTCCCCTTGAATCCGAGCCATGAACAGCTGGGCTTCTTTATTTCCTGGGACGGGATTCTTGCGGTCTCTTCGTGCGACTGGATGGGGCCCACAACAGGGTTTGTCAAAAGATAGGGCGGTATCTTTTTCGCAAGACCGAAACGAATCCACGTATGGGTCAAATGAAACCACCAGGAATTGGGCCGCAGGGTTTGGTCCATGTTTCCACTTACCAGGGCCCATTTTGGGTACATGTTTTTGACCCACAGCCATATTTTGGTGGTGAGGTTAGTTATAAGACACAGACCTAGACAGGCAATTGCCCTTTTGCTCCCCAAGATGACTGCCGTTGCGCGAACGAGAGTGACTTGGGGGCTGAGCCTTCGAAGTGATCTGAAAGCCTTCGAAGTCTGAGGACCCTGGTAAGGGAATCATGACCATCTTCCATGTGGCTGTTTCACCATGACGTTGGCAGGTTCCGTGGGCTTCCCTCTAATGACATTCCTTTTTCGTGGGGCCTCTAATGTCGACAGCAAAGAACTCAACCCACTTCGGCCAATTCAGCGTTTCCTACCTCGACTGTACGTACGAGGGTTTCCAAAAGGTTTGTTTTTGTTGGTTTCTCTGTGAACCAGCACAAAAAAGGGCACCCTCAACGAAAGACACACACACAAGGTGACAACTATTTGGGCCCTTTCCGGTTGTTTGTTGAAGTGGCAAAGGCATCCAATCATTGAGAATCCTGTCTGAGATAGACCAAACACATGCCCCGGGAGTGGATCCGTGGATCGATCCCCCTATGCAAGGCAAACATGTGTATGAGATAGACCCCGCAAGAAATGGCAAAAAGACGTCCTTTCGGTTTACCCCAAACTATATCAACTGTTGCGCACTCGTTTGCGTGGGAAAGCCGGAGACCGAACAAACACTTTTTGTCGGTGCGCTGGCCCAACAAACACACTCACCGGCGGGCATTATCCGGAAGCTCCCATGGAGCTTCCGCCTCGAACATTTACGCGAGGGGCCCAAGGCCAGCTGCCTCGCTCGCCAGCGCAAAAGGCGTCAAAAGTTGCCGTCAAGCAAACCGTCCGGCCGCAGCGGGCTGTTCGGGCTTCGAAGTCTCGTATGGTTCCGGAACCCATGTGGTGTCGCTGGAAATTTGAGGAGCCGGAAGTTTTTGTTTTGTTTTTCCTTCGCGGATTTTTGTCTTTGGCTCCATTTAGCCGTTGGCACCGTTTTGGTACATGGTGAGCCACAGCCATGTGTGATCCAACCCATTCAGAGAATTGTTCTAGGGTTCCTTGCCCACATGAAAATAATGGCTGGTTGATCCAATTTAGATGACGCTCCTTAAGCGGAAATGGTGGTTATATCAATCCGCATTGTTGTATGTGTGGTTTGATTCCCAGTATAATTTTATGGTTTGCCGCGGAAACCTGTTTTTTTTTGGAAGTTTCAACCAAACAGCTTTGAGATCATCGACACACAGCGCCATACACCGAAATGTTCACAGTGTCCGAAAGTTGTTTATAGCCCACTTTCGGTCAGCGCTTATTGGCAGGGGATTCGACTCGCTATGGCATATTGGAGTTCACCAGGTGCTCACGTTACTGCTTCTCAAAGTGTTTCTATCAAAAAGCTTGACTTCCTTTGGTTTTCTACAGCCAACTAAAGACAACAACTTGTCACAACACCAAACACAGTTCATGGCCCCCCTACATACTGAGCATCTTCGTTGTTTCGGTTTGAGGCCACCGCAAAGGAGGCTTCCCCATTGTCTGGCAAACTTGTTTTACTTTTTGCCGCTTGACACCGGGCAAAGGACCTCAATGCCCTAGGTTGGACCCCATCCGGCTATCCGGGCAGCACCAGGAATTGTCGGGCTAGGAAACATTCAGCTCGCAGTGTGACGATCCTCACATCACTGAACTCACGTAGACTGGATTGTGGAACCTCCGGTCGCACAGGATATTGTGGCCCTTTGAGGTGTAGTGCGCTCAAAGTTGCATCCAAGGATAGTTTTTCACTTATCGGAATCCAAGAAGCTTACAGCATGGTGAAACGAGCTCAGCCATGAAGGCCCTGGTTGAAGGATTCCTGAATGCCAGAAGGGACAAGCCCACTCACCCCTCGGTCTCATATTCCCTGGTGTGGTGACAGCTGGTAAGTCAACCGATCACATTACAGCCAGTTCTGTTTGCTCAGCCCCTGGATGGTAAACACCCCATGAACTCTACCCCCCCCTTACCTCCCTCCTACCCCCCTCCAACCCCCTCCTACTTCCCCCTCCCTCAGCACCGGACCTGGCCCAAAAGTCCCCAGCTCTCGCCTTCCCCGAGGACGTGGACCTGGGCCGGTGGCGTTGCGCGGCTCCGGGCTGGGCCCTGGCGCGGCTGGTGGAGATGGGCGCCTCGGATCGAAGATGGAAGCCAGTCGCACCGGTGAACGGAAACCTGTATCCACGCATTTAACCCAGCAGTTAAACTTCGCACAGTTAACGCAGTTTCTGGAATCAAAAATGGGATAGCCAACTGCAGCTCCGATCGCACAGGACATGTCTGGGCTTCATTTAAGCCTGTCCACTCAGCGGAACCCCGTATGCACGGCTCCAACCGTGTGTCCATAGGGCCAATGAGTGTTCAACTTTGCCATGAAACCTATGAGGTTGAAAGCAGAACCTTTGTTTTGGTATTGACAGGGGAATCGAATCATAGTGGTGCGAAATGGATTTCAACCATGCACTTTGCACAGGATGTGAAACATAATTTGGGGGTAAGTGTGGTTTTAGGCTGGAATGACCTTCTGTGACAAAGGCTGATTGCTCGAATCGGGTACGAATGTTTGGCAACACGAGGCTGATATGGATTGCGATCCTGATCAACAGCTAGAAACCGGGCTTTGGATCAAGAGCATCGAGACTGAGGTTGTTCAGGTGGACAAAAGGACACTAAACCTGCTTTCAATCAACCATGTGTTTCATGACGGAGAGTGATGAGTGATGCGATGACTGTGCCGCATTGAGGGAGGTGCTAAGAGCTGTTTGCGTTGCGATCGTCGTTCTAGATTTGCACATGTGTATGTCCACGCTTGAATTTTGTCAGTTGGTATAATGCCACCTGCAGGCCATGTTTGTGGTTGGCTCCAAAGTGCATACACCCATTGGGCATGTTTGTTGGAGTGAAGTCGCGGTTGCGGGCTTGTCAATCCTGTAGTCTTTGTTTTTGCTAAATGTGTCGCCTTTCCTTTTTTTGCGCTTGAGAAATGTACCAGAATTCAAGTTCCTTCGCAAAAAGGCTTTCACTACGCAGGAGTGCTTAGGAATTGTTAGTGAGTTCTACGATGTTCCAAGATATTTCATCTTGACATGTTTAATTGACTTGTTTGGCAACCTGAAATGCGCAGCAGACAAAGAGCCTTTCGATACAGGACAAGCCGACGATCTCCGTAGGCATCTTTCTGAGCAAAACACCGAGGTCCCCCCCACAAAGCCAAGACATTCCGTTGATTGACTCTGAAATCATGGTTGAAACCATTGCTTGTTGGTATTTACAGGGGAGTCATCAGAAGCCAGGGTTTCTGAACGGTCGTGTGACATGGATTTCATCATGAACAGTATGAAGTATTGGTTCATAGTCATTAGACATCGAAGGAGTTCACTGCCACGCTGTTCTAGGAGCATTAAACCTGCGAATGCAACACGCAGACCCCAGGGGCAAGCCTTGGCAAGGAATTCAATTCTTGAGCTCCCAGTGGCACGCGGGTTGATCAAAAGGTCCTTTGCATTGGGGGAAAACCCCACTAAACTAATGATATGGGTGTGGCTCAAAATTAGAGAGCTAGGGTTACGCAGGCTTTAGTCTTTGGTTTCATTCAATTACCAAGGTGACATTTTGGTACATGTTTTTGAGCCACAGCCATATGTCCGGCGAAAAATGTGAAAAAAAGTGACCCATGGTAATTTTGGGGCCGAACGGGCTATGAATCGACACCCATGTGGAGAGTGTCTCATAGAGAGACAGATGTTGTTGCATCCTTTGAGCGGATGTATCCTGTTCCTGGACTTTGCCACACTCAATGGTCCTGACAAGACATGTCGGTCGGACATACAATTACGAACGCTGGACCTCAGTTTTGGCCATTGCGCTGTCATGTGGATGGTCTCCCGAGACATTTGCAAGACTTAGGAACCTGAGGGTGAATGGCTAATTTCTGCTTGCGTCTTGATGAATTAATTCCTTTTGCGGCGCCCGTTGCTCGTTGCGACCCGACCAGCACCTTGGGTTTCTAGGTCCCCCAGCTAGGTGCCCTTTTTTGGTTGGGAGGGTTCCCCTAAAATAGACTTCAGAAAAAACAAGTTGGTACCCAAAAATTCTATCCTCTCTAGATGACCAAGGGGTTTTCTTCGGCGCCGGAGCCCGTCGCGCTTGAGGCGGCAGTCTGGCAGATTGGGATCCAAAGACACTGAGCACCTGGCGCCACCCCGCCGGAATCCCAGCCAATGATCGACCACATTTCTCTGGGGCGGAGGTGGCTCCCAGGCGGTTTGCCCCACAAAGGAAAGTCGTTTTGTGGGGGGGATTCCGACACATTCCAGTTTTTGTGTTTGTTGCAATTTGCAGCCAACATTCTGTGCTGTGAATGAGCAATCTGACTCCTTTCATCCCCTTTTGCTTCCTTGACCAACAAGATTTCACGCTATTTGAGTTCAAATAGCAAGGCTGAAAGTCTAAGCTAGGGAATGTTTGGGAAGGCTCACCCGCTTTTGCCGCTTGCCGCATGGTTAGTTTTTGTTTCCTGTCACGGCAAGCGCGAGAGACTGTTGGCGGCAATGGTGTTCCTTGGTTGCGCTTTTCTTTGAACCCTCGTCCTTTTCATGCAGTTGATACTATCATACTTGCCGCACGAGCAAACAACACACTTATACACTGGGTTCTAGAAAAATACATTGATTTGATTGTTGTTTCATTCTTACGCCTTCTTTTTTTCATTTTTACCAAAGAGTGACACACCTATTTCATTATTACGTCGTCTGTTTTTTTTTTTATTTTTTTATTACAATATATTCAACTGACCAACAACTTAGTTCAACTCATGGAGGGTCCATCAGGTCATCGTGCGGAACGCCCTGCCTGTGGCCTTGGTCTTCGGCCAGCCCGGAGTTCCGGAGGCGACCGGCTTCCGGGGAGAGAAGGTTCGCAGACCGCCTCCGAGCAGAAAGCGGTGTTGGGATTTGTTTTTGTCAGGGCTCCTTCAAACATTTTCATTTTGCAACCATTTGAAGCATGGTGCTTTTTCCACCAAAAATAAAAGGAAACCACCATTTACAAGGCAATGATCAGGTGTAAAATGCAAGGATCCCTGTTGGGATTTGTTTTTATATTGCTAAACATGAAAATCATTCACAGAACAACAACCCATGCGTTTTGTTTGTAAAACCTCAGCTCTTTAGATAACTTAGACCCCTCTCCCTCTGATACCAGGCTTTCGTTGTGATCGGCTGTCACCTTACATTGCCTGTGGTTTGGCAGCAAGACTTATGTGTGCTGGGTCAACGAAGACGTGACCAAGTCAGACACCCATATATGGGACCTCAAAGCGCTGGCGGATTCCTTTCGTTTCTCTTTGAGGCAACCCCGACACACACACGCACGCACAAACACACACGCACGCACGCACGCACACACGCACGCACGCACGCACGCACGCACGCACGCACGCACGCACCCACACACACACACACAACCACACACACAACCACACAACCACACAACCACACAACCACACAACCACACAACCACACAACCACGCAACCACACAACCACACAACCACACAACCACACAACCACACAACCACACAACCACCCACCCACGGCCGCTTGCCCGCCCACGCGCACCACACACACACACACATGTTTCCTGATCGCATATTGGAACGTGAAATCCAGGAAGGGCCGGAGACCTGTCAAACTTTAGCCCTCTCATTGCATTGCCCAGACCCCCAGTAGTGCCCTTTGTTCCCCTTTGTTGGCGCTGGAATGATTTTATTGTACTGTGAGTTGTTGGGTCGTGCGGGGTTACTACAAGATTGCCTCGGGTTGCGACCATGCATGGCACGTTGAGCTTTACCAAAGCCATCCGAGTTGCTTGGTGGCTTCTTTCCAATCCTTTGATTACCTCTTTGCTTCTGCGGCATTGACGAACCTTCATTGGCTTGTGGTTTAAAGGCCGGTGCCAACTACCTGTCCAAAGATGTTCATGTTTGCAAGCATGGGTCTCATGCGTAAGAGTCAAAGTTTGCGAGGGACATGGCCTTTCCACTCCTGGGTGTTCGATTCGCGAAGATAGTAAGCTGGTGGCAGTCTAGGTCATAACCTACTTGTAGAGGGTTTAAATAAGTCATTTGTGGGTGACTCAGGAGGCGAACCACTAACTTGGCCCAAGAAGGGAGTAGAGCTTACGTGCGGTTGGCGAAACCTGGGACCTGCGGTTGGATAGCCAAGTTGCTTGTTGCAGTCACTGCCTCAGTTGTTCAGTGGCACCCTTTTTCCATTTTTTTGGGTGGCTGCCCCACTAAAAATGGTCCAAGCTCCAAGAAGGGTTCCTTTTTTGCAGGGTCACTGAACAACTGAGCTGCTGCTCACCGCGTTTGCCTCCCTTTCAGAAAGGCTCAGCTCACCGAGCGCCAGGCTTTGGAGCTGCCGAGCGGCGGCCAGCGTGGCTATGTCTGGGGCCTGGACGCTACTCTCTCCACGGAGCTCACCGGGTTTTTAGGTTCCATGTGGCCATGGTTCAAAACCAATGCTAGCATTTTGGGATAGGTGAAATCACCACCCATTTTAGAGCCTGTTTTAGTGGGGTTGGGATGTTCACTAGGGGTACGATTTGGGTTTGACCCATGGCCATGTTAGTACCAATTATCGCGTGAGGAGCCATGTTCTTGTGGTGAACGTTGGCTGCAATGGTGACGAAACCTGGAGGAGATGGTGCTCCAAATTGCATCGCATCGCAACACGGCGCATGAGGAGTTTGCTCAGCCAGACTTTGCAATAAGGCGTTTACCGAAGATTGTTCCCATTGCCACGGAGCTGCGGTTTTCATGCGTGTGTCTGTCATCCGAGGCTTGGTGCCATCCTTCGAGTGAACGTCAGCTCTCCTTCGGGCGTCTGCAGGCAGGGTCAACATCACATATTTTGGTGTGGCTCAAAATTAAACAGGAGGGGTTACGCAGGTGTTGGTCCATGTTTCCACTGACCAGGGTTCCATTTTGGCTCCGGTTTTTTGGGCCACAGCCATATGGCAGTGAATTGTTTTGAGGGGTCTGTAACAGAGCCGCGGCGGACATTCGTTACAGACCTCGTTACAGACCTCTGTAACAAAACCGGCTGGCTCGTTACACACCCCTCGTTACACACCCTCGTTACACGCCCTCGTTACACACCTCAGATGAGCAAACCGGGCCAGTGACGTGAGCCCTCCTTTTGCCGCAGCTTGGCTTGCGTTGAATAGCTGCAATCAAGTGCTTTGCTTTGCCTTGTTACAGACCTCGTTTCATAGCCGTTACATACCTCGTTACAGACCCAACCCCAGCCCGGGCCAGCGACCCCGCTTTTTGCCGCAGCTTGGCTTGCGTTGAGTAGCTGCAATCAAGCTGGAGCTGCGGAGGCGCGCTTTGCGTCCTGCGCTTCGCTTTGCCTCGTTACAGACCTCGTTACATAGGCATTACATACCTCGTTTCCTTTGTTTTGCCCTTGCTAAAGCCCTTTTTCTACTCGGGGCAAGTTGGAGCAGCCCGTACAAAAGCACAACCATATTTGGTTTGTCAAAGTTGGGGGACCTCTAAAGATAGGTTCTCTCCTGGTTTCCCTTTAAAATTTCACATCAACACAGCAGGGTATCCTGGAGCAAGACTCACTCATCTTCACCGCACTAAACTGCAAAGAAGCGTGGTTGACCGTTCTCGCTTTGAGACTGGTATCGCAATTGCCTCATACGGCCGGGTTCTAATTTCAGAACTATGGCTGGCAGGAAAGGATCGGGAAGCAACCCCGAGGCAAATGGTATGACTCTCGAGAGTTACAAGAAGGCATCGCTCGTTTTGAGTTCGACGCCTAAGCGCCAATTCTGAAGCTTACGTGACGGCCACACAAGTCGAATGCGAGGTAGATACATTTTATCGAGCTGAGAATGCCTGTGTTATTTGAGGTGTGTGAAAGTGCACGAATTCAGAGACATTAGAGCCCCCCTGTAGACAGGTTCACTGAACCAGATTCCTCACTGCAACCTGCGAGTCCCATCTAGGAACCTGCGCAAGGGACTCTGTGGCACAAATGAGCAGCAAATGAACATGCATTGTGGGTCCTGAACAGACACTCTCGGGTGCAATCCTCTTATGGAGAACACACGAAATTGGAGTGCTTGGGAGTCACAAAGATGTTGCTGAGTGCAGCGGCAACAGATCTATCAATACTGTGGATGGACAAAATCCATTTCGCACCACCCTAAGAATCCCTGGAATGATGATTCCCCCGCAAATACCAAGAAACGATGGTTTCCCATGGTTTCTCCAATAGCAACGGCTAGGGTGCAAAGCGCGCCAGGCGGCCCGCTCGGAGCCGCTGTCTTTGGCAGGCTGACTTCACCCGGATTGCTCGGATGAAAGTGAAACCACGCTGGGGCATTTGTTTTTTCAAGGATACCGTTCTGAGGCTGGTTCAAAGGAAACTTGGAAGGAATACGCATCGGGGGGTCCTCCAATTTTGACACACTCTACGATGGTAAAACGGGGTTCTTTGGTCTTGCTTTTCCAGCGACCAACGTTCTTGTGACGACCGGGTCAGATTGCAGAGCAACGCTGTCATGTGGAATCCCCACCCAGGAAGTAAGCATTAGTGTATGAAATTGGGGTGGTGGGGCAGGCTTCATGGTTTTATGGCACCTTTCCCCGCACTTGTTCTTTTTTGGTGCGGGCACAAGGGGAATTATGCAATTGTTTGGTCACCTTCCAGACTATGTCACATGTTAGGGTAGACGAAACATGACACAGAATCTGACAATATGTATATATATATCAGGGAAGGACGTGCATTCAGGTGGAATAGGGGCTAAACCCCCTGTAAAACGATCGCGACCCTCAGACACCACGCCTCGGAGATTCCATGCAGCTTGAAACTTTGGAGGCAGCTCCGTTGAGCATATGGTATTTCATTGCGAGCCGGATCCGCATCTGCCGCACTATCCGCACCATCCGCTCCCCGCACCATCCACAGACCTGCGGAATTGTTCGAAGCGCGTTCGGATCGGGTTCGGCGCCGGACCCATTGGCACGGACGCGCGCGCTTTTCGCAGGCTTAGTTTTGCGTGGCAGGCGCAACACTTTCGCAAAGCCAGGTACGTATTTCGTGGCAAGTGCGGCGCTTTCGCGAGGTTGTGTGGCAGGCGCATCATTCGCAAGGTCAGGTGCTGATTCCGTGGCAGGCGCAGCGCTTTCGCGAGGTCAAGTATGCGGGGCAGGCGCTGCACGCAAGGTCATGTAAAGATTCAGTGGCATGCGCAGCACTTTCGCAGTTTAGACAGTGAAACATGTGGAAAGAGGAAAGATATATTGAAACATAGGGAAATAGAGAAAAAGAGGGAGAGAAATCAGAGAGAGATAGATTAGTAGATTGATAGGTTGATAAGTTGATAAAGAGGGAGAGAGATAGATAGAAAGAAAGAAAGATTAGCTAGCTAGATAGAAGATGGAGAGAGAGAGAGAGAGAGAGATACATAGATCAAAGATCAGCATTTTGCTGCTCAGGATGGGGGTTGGACGACTACAAGAAACTGTCAAAAGCCGTAGATGGATGGATAAATAGATGTCTAGATAGGTAGCGAGAGAGAGAGTGGGAGGTAGATATAGACAGATGCACGAGTAGTAGATAGAGCAGGTCGAATGATGGTGAGAGATAGCAAGAAAGAAAGACAGTGGAAATATAAATGAAAAGATAGAGATAAGATAGATAGTAAACTAGATGGATGGGTACAGGTGGTAGGTAGGTAGGTAGGTAGGTAGGTAGGTAGGTAGGTAGACAAGAGAGAGAGAGAGAGAGAGAGAGAGAGAGAGAGAGAGAGAGAGCGAGAGAGTGAGAGAGAGGGAGAGAGAGAGAGAGACAGATAGATAGATAGACAGATGATAAACAGATAGAAAGATAGAGAGAGACAGAAAGAGAAAGAGAGAGACAAAGAAAGAACGAAAGAAAGAAAGACAACAACACAAGCGAAAGAAAGACAGAAAGAAAGAAAGAAAGAAAGACAGAAAGAAATAAGAAAGAAATAGATAAAGAAAGAAAGCGTGAGACACTGTAGCAGGCCAACAGGCAACAAACTCCTCACAGGGGCACAAGTGCAAAGAAGTCACAGCAGGCAAAGAAAGAACCATTGGGAATCTCTACATTGTAGGGGGTCACATGCCAAATTTTGGCCGGCCCGCCCAGAATTTGTACCATGGTGATTGCCTGTGGATGTTGTGTCCAGATGCAAATTTGGCTCTCTTTGACACTCTGCCAACATACCAGATGCTTCTTCGCCTGCTGCGGCCACTCAGAATTCGCGTCAAGCCAGAACGTTTATTGGACGGGCGCGCAGGGAACTGTACGCCGGTGACCGCCTATTAATTTTGTCACATGCAGCAGGGTTTTCACACCCGTTGGCAGCTATGCTTTTGTTGACAGCGCAAAGCGCGCAGACGGTTCAGATGGTGCACGCGTCGCAGACGGCGCAGACGGCCCAGACAGACGGCGCAGACCGCGGTCAGGCGGCGCAGACGGCGCAGACGGCGCAGACGGCGCAGACGCCGCAGACGGCGCAGACGACGCAGACGGCGCAGACGGCGCAGACGGTGCAGATGGCGCAGACGGCGCAGACGGTGCAGACGGTGCAGTCGGCGCAGACGGCGCAGACGGTGCAGACGGTGCAGACGGCGCAGACGGCGCAGACGGCGCAGATGGCGCAGATGGCGCAGACGGCGCAGACGGCGCAGCCGCAATTGCAGACACGCTTTCCGCCTACACTGTGGTATTTTATGTGTCGCCCGGGCCCAAGGCAGGGCTCCACTTTTTGACGGTTCCAAGGTAGCAAAAGGAGAATTTCTGGGTTTCAGTCCATCTTGGCCATCTTGGGGTCAACAAGTGGAACCCTGGCCCAAGGTATCCGGTGCTTAAGTTCCAGGCCTTGAGAACTAGATCCTTTTCGATCCTTTTCCCGGGATGCGAGCGGCGGGGTCACTCCCCTATGATTCCAGTGGTGCCATTTTCGAGGGGAATACGAGACACATGGAGTTTGCAAACCCCCCACCCACCCTGCCCCTTAAGGTAGGGGGGGTATGATAGTTGAACACGCTTGAGGGCGTAGGCAACTTGTGTAGAAGCATGTGTCTTGTAGAGGTACATGTTGCTTTGTGATCACTTGCCACTGGCTGCTGTGCAAGCGGAGAAGATGACATACTGTGGATGGACAAAATCCTGCACCACTTGGAAACCATCAGCAACCATTGTTTGCTGCCATTTACAAGGAAATCATCATTCCAGGGTTTCTTAGGGTGGTGCGAAATGGGCTCCGGTTTGTTCACCGGATTCTCAAAAAGGCGGAAGCCGATCATCTCGGAAGGGAACCCCTTGGTTGGAACCAAGAAAGGGTCCCCGAGCTATGGCATTCAACTGCGCAACTAGTTTCACTTAACTGCACACGGTTTGCCTTGTCTACTGTTGATGGGAAAAATAAGCAGCCCCCCTGGTAGTGTAGAAACCCTTTTCAAGGGAGGCTGTCCATTTTGCAAAACATGTTGCAGTAAGGTCTTGGCTTTCAAGTTCAAAAAGGTCGTGGCTTCGCCTTGTTCAAGGCACCTGATGTTACGAAGGGGGTTTTAAGGAGCTCACCATGAATGTGCCTAATCCGTACTTCAGGTTCTGGACTAAAATGGGTCTGTCTTTTTTGTTGAGTTGGTGCCCCTTTGAGGTTGGTTTTGAAGGGAACCAAAAGGAACACCACCATCCATTTTGCAAGGTCCGATTCCTAGAAAACCACACCCATATTGTAGATAGAAATTGCAGATTCTTTGCTTGAATGCAGGCAATTCAGATCGATGAGCAGATGAAGACATCATTCGACAGAGCATTGACTTGTAGTGCGGCGTCTTCGATTCCTACTTGGCGAGTGGTTGCTTTCCGGCTTCCCTTTTCACGCCACTCAAAAGAGATGGTTGCTAAACACACCCACAATTACTTCTCCCTTCCACTTGTGGGATGCTTGCTTCTGCTTTGCCAGGGGAAACGAAGTGGGCTTGCTTGGAATTGCCCGCGCCGAACGAGACTGAGCCTGCGTGGAAGGTGTGTGCCAGGCTCTTAGCTGCTATAGCTTTCGAGCCCCTTGCACTCTATGCATTGGGGGGTCCAAAATTGACAGATCCTGCCGTGCTTAGTCGTAGGATGTGGCTCAAACATTTTGAGCTAGGGTTACACAAGCTTGAGCCTTTGGTTCCATTTACCAAGGTGCAAATTTGGTACATTCTTGGAGCTACCGCCACATTGGCAATACTAACCTGCAGTTGAACGTGGGAAACGTTACATCTGTGTCAGGGGAATCTCCTTTGCGGGATGGGACCCCCTTGTTGTGTTCCATGCTCGTTTGCAGCGGAGGGACTGGATTTGTTTGTATGTCTCTGTCTTTGTTTTTATTGACAGCCAGTGACAATGTTTGTTTTAGGGCAACAGTTGCCTTGTGTTCAGTGAACTATATATACATATATATATAGTACTTGACAGACCATCCGCAACACTATCGAGTGGAGCAGAGCCATAGTCGGATTCCGTCGCAAGGTCTGTGTCCGCCGCATGTCTTGCGCTCAGCTGCAGCTGGAATTGCTGCCACCAGTACTTGTAAGGCGCGGATTCGTGGTCTCGCTGGGTTTAAGGCCACTGTCTGCACCAATGGCCTCCTTCTGGTGACAACCATTTGCTGAAATGAATATATATTTTCCTTGCTGGTTTAGAGGGAATCGATCACTACTGGACTTGTGGTTTGTTCTATTTGTTCCAGGAGGCTGAAGCAAATGGGGTCTAGGGAAGGCCAACTTCGGCTCCGACGCGGCGTTGTTGTTCTTGATTGGGTGACGTGCGTAGGACGAGTTGATGTTGAGGACATACCGACCATCTTAACATGGAACTGGGAAGTTCGATTTTCCCTGATTGTGGGAAGACTAGAAAAATGGAATTGGGGGCCCAGTCCCCTGAAGGTAGGGGGATTTGGGGACATACAATGGGGGTCCCCCGAATCGGCTGGTGTCCTGTTGGTTTCTATGAAAATACCAACCAAAGGGGGACCCCTATTTTGAGCCAGGCATGAAGTGAGACTTGGACCGCACGCACGCATATTCAAAGGCGTCGGACCTATCAGGACTCTAAGCGGGCCTGAGATTCTTCTCCCTTCGGTGTGCCTTCAAATACCGCCATTTTGAAGTGATTCCAATTGCCGTGAGAGTAGACAAACCAGTGGGAGCAAACATGTGGGGGTTGATCAATCTTCCTTTCGGCCCCAATTTTGAGCATGGGCAACTTTTCTCATGTGGGAAAGATAGTGTTTTAGTGGTTTCCCAAGCAATGGTCATCCCATGTAAAGCACCTTTTGATCAACCCCCCATAGCTAGAGGTAAAAACATAATCCCAGCGCTTCCAGTCACCACTACAGTAAGTAACCACATCGTTGGACCTTTACGTGGTGGTTGCCCATGGTTACCTACCACAAGGGAAACTGACAGGACGCCCAGCGGAACCTAGACCTAAACCCTACACCAAAAACCTAAACCCGGAACCTAAACGAGGTAACAAAGACACCAAGGGCCTCCTTCAATGGGAGCTCAAATCAAAACCCTGAACGCGCTTGAATTCTTTGCGTTTTTGGGTAGACCGCTTTGGTACCATGATGTTGGCGCGATTCTTGACACGGTTTTGGGTAGACCCTTTAGCCAAACAAACATGAAAGGTTTTGAGCGTGACTTGTGGGAGATGTTTGTGTGTTTGCGAACTGGCCCCAGAGCTTTCCTGGCTGCCATCTCCACATTTGTGCCAGCTGATGTTGGTTTTGCGAACTGATCCATAACGTGGGGTCGCTTTGAAAAGACCAGCGAACCAATTTCGAGAGCCCCATTTTAACTTCTTGGTGCTCAGCAGAGAAGTGGAATGACCCCGATTGAAACCATTCATCCTCCGGTTTCCTTCATTCGGGAATTTCCTTTGGTTCCTTCCTCATTCCCTGCGAAAGATTCGCACCGATCGCAAGCTTGGGCATTGGCCAGAATGTATAGTCGAGGCCTTGTCAGCCCTTTTTTTTTCTCAGTGTTGGGGATCTACATGGTTGTTGTTGAGAAACATTGTACATTTTGCTTCTTGTAGTTTAGTGGTTGAAATCCAAATCCACTTAACCGCTAAGATTTCAGTTGTTGCTCCCCTTCCAACGTCAACCCAGTGTATGTTTTGTTTTTAGCAAATAAGAAGCACCCGCCTAGCGGGACAAAGAACGGCGAGCAAGAAGAACCTCCAGCGCGAAGAAAATTGAGCGTAGCGCCAGGTCGGAGCTCGGCTCCTCGGCAGAAAGTGGGGACTGTTGGCATTTCGAGGGCTCGAGGTTTTTTCGTTGGCGGTTGGGGGGGATGGCTTTAGTGGACCACGAGAACCAGAGGTTTGTGTGTATGTGTTTTTTGGTTTTAACAAAAACTAGGTCTCCCAGCTAGATGCCCTTTCTCACCCCTTTTTTGGGAGAGGGTTCCCTTAGTAAGATAGACTACAGACAAAAAATCCTTAATAAGATAGACTACAGAAAAACAATCGGGTACCCTTATTCTAACCTCTCCACTGGACCTAGAAAATAAGGATGTCTTGCTGAAATGTACCCAGTGAAAGCCTCAGAAGTGAGTCTAGCGTTCATGTTTGTAGTTGCCTTGAGCATCCCTACTCCCTAAAAATAGCACGCCCCTCTCGCCCAATAAAACAAGTTCCCTGAGAATGTGTTTTTTATTATTAGGGGGTCCCAGGTCCAGCTTCGCAGAATCAGCGAAGAAAGGAAAAAGGTCCGACCAGTGCTTCCTCTCCTTTCCGGGCCCCGAACAGGCTTGATTTTAAGCACAAAGTATACACGGGAGCTGCAACAAGCTTTTTCCATCACAGACTGCTTGGTGACTGTAGCAGGGCCCCTCATAAGACTGGAAGAGAGGTTGGTCGGAGAAAGTGCGAGCTTATTGTAGGTTTCAATCCTGGGTTATTCCAATTTACGGGGGCCCACGGGCACTCTGTGTTATTGTGATTATGTGTTGGTTCTGCGGCTCTTGGTGATTCATGTTTGCAGTTGTTCGATTGGTTGACCCTTTCGGTGGCATATGTTTAATAGATCTGCGAAGAGTCGTCCTTCCCCAAGGTCAAACAGTGCACTCCTTTATCTCTGATTGAACCCATAGAGTTTGGACGTTTGTTCCGCTTGAGGGTCGTTACAAGGGAAGCTGTGGGGTCTGGAGGGGTTTTAAAGGATTGTTTCAAGGAGTTTTCAATTGAAAACATTTGTTTGGGCTGGAAGATGGTCTTGGGGCTCCCTGGTGTCAGGTGCCCTGCGCTCCCGGCTCAGGGACTCACAAAAAGCCGTTTCCGTTTGGGTCGATGGGAGGCCCGTTTGGGTCATATTTGACATCTTCCTAAGCCAGCCCATATTTCCGATTGGTTGCTCGTTAAACCACCAAACCCGGGGTACCAACTGCAAGCCTTTCCAAGCCAACACATATTTAGCTTGGTTGCTGGAACCATGTGCCAACACATTTCCACCATGGTTTCAACCAATCCATAGTTGTTTTCAACCATACGGGTGTGTCCTTTTTGTTGGCATAGTCTTATGCGCGCCCACTACTTAGATGACGAGGCATAATGGCTACCTTAAGGGAGTCAGAGAGTAGCTCCCGGCGTCCCGTTTAGTTGAACATGATGAGCATGGGGTCTATTTGGTTTGGCTGGATGTGGGTGTTGCTTTTTCAACCACCGAAAAAGAGATCCCCACTCCAAAGGCCTCCTGAGCCAAAGTTTAGGTTGGTTCTAAGGTTTGATTCTCCATACTCGGCCATGGTTCTCTTTAGAAACCCATTTCAACTGTTTGGCCCCCTTTGAAGGGGATTGGAAAGAGGGGAGGGGGTTGACCACCCATATGGACACCCCCAAATTGAATAATTGGTTCTTTCTTTGGTGGCTTAAGCCATTCTGGTTGACCATGGGAGGTTTCAGCCGCTGTCCGCAGGCTACGGCTTGGAGCTGCGGCTGCTGCCTGGCGGCGGCGCGGGTGCGTGTGAGCCCGACGAGGAGATGTCTCCCAGGATGTCCGGGGCCAAAAAAAAACGCTCAAGGAGGGCTCACGGTGCCCGTTTTGGTGGGAGTCCACTATGTTGGGTTCTGGTTTGGGTTTTAGAACCTCTGGTTTGTCCTTTTTCAGGGTTGAAATGGATGGATGCCGCTGGATGGGCTTTATCAAAAGTGGTGTCCTTTTGGGGTTGGTTTGAAGTAGTTGGGTTCCACAGGTTTAGATGGGTACTAGTCATTTGCCAGGGCCATATGTTTTGTCCAAAAGCTCACCTCACACTTCAGGAGTTGCACTTGGGTGTTTCACCAAGGGACCCCTGGTGCTTGGTTTCCTTTTGGCTTTTCTTTGTTAAATACCAACCAAAAGGGGGTCCATATTTTGTTGGCAAAAGGGCACTCTTGAATCAATATATTAGACGAGGCTGGAGAAGCATGCGTTTGAGGCTTCGTTGGCCAGAAAGCCAACGAGCCCCCCGTTTTGTTAATGACAACCCCATGTGGCAGTCCCAATCCGTGAGTTTCTCGACGCCGTAGTGAGCTAGGCCAGCCACGTGAGCCTCTGCTGAGGACTTGGAAGGCTTGTCGCAAACCCTTTTTACAGGGGTCAGTTACCATCCCCAATAAGCGTGTTGAAGATAGAAGGGAAACCTGGCATAACTTCCCCGGTTCTTGCAATGGATCCTTCTTCCTTTCACTGAAAGCCCACCGGGGGAAAGGCCGGCCCATCGCATCTAAGGCCGGCTTACAGTGCTGTGTGCAGCAATCAGATCCTCCAGGAGATGCGGTTCATGGAGGCGCGGGGCCGAAGACCTTGGTTGAAAAGTTATTTGTCCACGGAGACCACTTCAAACAAATGCGTTGGTCTTGACTACTACAAAAAACACTACACAAATTATTGGTTGTCTGTTGAAAAGTTGTTGTATGTCCTTTGGTTTTGAAAATCGTGAATCGCTGGAAAGCAACGGAGAGCACTGTACAGATCCGAACATTCCCTTGAAGGTCACACCCAAAAAGGCACGACGTGTCTCGGCGTAATAAGAAGTCCCAGGTTTTTGCAGTCGGCGAAAGAACCAAGCCATGTGACTGTGTCCATGTCATGGGACCCCAACAAAAAAAAATCTAGTTTCCATGCGGTGCCTACCCCCAAGTTGTTTGATACAAAAGACTGTCACCCGTACCCATGTTCAAACAATCCCAACAGACGTGTGGTCGACTAAGCCTGACAACTGATCAAACTGGTAGAACAAAATGATCTTTCAACCAAGGATGTTAGAGGGGAATCTTTGGTCTTGAGTACATAATATATGTGTTGTATATGTTTGGGATACCTTTTGGAATGGGTGTTTCCCAATGTAGAAATCGGAGCCCGAAGAAGGACACGTTCATGCCCAAAAGACAGGGGCTTGGTGCAATGCCATCCATGTTTGGGATACCTCGCAGTCTCTTGTCAGGTTGTCAAGATACAAGACCCTGATTGTGGAAACCCAGCTGTGCCAGAGACCACCAAGGTCGCAGAATTAGCCTCATTTTGGACGCCCTGCCATATCATCCAAAGACGACACGGACAGCATTGCCATTCCCTTGTTTGTCTCAAAGGTAGGCTGACGCCATTGCTATGCCAACAAGAGCTGCGTGGGATTTCGCTTGGGCCTTGAGCAGGTGCTCAAGAATTGAACGACGATTGAGTATTGCGTTGGTGTGAACAGAGTCGATTGCTGTGGCAATAAGTCATATTGCGAACTGCTCGCCCTCGCCATGGTCATCGGCCTCCTGCTCGTGGTCGTCCTCATCGTCCTCATTGCCCTCCAGCTCCCCCTCCTCCTGCATCATCAGCATCAGCAGCAGCATCATCATCATCATCATCATCATCATCATCATCATCATCATCATCATCATCATCATCATTATCATTATCATCATCATCAGTATCATCATCGCCCTCATCGTCCTCATATTCATCATCATGATCGTGGTGAGAATCCTTATGACAATGGTTGCTATCGTATGTTCCTGTTGTACAGATCCCAACGTGCAACAGAACACGGGCACTACATTGCCACTAGTGCTTGTGTGTTTGTGCACCTGCGCCTGTATGGAACCAACGGCAAGAAACAGCTGACAGAAACAAGACGTAATCCCTTTCGTGATTTGCCACTTGCAGCGCCCCCTATGAACATCTAGTTTTGACGCTGTATGAATAACATCTAGTGTTGACGCTATATAAACTTGCTGAAACCGGTCTCAGATTTACTTGAGAGGGTTCCACAACTGACCCTGCCTTGACAAGCGTGATGGACAATATCGTAAGCCAGTTGGCCAGTCAGGTGGTTTATTCCCAGTAATTATCCATACAGCTTCATCCATTCCAACTGGTGCCCAGAGTGGATGGGTGGGTGGGTGGTTGGTTGGTTGGGTGGGTGGGTGGATGAGTGGGTGTGCGGGCGGGCGGGCGGGCGGGCGGGCGGGCGGGCGGGCGGGCGGGCGGGCGGGCGGGCGGGCGGGCGGGTGGGTGGGTGGGTGGGCTTCCCAGCTTTCTCCACACTGCCAGGGGCTTCCGCTGGCTGAGCAGTTCAGGCCTGGTCTTCGAGCGGAATAAGTGCGTGCATGCTGCAGAATTTGGGTGTGGTTCCCTTTCTTGAGATTCCGTATACCCCTTTTGCAGTAGTTTTAAGGGGAACCTAAAGACAAGCTGCTACTTTTGGGGGGTCACATATCCTAAATTCCTGGGACGCCTAGGTCAGTCACTCCTTTGCTTTCGGGATAGGGAATTGCTTCCACGGCTCAGAGGGTGTTTCAAAAGTGTGGACCCTTTCTTGGTGGCCAATTTCGAAAACCCAAGAAACTCGAAGGACACCATCCACATGAACTTTGGTGCAGTTTGCCAAGGGATGTTAGGACTGGATAACTTTTTGCCAGAATGGGTTTTCCATATTACACCACCAAAAGTTAAACATTTTTGCAGGGGAGCAGAAAGCAACCATGTGAAGGTTTTGCTTGGTTGCTTGTTTTGCACATGAAGGTGCCACCTCTTTTGACCCCCCCCCAATTTGAGTATGTGAGTGCTTTGGAACATCCGTTCGTCTTTGGCCAGGCGCGAGGCGACCGAAAAAACCACACCCGAAGCCGTCCTGGAGCCTGGCCGCCGAGGCCCCAACTGCAACCTCCCAAGCCTCGGTAAATGGAAGCAAGTCTAGGTCCCCCCAGCGATTGGTGCCCTTTTACCGTTTCTTTTTTGGGGCCTTTTACCGTTTCTTTTTTGGGGGGAGGGTTCCGCTACTCAAATAAACGACAGAAGAAAAGTTGGTACCCTAAACCCTAACCTCTGCACTGGAGGGCCTAGAAGTCTTCCAAAGGGGTGCTGGGAGCTTCCATGCATGGAATCGCCTGGGAAAGGGTAATGTCGACCCGGATCAAGGTCAGGGGTTTACTTTTTCCGGGGTTCCCATTACTGTACCCTCCTTGCGGGTTGGTTAGGAAAGCCACCATTGTTTGGGTTCTATTATGACACATACCCATAAGGCTTTGGAATTGCTAAACGTTTACCCCTATCATCGCAGGAGGCTTTAGAGTATCCAACCAGGTTCTAGTTTGGGCCGGTTTTCCCTTTCAGAACCATTGGGTTGAAATCTTCCTGGGTCAACAAACGGGCCCAAATGGGCGTGTCTCCAAACAGGATCCCGGTTGGTTTCGTTTTGGTTTCACTGAAAAGTCACACTCAGCAAACAGCACCACATAGAGCCAGCAAACAGCAAAGGTTTGCCTACCCAGCCACTCCCGCAGGAGCTACAAGCAAAAACTCCCTCCTCTCGCTGCGACAGAAGTTGCAGGAACAACGCCCGTGTCAAGAACGATCGGCAACACCGCAGCCGGGATGGGGTTTGCAGGGTTCCCAAGTCCCATTTTACTAGTTTGTTCACAGAAGGAAACTGATCTACACGCGGAATTCTAAGAGTCCCCCACGCTAAGTCAATTGCTTAGCCTGAAAGCAAAGCAATTGAAACTCGTCCAGTCAGTTCCAAATTATTTTAGACCGTCCTACCTTGAGTATTTTTATGTCCCCCCCAAAAAAAGAAAGAAAGAATGAATGAATAAATGAAAGAAAGAAAGACACACGAAACAATAGACCCCCCCTGCCATTTCCTGCGGACGGGGTATGTCATGTGCTTAGATTCCATCTGAAGATCACTCCTTATGGCCGTAAGCCAGCGGGAGCCGGCTCGAGGTTCGTCTTGACCGCAGTTCGTCCCATGGCCCCGAACGGCACATGGGAGAAGCGCTGCTGGTCCTTTCTTGGCCATTCTGGGTCCGTGAATCTGAAACAAAAAGAGGGCTCCTCAAAGCCTGCGCGGGTTGTTTCTCATGTCATTGACTCACCCCCCGAGTTCCTGGACTTCAAACTTTGTGGCGAGACCATTTTAGCGGCAAATAAACAGTTTGGTGGCTCTTTTGGCCAAGCCACTCAGGAAGTGAGGACATCGCCGCTTAGCTCGAGACACATATTGAAGACGTCACTTTGACGAAGCCATGCGTTGCCGAGGCCTCCTGGGCATCGTCGCGCCGGGCAGCCGCTTGCAGCTGCGTTCCTTGGAGGCGCAGGCGCCGAAAGGGGGCTTGGGGGGGTTGAGAGGCCGCTGGCCGAAGGGGCCCTTTGGTTCCCGAAAGGCGTAGCAGAACAATTTCTTGCGATAGGAAAGGGCCTGGACTTCAGCGTGGTTTTCGCGAGATGCGGCCGCAAGCGGCCGCGCTTGCGTCCGCAAGTGGCCAGTGTTCGTAGGTGGCGAAAGCAGCTTTATTTGGCAGGTGGCACGCCGTGCCTTGGGAGAGCCGTCTCGGGGTGGTCGATCTGAGGAGTCTTGCTTGGGCCACTTTGCTGGATAGGCACCCCACTTTGGAGCGCTGTGATTAGATTCCGTGGTACGTTCCAACTCGCCGGCCACATGAACATGTTCCACAGAAACCAAATACCTGGTCAAGTGCAATCACTCTCCTACTGAGAATAAGGATTCCCTGCAACCCCAATCTGTCCAAACAGAAGCGTTCACAAACTCGGAGCCTGAGGGTACTCTCGTTGACGAGATTGATTGACCTTCCTTCTCCGTCCCCCGCGTTTGTTGAAAAGGGAGACAAGGTCTTACTTTTGAAAACCTACCTGCTCCTCTTGCATATACCACGACAACTTTCATTCATTGCATAGGGACTTGCTTTTTCCTGATGCTATTCAACTAGGAAGGCAAATCTCCGGAATACGGCAAACATTCCCGAACCCCCAACAACTCTAGTACTCGGTATTCTGCAGATGGGAAAGACATTTTATATATTTTTTTGCGGGGGTTGCTGGTTGGTATCACATCGATTTGACCATAGTGCAGCTTGAAAAGCTGCCACCGACCACCAGCGTTCAACTTTGTCAAGGCTGGGGGTTCGGGAAGGTTTGCCGTTTTCCGGAGAGTTGCCTTCCTAGTTGAATGGCATCAGGCAAAAGCGAGTCTTTATGCAATGAATGAATAGTCGTGGTATATGCAAGAGGAGCAGGTAGGATTTACGGCAAAAAGAGGGGACACGTTTCTAGGGCTTGGGGTCAGCGCGCATACGGCCTGCAGCCTTTAGAAGAATAGGCGAGTGAGCAACAGCCAAAAAAACAGCTCCCCCAGCTAGGGGACCCGGGTTCGACATGAATTTAGAAGATGGGGGGGTGAGCCCATGTTGGGCTCGTTTTGTTCTACGGATGTCACCTCCCATGGGGTTGGCAGCCCCCATTTCCAAAATTGTGAACAAAAGAAAATGGGTCTGGAATCAGGGCCCGACCCCCATTTTCTAAAGCTGGAAGTTTCTCAGTCTGGATTGGTTGACCCCATTTTCTAAGATAGACCGAGTTGGAAGACCCCTTTTTCTAAAAGAGCTGGTTGCAAGCTGGCTGGAAGAGAAGCCAGAAAAAAAACCTACGCTGCTTGCTCATTTCTTGCCCAGAAAGTCCAACTTCAACGGCGGGCTTTCCGTAGCACGATGCACTATGCAGTTGGTCTGGTTTTTGAGCGACATGATGGCAACTTGTTTTTTTAACAAGAGAGGTCCCTTCGGGTGATTACCCCCCAACACCAGACTCGTATCATGGGGGTTAATGTAACCATGGAAGACCTAGTATATGTTCAACTCTTACGAGAAGTATTGTAGCCAAGGCCGATGTCGCCGCGGCCCTCACCGAAACGAGAATCGGAGCAACATGTGGCGAGGGGCTGAATAACCTCACCATCGTGCTGTAGAACTATCTTAGGTCCCCGGGTTTGTGCTCACGGCTCATGAGTCGGGGCAGAAGCATCATGAAAACCACAGCGATTCGCTGTTGGTACGGCGCCCCGTTGTTGTTGAGGCCACACGCAAGACAAACGCTACAAGGGATAGACGAGCAGCTTCGCCAGGAGTGGAGCTTGGAGCTACCGGTTTGCGATGTGGAGTCACCGCCCTTCACAACGATGATCTCGTTGCAGAGTGAGGCCAAGGCGGGCAGAGCAAAACATAGAATATGAGCAACTGACATGATTAATGTTGACCCCGGATTAATAAACCCCTGTTTATTAATAAGGGGGTGTTTCCCTCCAAAAGCGATACATCCCCACTAAACCCAGGAACACCCATATTAAAGTAAACAGGGGTTTATCAATCCGGGATCAACATTATTCGTTGTCTCCTGGTTGGGGGATATGCAAAGCACTAAGTTTCGGCTAGCAATTCCCAATGCTTGCTCCCAATCAGTTTTCCACAGCTGTGCAAGCGGTTTTATGAAGGGGGCTGTTTGATGCTTGCAGATTTGGCGCACTGTTGGCCGATCGGCGGAGCAGTTGACAAACTTGTTGGTCTTCAACTTGAGTTCAAGGGTTGGTGTCATGTACTTTGGTGTGCCCTTGGGTTCCTTGGCAACGGTAGATAGCGCGGAGCCAGAGCTTTGAGGGCATGGGGTGTTCCGAACTCTGGCGACCTTTTTCTTTTCGGTACTCGTGTGTGGGAGCGAGAGCTATCGTTTGTTGATCATTCGGGTGTACCCTGAAAGCACCCACATTCCTCGCAATTGATGATGGATCCACTGTAATACTCGTGGGAAAGTTGGGTATGTTCAAGTTTTGGGTTCTTGGAGACGCTCAAGAAAAGACATGCGCATGGGTCTGTGTCAAGATAGGGTTGGCGCTTGGCACCCAACTGGTTGGTGTTTGTCCTTGTTGGTTTCCCTTTAACCCAAGCTGAAAAGGATGTGTCCTTTTTTGGGGTACCCCTTTCTGGTTGGTTTTAAAAGGAAACCAAAAACCGTTGCGCGCTTTCTTTGGGTGGGATTCCTATGAAAAGACGAGCCACCCAAACGGCGTCCAACAACCACGCCACTACGACAGGAGGTGGACACTGTGCTGTGTGTCAGCCATGACCTTCTTGGAGTTCCTCGTGAGGAGACTCCGTGCGAAGCTTCGAGCGAATGCATCCATTTTGTCTTTTTCTTCTTTTTTTTTCATATTGGGGGGGGGGGGTAAACTTTCAGCGATTTCAGCAGGAAATGTGTTCCCCTCTTTCAGGTAGACAGTATATAAATATAAATACATGTATGTATATATATATATATATGTGCGCTCGCATGTGTGTGTGTGTGTGTGTGAGTGTTCTTTTCCGAGGAAGCCGAAGGGAAAACCGCCAAACATGGCGGAGATAGACCCAAATATACAATATGGCGCCTTGGGGAACCAACTTGGTTGGTGTCTTTGGGCACCAAGGCCAACCATTTGGGGGGGTCTGTTTCCTTTTTCTTTTTTTTCGAGACCCCCCGCGAGGCCCCAGGTTGTTTTAGTCGGCGCCAGGATACCCTTCCTCCAGGCCGGCGTTGCGGGTGGGCCTTCGCTGAGATGCATCTTGGGTCCTTTTCCCCAAGCCTTTCTTTGCTTGCTGCGATAGGCAGGGAACCCCAAGAAAACCCTCCAACTGGTGGTTTCCTTTAAGGGAATCCCCAAGTTCGTTCCATTTCTTACTCCCTGCGCACCAGCAAGTTTGCGCCTTGGCAAGAATATACGATATTGTTACATAGTCGAGGCCTTGTCAACCCAGTTGTTGTCCAGTGTTAGGGATGTCTGTCTTTTCAACGAGCAAGTACCTGCAAAGAACGGTGGAACAGAGAAAACCGGAAGTGTTAGGCCATCGGTTACTCGCTTTGGGACACGATTGAAAGGTGGCAGAAAATGAGCACCGGATGAAAACATTGGCCCGAATTTTGATAATCATGTGTTAAGGGAAGGGCGCAATGCGAAGAGTGCTGTCTCATTCTTCAGAAGTGCTCTGTATGAGTCGGCGATGTGCTGAAAAGTTTGGCCATAGCACAATGTCCTGCTGCTCGCGCCCTTTCTTTCAGGCTTTGCCCGATCACTTTGAGTTGAGCAGATCCATCCACCCGGTCTGCATGCCCTAAGGCTCCCGATTGTTTTTCTGGCCCTCAAAATGGGTTGTTTTCAAGGGCCCCTGAGAAGTCCGGGTTCTTCATTGGAGGGCCCGGGAGCCTGCATTTTCGGGGTCGTGGGCCTGCATTTTCGAACAACCGAAGGTCCTGGGTATCTTTCGGGCCAGGTATCTCTGACGCTCCTCTACCGCAGGTGCCGCAGTTGGCTCGGGTCTGTGTTTTTAGGTACCTTTGTGTAAATAAAACTGCGAAGGGACAATAAAACTGAGGGACCGCAGATTTAAGGTGAGTCCCCAAAGTTTGAGAGACACCGAGTCACGAGTCGGGGGCGATATTGGGCGATTGAAACTCTCGGCCTTTGAACCTCCGGGAAATAAAAACGCATTTGTGGGACGCGCAAGATGATCGCTTGGTGCCTTACTTGCTGTATTCGTTGCTGGATGGCTGGCTCACTTGCTATGTTGCCCATTACGTTGGAGAGTATAATGTGAGCTATGCCACACGGGATGTTGCCATTGGTTTCAGGGATGATTGTGTTCAGATAACGTGCCAGTATTTTATTCGTCTCATTCCAGTAGTTATTGTTTGGTAAGAATCGCTGGAAAGTGTTTTGAGAGCCTTTAGCCTGGCTGTTTTCGGCGTTTGAATGGCGTGTATGTTCTCTTCATTTCAGTTTGTAGGGACTGCACCTAGGAAGGAAACCTGCTGGCCACGTACTTCAAGGTTCAAGAAGTTGGCACACTCCGATGGCCGACCATGGATCCACCACATAGCCCCATGAAAGAGTACGTGGTAGTCAATGCTTCAGCTCCATTGCCCACGGCTCTTTCCGGTTCTATTGACAACAGCATCCGGACAACGTATCTGCCCGAAGTCGAATCAGTTGCTGGTGGCTTCCACCGGTAACTAACGGCGAGAGTTCACCTGTTTCCGGTCAAAGAGGGTCTTTCGGGGGTCGCAACCATGAAGTGAGAGTTTTGACGTTGCAAGCTTTCGGTTCCCTTTCAGGTTTTGGAAACAACGTAGACCGTGTGTATGTTGCTTGGGGTACCCTTGGCAGGTCCATGTAAAGGGGAACCACTAGGAAATGATGAATCTTAAAAATGGCTTGCTGGGTCTCATTTGTCCATCGAGTTCCGGGAAACCGGATCCAAGGAAACCGGATTTGAGGGTTATTCTTTCTTGATCGAAGTAGCTACATGGGGTAGGTGTCAAAGTAGAGGGGCCCCCTCGAATTGTGGACTTTTTGTTGGGCCTCAAAAAGGGTACCCTCGAAAACACACGGAGAGAGACACACACACAGACGCACAGAGGCGCGCACAGAGAGACGCACAGAGTCACGAACAGAGACGCACAGACAGACAGACAGACAGAAAGACAGACAGACAGACAGGCAGACGGACGGACGGACGGACGGAGAGAGGCAGGCAGACAGAAGGACAGACAGACAGAAAGGCAGACAGACAGCGACAGGCAAACAGACTGACAGACAGAGACAGACAGAGACAGGCAGGCAGGCTGACAGACAGAGACAGACAGAGACAGGCAGGCAGGCAGGCAGGCAGACAGACAGACAGACAGACAGACAGACAGACAGACAGACAGACGGAGACAGGCAGGCAGACAGACAGACACACACACACACAGACACGCCATCATAAATGTCCATTTCGCACCAGTTGGCGTGGATGTTTCTCTTATGCCGGCAAATCAGAAATCACTATCAACTGGTGCGCGATGAATCGATTTTGCCCATCCAGAGTGGGCTGTTCAAAGGTAATTCTTAATCCGTACCTGGGGTTACGAAACGGGTTTTGTTTGTAGTGGCTTTCCTATCGGGATTATGGATTATATAGGATTGGCCAACCCTCCAATTTGGACAGGCCATCCAGAGTCACGACTTCCATTTGCTTAAGAATAGTTTGTCTTTTCCCTTGTTTGTTTTAAAAGGAATTTATCACTACTGGATGTTTTTTTCCCGGAAGCATTGCGAAGGGTTCTTCTTCTAAAAGCGGCTGCCAACTTCACCTGCCAACTTCTCATGCCAACTTGTCGAGAGTTACTTCACCTGCCAACTTCTCATGCCAACTTGTCGAGAGTTACTTCACCTGCCAACTTCTCATGCCAACTTGTCGAGAGTTACTTCACCTGCCTACTTCTCATGTCAACTTTTTGAGAGTTACTTCACCTGCCAACTTCTCATGTCAACTTTTCGGCTGTTATCTCATTCTACTAAAAGCACAAGCTAATTTGTCGGGTGTTACTTCACTATCCTAAAAACACAAGCTAACTTTTCTGTTCTACCTTCACATCTCGACTCTTAATTCTTCTTCTTTTTATGGCGGGGGTAGGCCCGACGGGAGCTTACGAAACGCACCCCTCTGCGGAGATCGTGCGTGTCGAAGCGCTCTCGCTGTGGCGCCGTGCGAATTTGTCTTGACCTTGGCGAACCCTCTGCGGAGATCGTGCGTGTCGAAGCGCTCTCGCTGTGGCGCCGTGCGAATTTGTCTTGAGCGCGGCGAACCCTCTGCGGAGATCGTGCGTGTCGAAGCGCTCTCGCTGTGGCGCCGTGCGAATTTGTCTTGACCTTGGCGAACCCTCTGCGGAGATCGTGCGTGTCGAAGCGCTCTCGCTGTGGCGCCGTGCGAATTTGTCTTGAGCCGGCGAACCCTCTGCGGAGATCGTGCGTGTCGAAGCGCTCTCGCTGTGGCGCCGTGCGAATTTGTCTTGACCTTGGCGAACCCTCTGCGGAGATCGTGCGTGTCGAAGCGCTCTCGCTGTGGCGCCGTGCGAATTTGTCTTGACCTTGGCGAACCCTCTGCGGAGATCGTGCGTGTCGAAGCGCTCTCGCTGTGGCGCCGTGCGAATTTGTCTTGAGCTCCCTCTGCGGGGATCGTGCGTGTCGCGCTCTCGCTGTGGCGCCGTGCGATTTTCTTGCTCGCGAAACGGCTTTTGGAAGTTGTCTCGTGGTGTGCGCGCCTGCTTTCGCAATCCCGCGGTCCCGGGTTCGATTCCCCCCTGGTCCGCGGCAGCTCCGGCTTGAAAATCGCAGCTTTTAAGTACAAACGTAGTACGCGGAGCGTGCTCCTGCAGCTCCGGCTGGAAAATCGCAACTTTTAAGTACAGACGTAGTACGCGGAGGCTGCTGCAGCTCCGGCTGGAAAATCGCACTTTTTAAGTACAGACGTAGTACGCGGAGCGTGCTCCCGCAGCTCCGGCTGGAAAATCGCAACTTTTAGATACAAATGGCTGGAAAATCGCAACTGTAAATTGCAAATGTAGCACGCGGAGCGCCTCCGCCGCTCCAGCTTTTTGAGGGTTAATTACTTCACCTGCCAGTTTCTCATGCCGAAACTTCGAGAATTACTTCACCTGCCAGCTTCTCATGCCACCTTTTCGAGAGTTACTTCACCTGCCAACTTCTCGTGCCAACTTTTCGAGGAGTTACTTCACCTGCGAGCTTATCATGCCAACTTTTCGAGAGTTACTACACCTGCGAGCTTCTCATGCCAACTTTTCGAGAATTACTTTACCTGCCAACTTCTCATGCCAACTTTTCGAGAAATACTTTACCTGCCAACCTCTCGTGGCAACTTCACCTGCCAACTTTTCGAGAATTACTTCACCTGCCAACTTCTCATGCCAACTTTTCGAGAAATACTTTATCTGCCAACCTCTCGTGGCAACTTTTCGAAAAATTACTTCACCTGCCAGCTTCTCATGCCAACTTTTCGAGAGGTACTTCACCTGCCAACATCGCCTGCCAACTTTTCGAGAGTTACTTCGCCTGCCAACTTCTCGCGCCAACTTTTCGAGAATTACTTCGCCTGCCAACTTCTCATGCTAACTTTTCGAAAGTTACTTCACCTGCCGGCTTCTCACGCCAACTTTTCGAGAGTTACTTCACGCGCCATCTTCTCGTGCCAACTTTTCGAGAATTACTTCACCTGCCAGCTTCTCACGCCAACTTTTCGAGAGTTACTTCACCTGCCAACTTCTCATGCCAACTCTTTGAGAGTTATTTCACCTGCCAACTTCTCATGCCAACTTTTCTCTTGAGTTACTTCGCCTGCCAACTTCTCATGTCAACTTTGCGAGAATTACTTCACCCGCCAACTTTGCCAGCCAACTATTCGAGAGTTACTTAACCTGCCAGCTTCTCATGCCAACTTTTTGAGAATTGCTTCGCCTGCCAACTCCTCATGCTAACTTTGCGAGAGTTACCTCACCTGCATCAATTTGCCTCTATGCTTCCGGGCCACTCGTCGTCTAGTTTTCATTTTTCCATGGGGTCTTAATTAACCAACTTTTGAAGTCGATAAATCAATTTTCCCCATCCAGAGTGAATGTTTTTTCCAGGGGTCGAATCACCAAAAGGAAGACGGTAAATCGATTTTGCCATCCAGAGTGGCGTCGCCTGTGGCCAGGTGCTGTCCCTCCGCCCGCTGCTGCGCTTCAGCAACCGCAGCTCGTGGCCCCTCGCGCTGCTCACCCCTGCGCGCCTGGACGCAGGTGGGACGGGGTCAAACGATGCCCTCCCACCAACTAACATGGAAGGAAGTGCAAAATGGCCCTTGCCAACAGGAAACTAGTCTTTCTACAGTTTCTGCACCAGCCCATGTTAGCTGGTGGGAGGGTACTCCCCTAGTTAACATGGGTTGCCCAACAAAGGGGAGGGGGGTCCCCATCTGGTATTGCAGCAACATGGGGCGAGGGGGGAGAGTAAGGTTGCGGGGAGAGGAATTGAGCAAGGTGGTGAACTTGTTGGTTTGCCGAGATCTTCTAAAATTGGTGCGCGACATCCTTTCCAGACTTTACTAGTAGACTTTGACAGGTAAGCGTGGTCAAACAGTGCAACAACTGAATGGGTGTGGCTCAAAATTAAACAGGAGGGGCAAACCGCAGGTTTTGGTCCATGTTTCCACTTACCAGGGCAACCCATTTTGGAATTCCGGTTTTTTGAGCCACAGCCAACTGCTAACCTTGTTTGGTCTTTGGACCCGACGGCCTTCCCCGCGGCCCAAAAATAGGAACGACCAGGTTTCGACCAAGACCGGACGCCAGAGGAGCGCCTGTCTGGTAGGGTTGAAGTCCTCAATCGTGTCCTCACACGTTTTTGGCGACTGGACTTATCCCAGTCTTGATTTGGAGCCCCGAGTAGAAAGAATCGCAAAAAGCAACCGGACTTTTGCCAGCTTTTTGGGGGGAGGGTTCCCCTACTAAAATGGACTACAGAAAAAAGTTGGTACCCTTACTCTAACCTCTCTACTGGAGGACCTAGGAATTGAGTTGGTACTGTTGTTGTGAAACTCCGCAGCAACCTGAGGCATGCGTCGGTTGCGAGGAAGACGGGAAAGCCAAACAAAAGCAGCTGGCCGACAAAGACTACCTCTATGCTCACCCGAATTTCTTGCCGGATTTGGGAGACCAACAGTGAAAGGTGGGCATGCTAAGCGGGAAATATGGCTGTGGTTGTCAAAACCAATGGGATCCCACTTTGGGGTTGCACCACCCATGTTAGTCTATTTTAGTGGGGATTGGGACGTTCACTGGGGGCACCGGCTTTTGACCCATGGCCATATGAGAAGCAGCAAACTGCGCGAAACTGCTTCTGAGACCCCATTTAGCTTGCTTCCTGCACCCCAGCTATTCGAATGAGTCACAAGAACTCGGGCGGTGTGTGTGTGTGTACTTTGATTCCAGTTTCTTTCTGCAAAGTTTGGCGTGCGTTGAAATCTGACTTGACAGAAGCCCGGACACGACTCGTAGGTTGGGTTGTTTGACGTTCTTTTAGCGCAGGTCATGCGATCGGTCGTGTTCGGTCCAGCAGGCCCCTGGCAGCAATCTACCTTTCGTGGATCTGGGGATCCAAGGCTGGCACCGAGCGAATCGTCTAGCCCCAACACCAATATGGCTGTGGGTCAAAACCAATGGTACCATTTTGGGGTAGGTACCCATTTTAGTCTTTTTTAGTGGGGATTGGGATGTTCACTGGGGGTACGGGTCGTTGACCCATGGCCAGAGGCGGGGCTACATGAGTACCAAGAAAGTTTACTCCTTTCCTCCTGGCTGAAGTTGATCTTGAGGTACCCCGCAAGCTCCTTCCAATTCTGCAGGCCTTAGTAGCTTCTTTGCACGCCCAGATTGCATGCAGCGCGCTCAATCGCGCATGGGCAGCATTGAAGGACTGTCCTCACTGTCAGGTGGTGTGAGATAGGAGGAAAGGTTGCGACCTGCTGATGAAACCATCAGTGCCACGAATCAGGTGGGTTCCGAATCGGGCGGGTTCCCTGTTTCATCAAGAGCCAATTTCGCTACAGGGACCCCCAAATAACAGTTTCACTACTCCCCGGCTGTCATACTACCCTTTTGT
>CAUJNA010003250.1:1015406-1025406 GCA_963377175.1 Effrenium voratum | reverse complement strand
CCCCAAAAAAGCCGTATTTTCAGGGGGGGAACACTTTTTCAGGGGACCCCAATTTGGGTTATCGATCCTTGTAAATGTCCAGAACCCCCCCTTCCCCTTGAGGCGTTCCTTGGGCCGCGTGCTAGTCGCCTTTTCGGCGCAGGGCTCCGAGATGGTCTCCTGGCGCAACGCGGTGCGCTGCAGCAAGGGCGAGGCGAGGCGCTTCGCCCCAGTTTCCGAGTTTCCGTGGGAGCAGATTTCCGGTGTGGATCTCCAGGCTTGCATTCTTTAACCTTGCAACAGGATTATATGACCCCAAATGGATTGCAGGTTTTTGGGTCACCATTTTAGCTGGTTTTGATTGTGACCCCTGGTTGGATTGCAGGTTTTTGGGTCGCCATGTTAGGTGGTTTTGATTGTGACTCCGGTTGGATTGCAGCTTTTTGCGTCACCACTTTAGTTGGTTTTTGATTGTGACCCCTGGTTTGATTGCTGGTTTTTGCGTCACTACTTTAGGCTTTGATTATGACTCTGGTTGGATTTCTCACTGGTCTAGGCGATGTGTCTCTTTTTGGATGATTTAAACCTCACCTTTTTCCTGAAGTAAAAATATCCTAGTGGGTGTTGGGGACATGCAATGAACCCAAGCGCACCGTTCAACCTTCAAGTAGGAATCTCGGCCCAACCTTTCAGCCTTTTAATGTTTCCATGGGTTTGTAGGCAAGAACCCTAAAGTCCAAGAACCCTTCATAGAACAATACAGAATTTCGGTACCTTTGGCCAAGTCGTTGGGTGATGGCAGTCAGTTGCGTAACACTATGTAACACTAAAAAGACTTGCATGCGATCGCAAAAACGAGTACGGTCACTTGTGACTGATTCGGTCTGCTTGTTTTGGAGGGAGCTTGTGCGCATGGTGCTTGATTTTAGGATGGCTGGTGGTGATTATGCACAAGGTTTCTCAGGGCTCCTTAAAAGATACATTTTGCCCATTTGAAACATGGCTTTTTCCACCAAAATAAAGGGATACGACCATTTACAAGGCAATGTTCAGGTGTATAATGTAAGGATCCGTGTTTCTTGAGACATGGAAGATCATCAAGCGCTTAGTAAGAATGTACTTTGGCTAGTGGACCACTGCACAGTTCCAAGAATTAGACCCCCTTTTGGCTGGCTTTACGTAAGAAGCAAAAGGGAAACCGTAGCAAATGCCCATTTGACCCGCAAATGGCTGCTTGAAACATCAGGACGCCATGAGACAAAATCATCGCTACCCAGGGGGTATTCCTGTAGAGAGATGTGGCCGGAAAGTGAGAATCTCAGGGTTACATGTCATAAGTGTTGGCCTGTCCAGACTTCTGTTGCCTTTGTTGCTGGAGTGATGGATTTCTCTTCGCCAAGTGAAGCTCCAACCTACTTGTAGGGTCACGTGCATGGATAGGCGTGGATGTGAGTTCCCCGGGCGTTCCCACGCAAACCCCCAACCTGAAAGGCGATATGGCAGTTGTGCACGTGCTGCTTGAGGGAGTTGCTAGGTATATGCGGACAACGGTACTTGGTATCCTGTTGATCTCTGGACCAGTTTGCCTAGTCGAATTTTCAACAAAAACAGATCAGGTTACTTGCTGGCGCATGTCGAGGGAACGTGGTTGCATGACAAGTTGGCAGTTCCTGTTGTCAGTGTGACTTGCCTGGGCGTTGATTCACCAGGGTGAACAAATTTCAGAGTCAGTACTGGTAGCATATAAATTCTACTAAGGCCCAAGTGAGACCCCGAGCAAAGATGTTAACCAGTTGATCCGTTATCCAAGTAATTGTATGCGCGTGCATTGCTTTCGGATATACTTTTCAATTTGCTTGGGGGAAATCAGAAGGAACACCTCCATTTTGGGGGGTCGAAACCCCTACATACAGGCGAAACACCGCGAATTTTGGGGCAGTCGGTCCGTATTTGGACCAGAGGTTAGGTCCAATAGCCTGGAGTCCATTAGGGTGTCTATGGTCTAGGTGGTCCCCCTTTTTCGGTGGGTTTAGAGGAAAGCCAAAAGAGACCCACCCATTTTGGGAAGACGCGCATTTGGCAGGGTCACTCAATCTTTCCACAACCTGGGGACGAGCCCGAATTGTCCCATGTCCTCCATGGAAAACAGGTTTGAGACCATGGCTCAGATGTTCAGGCCAAACCTCAACAGTCAGCCAGATGGATACGAAAGAGGGTTGCTTGCTAATGATGTGCGGCGAGGTTGGGCTAGTGATTGTGTGTTTCCTCTGGACTTGAGCATTGCTCGAAGGCATGCAAGCGAGTGCTCGTTGGCTTCCAAAGCTTCTGATGTTTGTCCTCATTGCAAGGTAGAATTCCCCAAGAGATTCTTCCCAAAGTCTCATTGGTTCAAAAGGGGATCCTCGAACGCAGCCGGCTTTTCTGCGATGTTCAACATGGCCGACATGAAACCTTGTGCAGATTTGCATGGTCTTGTGTTCTTCTAATCCCTTGAGCTTCCCCAAAGCCCTGAGCTCTTTCTGACTCCAAACGAGACATGAGTTGCTTCCAAAAAACCGCCCTGGAGCTCCAGACTTCCACCTGCCATGCCTTCAGGGCATGGCTCTGGCGGAGCTCCATCTTCTGCTGGAGATCCGTAGGTGCAGGCGTGGTTCGCTTCCCTTCGACCCCTAAGGCCTGGCTGGAGTCAAAATGCGGAAGCCTTTGAACTCCTGTGTTACCCTTATCGTTTTTTGTTTTGTTTTGGTTTGAAGGGAAGCATAGGGGTTCCCATTCTGACTCGTTGGTTTCCTTAGAGTCCTCACTCACTCCGGACTGGTCTTGCTCCCCTTGAAGAGGCTCACATTCCAGGCTAGGCGAAGACTTGCTGTCGAGCCATGGTCCAATCCCGAGCCTAGCTGCAAGTCAAAGAAAATGCAACCCTCGATGTGTGTGTTTTGCGAGGTGCCCTTGTCGTGTTGAGGGAAACCTACGGACAGTTACAAGTTCTGGATATACCTGGTGTCACGTGTTGGCCCATGCCCAGATAGGAGCCCAGCCGGAAAGCCAACCAAGCAAGTGCTTTCCCTTTGGGCGAGGCCGACATGACTTCTTGGATGTCTTTGGTCACTACTACCTTTTTTCTGTAGTTAATCCTTTTGACAAGGTTCGGGTCGATTCGGAGGCAGATAGCCCAACCGCCGTGTGCAGGCTCAGCTACATATTGCCTATCCCTTTCCTTTTCGGGGGCCCTCTTATTGTATCCTTTGTTGAAATTAGATTGTTTCCCACCACATCAGGTTCACAAGCAGCGTTTCTTCCTACGTTGCTTCCTCAAATCACCTTCAGCCAATGACTCACCGGGTGCTTCCTCAAGCATCTCAGGAAGTTTGAGTCGATGCCGGAGGCAATCCGGGCTGCTGCGGGAAGTGGTTGCAGAGCCTATGTGGAAGGCCAGAGGCTCAGCACGCGAACCTATCGTCTCCTGAAAAAAATACGCGCCCAAAAGCCCCCATTCTCTGCATGGAGCAGGGCTCCTTAAAAGATGTCCATTTTGCAACCATTTGAAACATGGTGCTTTTTCAACACCAAAATAAAGTTGGAAACCACAATTTACAAGTTGCAATGTTCAGGTGTGTACTGTAAGGATCCCTGTGGAGTACACTCCCTGGATATGACATGAGAGTTTTATATGTACCGTCACCGGTGGCACTGCAAGGTCCTATGTCATGTGCGTCTCAGCGACCGAGTTTCTAGGCCCATAAGTCCTATGACATCTTTTGGGGGTATAGGTGGGTCTACCGGTGCAATGGGGGGTGAGTGAGGCGGTGAGGCGTGACCTTAGTAACTTGCCGAATCTTGGTATCCAGGCTCCATGCGAGTTGCGCGATGCTTTAGGTTGATTCCCGGAGCTCGGTTTGACGACATTTCTTGGGATGATCCCAAGAACGGAAAACCGGCAGCCCTCAAAACAGGTCGGGTGACCGGTTCATTCTGGCTTCCAATAGAAAATACTACACGGAGTAGTCAGGGATTCTGTGATTTGCAGCAACACCTGCTCTAGCCCCGTGCTAGATTGCCCAAAAACCCCTAGGGCGGCCGTTGTTTTGCTTGAATCTTCAAGTTTCCCTCAGCTCGGAATACAACCTGTTTGTGTTTTTTGAGGGAGGGGAGGTTGTGGGTTCAGGTGAGAATCTTAGCTGGATTGGTCGAATCAATCTTAATCCGTATGCCAGGCAGTCGTTTCCCTTGTCATTTCCTGGGGATCCCCCGCAACAACCCACAATGTTTGGTTTGAAAGCTAGGGCCGCTACAGTGAAGCAGCAAGACAACATGTCTTTGTAATTCTTGCAGTCCTTGTGCAGATTTGAGCACGAGGTCGGGTCAAGCGCGCCCGATCAGATTTCAGCCTGTGTCAGGCGCTGCGTGTTTGGGACGCGCCTTTCACCCAGTGGCGCAAAGGTGACCAACCACACGGGACAGGAGATCCTGTTTGGTTTGCTGCGAGGCCGGAACGCGCCATTCGTCCGGATTCTCACGAGTCTGGGATCATTTGCTTTGCACTATACGCTTGTTTGATTAAATAGGCCAGAATGTATCAAAACCGCCATTTTTGCGGGGAACAGCGAAGGTAAAGCAACTATCTCAACTATCGGTTATAAACCTCCTTCGGAGGACCCTTGTTTGGGTTCTACGGATGTCTACAGTAATGTTGAAGGGGTACAACCCGCACCCCTTTTTTGTGTGGCTGAGTTCGTCGCTTTTCAGTGAACCCCCTTATCAGCGCATGGGGTGCTTTGCATCAAGAGTCAGGGGGGTAAGAGGGTAAGGGTTGTGGTTGTTTTTTCATGGGGGCGCACTGTTGACCCCAGGTTTGTGAATCTGGTGGATTCCTTGGGCGGTTCCTCCAATATTCGGCGTGTTGGTGTTTAAAGTATTAAGCCGCAGTCCAGTCAATGCCGGTCCCCTTCTTCATGTCGTTCGAGTTGTGGAAAGCACGGGTTTCGCTTTAGGAGCAACAACAGAACAGAGGTCTGGCTGCCTTTTCCATTCCAAAACGGGCAAGTCGCCATCAACCAGCCCTTGGTGAACCCGGTTGTTCAGCGGCCTTTGCCTTTTGTTTGCTGGGGTTCAGGTTCCCAGCTCAGATGCTCAACACTCAAAACGGTTTGTTTGCCCGGGTCACCGGGGCTGGGTCAAATGGGCACAAACGGCTGTGAGTTCCTGGCGCCCGATTCGCGATCTCGCGATTCGCATGTGGGCAATGGGCTGGGGGTCACGCAGCGCCTTCTGTTTTTCTTTGGATGACATGTGGCGTGCGTTTTGTGATGTCTTTGGGTGTCTAATTCTTTAAGTGTAGGTGGCTTTCAAACAAATCCTTTTGAAAGCGGGAAACAAAACAGACATGAACAACGGAACTGCTACTATCAATCCCCTGTGAATAAACCATCCCCCATCTAATAATTTGCTTGGTTGATCAATATGGGGTCAACAGTCAGGATATCCCCTATTCCCGATACCCACTTTTTCTAGGGTATTTATTTTTGAAAAGTCTGCCTCCTTTTTTGTAGTAGAGGGTCGAGATGATACCCTTAAAAAAAAAAAAAAAAGGTGTTGGGTGTAACGGGTATAGTGCATATAAAGTTCCAAACGAAACGGGACTGGGTCCATTACAGTGCCAGCCTCAACATGACGCTGCCCCCCAAAAGCAATTTGGTTCGTTGATCAATATGGGGTCAACAGTAAGGGGTAGATGGCTGCTGCAAGCTGCCCCTCTCAAACCCCGGGTTGCCGAATCAGGCGAGCCGTGCGTGCCCTCTGCTGGCCATGCCGGGGGGCCAAATGGTCATTGCGGTTGCTTCGACTTCGGGCAGCCATGTTTTTTTATTACATACATATATTGACACATATATATATATATATATATATATGTGGGGCAACATGTGGGGCAACATGTGTGACAAAGTCTCAGTTCCTGAGTTCCTGGGCTTTAGTCACCCCTTTTTCATGTTTGTTTGCCTTGATTTCTTGGTTTCCGTCATGGCCCCCTTCAACCGGCAAGCAGGGCAACCCATTTTGGGGTCAGATGTTGGCGGTAAAACCCCGCGCTCGCCGCTCGGCATTGAGGTCATTCTGCATCGGGCCCGAGCGGGTGAGAGCTGGACGGCCTCCTTGGGCGCCTCGAAGGTAATGGCTCCGAGCGCGGAGGTTGGGGAGGTTGGTAGGGGGGGGTGCGTGGGTGTTTTCGTTGAAGGAGGGCTTGTAACAGCGCCCAGGAACGAGTTGCACCCAAATTCTGGGCGCTGGTACAACCACCCTCTCTTTTTGTTGAGGCTTTGGTACCCTTGCAGTGGTTTTTCGAATTAAGAACAAGGAAAGGACACCCCACTACTTCTGTGGTCCCTCAACACATGCCCGCATTGGGACCATGAGGTTTCCCACGACTTAGCCGCCACAAAATGGGCTTCAATCCTCCAAACCACCCGGCTCCAAGCCACCAAACTTGGGGAGGGAGAACTGATAAGGATCTGATAAAAAGGGTAGCCGAGAATCGACTTTCTCGTTTGACAGGCATCGGGAAATATCGACCCGGAAGGAGTTTTCTCAACTCTGGGGCAACCGCATCCGCCATCCACCATGTCCAATCCACCACCATGTCACTTCCGAACCTCAGCCCCGAATGCCAGCACATCGACCCTTCCAACCCTGCGAGTGAGAGAATCGAAGTCAGAGGCAGGAGGCTGTTTGGTTTTCAGGTCCTTTGGGCAGAGGACTTTCACTTTGGAAACGCACTTGGGGCGCGTCTTTTCTAGGGGAACCCCCCCCAAAAGAAAAAACACAATTGTGTGTTTGATTTTTGGTTTGGAGCCGTAAAAACCACAAAAGGGGGTACCAACCCCCAAAAAGACACACCCGGGGTATGTGTCCAGTGGTTCCTTCTGGTTCCCTTTCCGAGAAGAAGCTCCATGAGTTTTAACCGAAACGAGTTCCAGGAAGCCGAGTTCTGGCCTTTCCGCGCAAGACCAAATGGGAGGCTCCCAAGTGTCCCTCTTGAAAGCAAACCCATCGGCAGCGTCTCATCCTGCTTTTTTTTGTCAAGACCCGCAGTTGTCCAGTGGATTGCTGCCTTTTTTCAACTTCTTTTTGAGAAGGGTTCCGATTCCTTTGAAGTCAAGCAACCAAAAAAGGATGCCATTTTTTCCCCATGGAAATGCACTGGGCATTTGAGGACCCCAAAGCAATTTGGTGTGCACGGGTTCCTCCGGCTTAAGCAAACCAACATGTGAGCATATTCAACGTATGTTGAGCGCTTTTTTTGTCCCTCCGGTCCGGCCTGCCTCGACTCCGTCCAAGGTGCTCAGCAGCACGACCCCAGCTTTCCGTTGGTGGCGTGCTTCGGGGTTGCCCGGGCCACAGACCAACTCAGACCTGGGCTGTTCCTGTCTTCCTTTCGCTCTTCTTTGCAGAGGGGATTTCCCTTCAGAGGTCAACTGAGGTTCCCAATCTGCCCGAGAAGTTCAGGGGGTTCTCTTCCAAATTCATTGGCCAAAGGTTAAGGGCTTGGTGAACTGAGGTTCCCAATTCAGGGGTTCCCTTCCAAGTTCATTGGCCCAAGAGACGGCCCCCGGGCCGCAGGGCTCGCGCGCCTTCCCTCGCGGTCGCAGACTCGCAGGGGCCACAAGTCTGTCATCAGTTTGACGGTGTCTGGGGGGTCATGAAAAAGTCCGACACTGGTTGGTCTTCACTGTTCTTGGCATGTGTTTTGTTTTTTTAGTTTTTTGGTTCTGTTCATTTTACTGGAAGTCTGCAAAAGCAAAGTTTTTTGCTACCATACCAAGAGTAGAGATGTGGTGGCTTCCCTTTAACCTACCTGGTTGGGGTGACTTTGGTAAACGAATGCGGCCAGCAAGTGCACGAGCAGGCAGCTTCCGTCATTCTCAACGGAGGCTTCCGATGCGGGCCTTGGCCTTGATGGTGAAAGCCGTCTGCGCTTGGGCGCTTGGATGTTGCAGCATCTAGCTTTGAGGATTGGAGGACTACGCATCTTTCAAGCTTGCTTTGACGCGGGCACGAGCCCAACAAAAGCAAAAGACGGAGAGAGCAGAGGAGAAGGTGGAGGAGTTGCTTCAGAAGTTTGTATCTTCCACTTCAGAGAAGACAGTCATTCCATCACTGCTGGAGCCAATAGCAGCCGCACTCACACCAGCGCCCACTTTGCAGCAACTGAGGCTCCAGTCCCCGATGTGTTTTTTTTCTTTAACCGGGTGAGGCCCTCTTGTGCGAAGCACCGGGTCTTGTTGACAGGCTTCTATTTGGTTACCTTAGGCTCCGGTCTCTGTGCTCCAGGCTCCACAGACAGTCCAGAAAAGACTTTTGCTTGGATTGCCAAGCGGCAACCCAAGGATAGAATTCTCCCGTTACTTGGGCGATTGTCTGAAGCGGTCAGTTGGGGTCAGTCGTCAACTCGGGAACTTGGGGAACCTTTCCAAGAATCAGGCGAAGCATGAGCGTGGGCAATATGGGTGTGTCTTTCTTGGGGATAATTCCATAGAATGTTGAGTTTCCTTGCGGTTTCCCGTGAAAACCACCAACAAAAAGAAGGGGTACCCTCAAATCAAGACAGACCCATGTGGGCGTGTGTGTGGGTCAGAAAATAGGGACACCCAAAAGGGGGTGGTTTCCTTTTGGAAGTCCTTTTTAAATCGTCAAAAAGGGCTCCTTTACAACACCGCCCATAGTGGATTGAATTGAACCGCGCCGTTTTGATTGGAGATGAGGCGGATGAGACTGGTGTCGTGTGGACCGAGGCTCGCGGCTTTGCGAAGAGGGGAGAAGACGAGCAGACTTCAGGGTTCAAACTTCAATCCGTTAGAACAATGGGGTCAACTTGCTGGTCCTCGGCAGGGAACGAGGGAAGGACCCTATAAACCATCCCCAATGGTTTCCGCGAAGTGAATCCTTCAGTTCATTCCCAAAACCTGGGTCATTCCCTACTAAGTACAAGCAAATTAATAGAATCACAATTCCTGGACCTTCGGCCTCCTGAAAAAAAACGCAGTTTCCGCCTTTCACTGCATATTCGGGAAATCGTAGCACTTTTTGTCGCAAAAACCTGAAACTCCTGAAACTCCTAAAAACCACACTATTGCACTGCTCGCGGCCTTTCACAGACTAAAGAAGCTTTGCAGGGGTAAACGAGTTATTGCAGCCCGCAAGTTTGTCAAAACATGCAACCGGTCCAAAGTTGTGCAGTGCAGAAAAAGCGTACCCCTTTTGACCGCAAAACGCGCAAATTTCCGCAAATCTCCCGCAAAAACCCGCAAACTCCCGCAAATCAGAAAAAAGTCGTAGTTTTGATGACCAAGGCATCCCATGGTGTTCACTGGCACGTTGGCACGTGCTGCGAGGTGTATTTACTTTGTATGGCCAACGTGCGACGGGAAACGACGCAAATCGTATGTGTTTTTGCCCAAATTGTAGTTAAACCACTGGAATTCGGTAAATCGTAGGGGTCTCCTAAGACACCCGGAAATTTCCCGGAGTTTGAAGGTCCAGGTTATTTGCCTGGATATGTTTATCATCTAAATTGGGTGAACCAGTCTTTGTATGGGGGTTGAATCCTGGCAAAGCGTTGCTAACCTTCCGGCTGCCGGCGTTCCACCTATTGAGCTGGCAGCTGCAGGACATGGTAGCTTACAGCCGAGAAGAGTTGGGGATGGCCTTTATCTCTCTGTCCAAAATTGGTTGAATGCCAGTGACTCAGGGTTGGCGTCCGGTGCTTCATGGCCGTTCGGGAAAGGAGACCTCACAGTTTGCGTTTGCTTTGTCCGTGCCGCTTTGACAGGCAGCATCCTGCGCAATGGGCCAAAGCACCTTGGTCGCTGGGCGCCTCAGATGCGAAACTCTCGTCTAAGTTAATTTGACCCTGGATGAATTGAATAAATATGCCGGGGATACCAACACACCATGTTTGGGCGGTGTTTTTTGTTTTTGTGTTTCCATCGTTTCTTGTTAACAAGCGATCTGTTCGAGAACTAACTTG
>CAUJNA010003250.1:915406-1010406 GCA_963377175.1 Effrenium voratum | reverse complement strand
TTTTGTGTAGCGTGTAACGAACAGCGACGCAAGGAATCGTGAACGATACACAGTGGTCAGCATCTACCAGGTCAGAAGCTGGAACACGTATGTTCACCTAGACGTTATTTTGTGGTCAAGGTCCGCTTTCTTCGTGTTTATTATCAACATGTTCAAGTTGTTAGCTGTGCTTACACACCGAACAAAGTGCAATCCATATTTGTTTTGCAAGCTGAGCAATCGGATCACCAATATACTCAATTGAAGGATATCAAAGCAAGCCAGACTCCAGGTGTGAATATGGAATATATGTATACAATTATAAACACTTCCATGCAGTGTCACAGCGGTGATGCGTACGCATATGTTCACAAAAAAACATATACACATATATATATATATATACGCGTAGAACAGGCCCGTGGCATGGAGTTCAAGCCCAGTGGCCAAGATGTGGTCACTCGTTGGCGCAGGCATTTCAAGCTTGCCCCTGGCTGCCAGACTGCCGAAGCCTCAATAACTCAGCCGCCGGGGGCTAGAGCTTGACCATGGTGCTCCCAGTTGCCCGCTGGAGTCCGCCCTGTGAGGTTTTCTTTTGGGGGGGAAGGGGTTCCGATTCCTTTAAACTCAACCCACCAAAAAAGGAGGTGTCTTAAAACAATGAAAAGAGACCTGGCCACTGGGCATCTGAGCTCTTGTTTGGAATGGGGAATGAGGGAATGAGTGGCTCCCATTTGATATTCTTCTTTTGCGAATCCCGAAGTTCATTCCCAAGACGCGTTCTCCACGGAAACTTGTGAACATGTTCCATTTGTATTTCGGGGTCACATCAGACATCCCTTCAAGCAATGCCGAATCCAAAAAACAAACCCCTAGACAGAACCATGGAAAACAGCAAAAGATAGGACAAGCTAGGAAAGGGCCAAGCTAAGAAACACATGCCCAGCAGTAGCCTGGGCAAAGCTGGGAAACACTATGAGCTTCCTTGCTCAATCCACATGCTTGCAGGCCTTGACTGCAGGTTACCCTTATCATCCCACACCACAGCAAATGCCGGGATGCTGTAGGGGGCGTTTGTTTCGGGGATCCCTTTATCCCGCGGTTCAAGACCGACCTTTTGACCTTCTGGTTTTTCATCGGGAAACTTTCGTCAGACCACACCAGAGTAAACCAGATTGACTTCCTGGAGCCCCACTCTCCTCGCACAAATAAACAACATACACAAGAACACGTGGTAACTTTCAGCCCGCCGAAGACTCCAAAACCCACACAGGGTCACGTGTTTTTCGCAGTTTCTCTTCCCCCGCCGCATGAATTTCCCGTATTCATTGTTTCGTCCTCTTGTTCGTTCGCAAGACTACCTTTCAACTAGTGCTCGCAACACGGGAGTTCCTAACCTCCAAGCGGGGCAATGCGGTGGGCTCTCTGGGTAAGAGGATTGAACGCCCTAAGAAGGCCTTGCGGGTTTTAGTCCAGGATAGTAGTGCTCCCATGGCCCTCTCTCGGAGGTCAAGCACAGAATCCGAAAATTTGACATACCATTTGACGGCACCTGGAAGATCAATTCCTGGAAGGGGTGCTGGCTGCCAGGTGGGGGGAAAGGTCAGTGATCTTCTGCCAAAGGTGCAGCGGTCTTGCCTGGCGAAGAGAACCAGGAAGACGCGGCGGAGAAAGCGAGCGCCACACCCCCAGACGGCCGAGTTGAAAGCTCCGAAAGGGGGGACGCTGGCTTTTGTGTGTACTTCTTGGTTCGACCGCTTCAACTCTTTTTGGAGAAATGTGTATGTTTGCCCACTAACTTTTACAAGAAGTTTACCCTTTCGCACAGCGGGCAGTCGCCAAAGCGTTGGTTATTCTTAAAACTAGACCATGTTTGGGGGGGGGGGGGGGGGCACTATTCTAGGACAGTTCAACACAGAAGCCAAAGGGAAGCTACCCAGTGTGGTAGTGCCAACGGATCTCAAACACGCCATGTGACTATTGGGGAATTTTGTGCAAGGCGTTGCTTGCTTTGGGCATTGTTCTCGCCAAGCTGGGTGCTTCAGGTCCTGTGATGCCAACCATTTTTAGTGCCCAAAACTGAGAGAAACACCCAGCGAGCCTTTTGGTTGGCTGTTGGCTTGAGGCTTGACATTGGGGGCACGCCCAGGGCGTACGGGTCAATACTCGGGTGTTTGTTTAGGTACACTTCTCAGGTTGCTTTTAGAGGGAAACGAACGGGAAAGCCTCCATTTGTGGAGGAGGGGACCCTAATTTAATGTGGACAAGCCATTTTTGTGATTGGGAGACAGCAGCAAGCCAATGGAAGAGTTTGCTCAGCTTTGGTGTAGCTGTGTGGCACGCCAAGTAGCACTTATGTGTCAAAAACATCAGGGATCCATGGCAATGTTTCATTTGGAACCCACCCAAGAAACAGATTTGCGCTCAGGAGAAGACCCCAACGCCCAGCGAGGCTTTGCCGTGAGCTGCAACTTGCAGTGGTGTGGAGGGTGTGTACCGCAGCTTGAAGTGTCAAGACAGAATCTCCTGAACATACGTGACTAGTGTTGACCAGTCGGAGCAGAGTTGGAAAACTGACACACGCCTTGAGCTTCCCCACAACAGCTACACATTGACTGTGGGTTGGATGGCCTAGATCCACTTGACTCGAGTATTTGTCCCTCCTCTTTTTTTCAGGCTGAAACTACCCGAAATGGTTTTTGAGGCATGCATGCGACACCCCTTGGAATAGCTCTACACAGCTCGACTCCAGCCGCGTCCGCTTGGAGGCTCCCGAAGCCTTGCTGCTCCGCCTGCGCGTGGAGGCGGCTTTTCATGTCTGACTCGGTTGCCCAAAGCCGACCTTTTAACCTTTTGGTTTTCTCGTTTTTTTCCATTATTAGTCATGGTCCCAAAAGGTTAACCTTTTGTTTCCAGGTCCTTTGGGCAACTGAGCTTAGGGTCGAGCCATGTGTCGCCCGGCAAACTTTGCCGGGGTTGGGCTATTTCGGGAAAGAAGGATCAGAGATTCAGCTGCAGTGGAAAACCACCACAATCTGGTATTCAGGATCGCCAAGCACATGAAAGAGATGCTGGAGTCATAGCCAGGCCAAACCACTCAGGCCAAACCGCTGAGCCTGAACTAGCTTTAGCTTCGTAGCATCAGAGCTTGCTATCCTTGGTGAAGTGAGGGTACTGACATTCAGGTTTGCTGCGTGAACATTTCCTAGCAAGCCTATGCACGATCCGTTGAGGCAAGGCCTCATGCAGGCTTGGAGATGCCCAGATGTGTGCAATTTACGAGTCCCCGTTCGGGTATGGGTCGAAATTAAGCCACCAGGATATGACCGCGTCCGTGTTTCCATTTACCAGGAGCCCATTTCGGGTGCCTACAGTGGATGGACAAAATTCTGCACCACCTAAGAAACCATGGGAAACCGTTGTTTGTTGGTATTTGCACGGGAAACATAATATGTTTGCCGTGCAAATACCGAAGTATGTTGGTTTCTGAACGGTGGTGCGAAATGGATTTCGTCCACAGTATGTTAGAGCTCCACATTTGTTCCATTCAGAGTTCTGCGATGGATCCGAGCTAAGCGTTCCAGGTTCCACGCCATATATGCCATGGTCACTAGACCGGTTCCTTTACTTGAAGTTAACAGAGACGGTTATCCGGCTGGTACTAGTGCCAAAATCCTTGTTGACCATGAAAATGGTTCCTAGGGAGCTATGACCATAGGCCATATATAGAAGGATCTGATTTGATTTTCCGTCAGACGTGGGTCACTAATTCCTTTCCAAGTCCCAGGTGAGCGCCAAAGTTACTGTGGTTCTTATGCGAGGGACGTGAGTTTTCTTTCGGTCGCAAGGATCCTCCGTGCCCTTGGAGTGATGAGCTGAAGTTGGTGCGCCGGGGCACCGGGACGGCCGACGACGCAGTTTGCCTTAGATAAGTTTGGAACTATTGCTAAGTACATGACGGCGTACAGCTCCGTGTTGAAGGTTCATTTTCCTTGCACCAGCGCCGATGCGCGGTTCAAGGAGCAAGTCATGCCATTGGAGACCGTCAGCAATCGAACTCTTTGATTTGTTGCTCCTGTTTGTGGGCACATGGAAGCAGCCAACAAAGCAGTTTTTCTGATGTGCAATGGGTGGTGAGACGGCCATGCCAAGCTCGGCCAATGGTCTTGGTGTTACCTTCCAACGATTGTTTTTGTTGGACGGAAGAGGGGTTTTGTTTCTCCCTTGGTACGGAGTTCACTTCACACCCTTCGAAAGCTTGCCATTCAGCAAAGCATGGACTGCACAAAGAAGGTGATACGTTCGTATAGCGAGCGATCAACCGGTTGCCGCCGGTTGCATATGTCCCTTTTTCAAGAACATGAAGCTTTCAACCCTTGAGGCTTCCCACACAAACACCATGTGTGTCTGTGCAGGGTTCCTTAAAAGAAAAAACATGTGGCAACCATTTGAAACATGTTGCTTTTTCAACACCATCATAAAGGGGAAACCACCATATACAAGTTGCAATGTTCAGGTGTATATTGTAAGGATCCCTGCTGTGTGTGTGTGTGTGTGTGGGTGGGTGTTGTTTGAGTTGTTACCCGTTTGTTTGGTCGTTTTTTTGTTTGTTTGTTTTTATGGGCAACCCCAAAGGGTACACTCGAAAAGCAAGCTTCCCGTTCCCCCGATTTTGACAGAACGATCCCCCAATGTTGAAGAGGCTTGCTCCGTTTCAACCGAGCCGGTCCAATCAATACGAATTGCGATGGCTTGCACCCAAAGACGATTATGTGTGCAGCATCCAATCCAGCACCCCCAACAGCTGTTTCTCATGTCCGAAATCCCAAGTACTGTCCAAATAGCAGTGGTTGGGGGGTGCTGGAAATGAACCCATTTTGTCTAGCACCCATGGGTTGCCCAAAATGGCTCCTGTTATTCACCAAAGTTTCCTTGTGAAAAAACAGCACGGTCCTCAGAGCCCTGGCCTTGGTAGGATCTGTGTGGGTGTCGTTTCTGCAGTTTCAGGGGTGGATTCTTTTTGAAGTTGTGCAGCTCATGGAAACGGGACCGGGTCAGTAATCCAAAAATGTGGGATTAGAGCGGGTTGCTAGCCACTGAGAAGAATTCTCGCTTCAGCTTTATCAAGCTCTTACTTCCAGGGGGTGGCTTTTCTTTTCTTTTCAAACATTTAATAGGTGTATGATGTGTGTCATAGGTGATTCATCTGGATTCGGTTTTCCAGAGTCGCGCGAAGCTTGCGTTTCTCTCTGCCAGAGATGTGTTCGCGGGTTTGTTCACAGCCCCACATCGTAGGAAGATCAAGCTCTGAAGGCAGCAAGATCAACAAACCCTTGGTGGACGAGTGGAGCCACAGTCAAAACCCGGGCAGATGAAGGTTAGTAGGGGACAATCCCCTTGCCATAAATAGCTTCGGATATCCGGCTTCTGAATTATTGACATGTTTCTGGGTTTTGACAGTTTTCATACCGGGTAATGATTATGATATAGTTGACTAACATGGATGGTGTCCCACGTTTTACAGGCAGCACAACTCCGCTTTTGATATCAACTGCAGCCTACAAGTGCTACAAGTCCAGCAGATTGATCGAATCCGCACGCCAGGAGATCAACAAGGCCGCGAGGAGCCCATGGTCATTAGGGCGTAGGTTCAAAGCGCAGGAGCCATGGCTCAGTCATTTTGTTTTGAGGGAAGCATATGTCTCTGTCTCAAGCTGGGTTTTCGAAATTTTGGAGACCTGAAATGGTGGTTGTCCTTGGGGTTTGCTATTAAAACCAGCCCACAAGAAAGAAGAAGCTCTCAAAAGGGCGCACCTAGGGAAGCTTTTGCCGATTCTCTTCAATCCGGATCACTCAATAATTTAATCTGAGAGACACGGTTGATGTGATGCTCACAATCTTGGCAGGGCGACAGAGGGACATTCAACTCAGTTCTTGTCACATGCAAGAGAGAGAGAGTGCCACGAAATATAGATTGCCTGTGGGACGTCAGATCAGTAGAATTGACTCCCACAGGAATGCTGAGGGCAACGTTTCAGGAATGCGGCCAGGCATGTGCGGCCCTGTTCAAAGTGTCATGCTTTCCTTTTCAGAAGCGGAAGTCAGAGGTGCGAGCTTGGCGCTCTCTCTCCCTCTCCCTCTCTCTTTCTCTCTCTTTTTCTCTCTCCTTTCTTTCGTTGGTTTTCTTGGTGGCCATCGCCGAATCGCCTCTCTTAAGGCTTCCCGAGAGAGGATTGGCTCTCTGCAACCATTCACCCTCCCAGACGAACATGGAGGCTCCCACCCATTTGAAAGACTTGGAAGCCCATTTGCAGAGGCCTGGCAGCTTCCATGTTGGTCTCAGGATCCAGGGAAGCCCAAAGGAGGACCATTACGCCATTTTCGGGCATCGATTTGAACACCAACGACCCGGGTCAGTGGCGCCCTTTGGCGTCCTCCGCTAGAATCTGCCATCTGAAATGTTGCATGTGGGTGTGCGTGTTGTTTTTTGGTTGGGCCCCTCCAAAATGGTCCGGTTCCCTTTCGGTTCGCTTTTGAAGCCCACCTCACAAACGGGTACCCTCACAAAAAGACAGACCCATGTTTTCTGTTGCGCTGGTTTTGAATGGGAATCTATCACTGGGCATTTGGCCCGGAGGTATCCGCAAAGCGAAGGAACTGGCTGGGTGGGACTAGGGGATGGCCCCTTCTCTCGCCGAGGTGGGCACGCCCAGCGACTCGGCTTCGGCTTTGGGGCGCCTGGAGTTGATGAGTGCATTGTTTGGGGGTGTGGTTGGGGTGTGGTTGGGTGTGCCCCACCCCACCACACACCCCCCAACCACACACCCCCACCACCCCAAAGATCTAGGGGTTGATAAGCGTTCTTTTTAACCATCGTTCTTTTCGATCACCAGCTGTTTCCCTGGGTTTTTGAGGGTTTCCTGAAAAGACGGATCACTAAAAAGAATGGGGAAGGTACCCCTAGAAAACAGTTTGATTCACCCAAAGGGAAGCGAACAGGGCCCGGGATGTTATTTTTTCGTCCAGACCGAGTTTTTTTTCCCGAGGTGCCATGTGGACAAATTCAGGCAAAACGAGCTCATTTGGGATTCCTTAGTTCAGGTCTGTGACTTGTAACACAATTCGCCCAGATCTTGCTGACCGCTTTTCGAGGCCCGCAAGCAGCGACCAGCACCGACCGCTGGGGTGAGTAGGTGTTCACTCGATTTCACTTTTCTCGGTGCTAGATAGCAACCAAGCTTCAATTGTCCAAAATGGACCTTTCCTCTTTGTTCATTAACCATTGATCACTACCCCCCCCCCCCCCATGAGTATATTCGCCTCAGCCAAATTTATTATTCGTGTACACTTCTGGCCCAGGAAGGTTCTTTTTCTGTTAAAACATCGTTCAACAATGTCCGAGTAAGGAATCAAAGCAGCAGAAATGCAGGTCAGGTTTTTGTTTTGCGCTCTTCACATGAGTATGTCCTGGTCCCAATGGATAGGGCTGGACAAGGAAGCTCATCAGACATGTCATGTGCACCAGCACCTTCCGAGGGTGGTCCATACCTGAAGTGCCCTTGGGCCATTTTGGGTACCAATGGACAGCCCTTGGAAGGTGCAAGCATGGTGGGTCTAGAACGAACATTATAGTTCGGAAGTCAGACACATGTATCCGTCGTTCATTTAGCGCAATGCTAGCGGAGCGTCGACATGACTGGTAACACTTCTGTGACCTCAGTGCCTCTTTTGGGTCCGAGCCCGAGAGGGGACCTCTTTTTGTTTCTCACACAGCGGCATGTTTTTTCAAGCCGCTCTTGGCCTAAGGACACCTCCAGTGGTCTGTGTCAACGTCAAAAACCCCCGAGAATTTTGTGGGTTGGTATGTTTTCGGTGTGTGAGCAGCTTCAAACATCTTGCCCAGAGGCCCTTGGAAGCATCTCTGGTCACGCCTCATGCAAAGCTCTGGAATCTGAGGTGCCGGGTCGCAGGCGGGCGTGCAGAACTGGTGGCTGTTGCGAACTGTCAGTCCTTTATATAGATATAGGCACCTTGCAAAGAAGAAACTATCACATTAGACGACTTTTAGTTAACCTTGACGCAAAATTAGAAGCGTTGAAAGGGGCAACAAAAGCCATCCCCTTTAGATATGTGGCTTGTGTGTTTTTGTTGAGGGTATACCCTCCTTTTCGGGGTTGAGCAAGAACACCAAAGGAAGCCCCCTACTGTTTGGACACATAACCTAGCAGAGCTGTGGCGGGGTTCTTATTTTACCACAACTCCGCCTGAGTCATTTGACCCATTTGTGTCAAGCTGTTGAGCTTTGACGTTTGTGTTTGTTTGTGTTTGTCCTTGAAATAAGCTCTCATGATATCCCCAACAGCATGCGGCGCTCTTTTTAGTGCTCGCACCACCCCGGAGCCTGTCTGGGCTGAGACCCCAAAGCTTTCAGCTGTTTGGGAACCATAGTTACAAAAGGCCGGTTTTTGTTTTGTGTGTGTGTGTTTTTTGTTGTTGTTGCTGTTGGGTTACAAGAGGCCGTTGTTGTTGTTGTAAATACAAGCGGGCTCAGCAACACCGAGGCGAGTCAGCTTCAACCCCTAAAGGTAGCGCGATTTCTTTCGGGGCCGTTTCAGGGCTTCCGTTGCGTTTCTCCCGAGGGGTCCCCGTGAACAAGCATGGGTGTCCTTTTCAGGTTCTCACTTGCCTAAGGCCGACCTTTTGACCTTTTGGTTTTCCCATTTTGGTCCATTTTTAGTAAAGGTCCCAAAAGGTTAACCTGTTATTTCCAGGTCCTTTGGGCAAGTGAGGGTTAGCTCGGTTACACAAACAGTTCTACTGGTTTAGATTTGGTTCATAAGCCATTTGCGAGGGAACCCCATCGATTTGTTCAATTTGGTACTGGCAGGCCAACCCTCAATTTTGTTGAATAGCTTGCGTCTGATTATGACTGATAAATCCTTGGGTGCATGCTTGGATGTTAGGACTTTAACTTTTTGCCAACTAGTGGGTTTTCCATTGAACCACTAAAAGTTAAACTTTTAGCAGGGGAGCAGAAAGCAACCGAGAATCGATGCAGTAGATTGGCGACTGTTGACGCGGTATCGAAGCGGGGCCGGCTGACCGCCTTGAGAGCGACGAGCAGCGGGTCGAGTGGCACAGGTGTCCTTTTTGGTTGATTTGCTTAAAAAATAGAGAACCCTAACTTAAATGATTTATTCCATTTGCCAGGGCCATCGTTTTTTTCCCAAAGGCCACCTATGTCGAGTAGTTTGCGACCCAAGAACAGGGCGAAACATGTTCTCTGCATGGGCAAATTAAAACCACGTCACTGAGGGGGGATGCAACGTCACCCATGAAGGATCCATTCATCGCCTTATGCTCCCCTCTTAGCGCGACTAGTGTCTGCAACTGGCACTGAAGCTATGACACGAGGGCACTGAAGCTATGACACGAGGGGCAAAGCAAGTACCAACATGTTCAATCAATGGTCATGGCTTGAGTTGGTTTCCGAGTAGTGAAGCTTTTGGAGCATTTTGCCGGCCACAAATCCCGCCACCTTGGATGGGGACTCGTGACGTTCCTTTTATCTCCAAAATCGGTTCACATGGGATGCGAAGAGTCGCGGGATGGGCCACTGAGACAGGCCCTCACAGAGGCGAACATTTTTTTGAGACACAACGGTCATTGCAAGAGGGCAGACCCAGCCTGGGATCCCAAAGCTAGAAGAGTTGCTCACTCTGGGCCCAAGCATATGCGTGTGGCTCAAAATAAAACAGGGGCAAACCGCAGGTTTTGGTCCATGTCTCCACTTACCGATCGGGTTCCATTTTGGAATTCCGGGGACCTTGAGCCGCAGCCATATTTGTCGTAGCAGAAGTTGCCAAGCTGGCAGGCACCGGTGTTTCCGGCGGTCCACTCTTTGTGCAGCACTCAGAAAGCTGAGGGTACGTGATGAGTTTTTTGATCCAGCTGGAGGTTTGCTTTGTCCCCATGCATCGAGTTGCATGAGCAACAGGTGCGGGAGTTCGTTTCGTTGAGAGCACTCCTTTCTTGTGGGGTACCATCGGAAGTTGAAATGTCCAAAGGTCCCGCTGCACAAAGATAAACGGCCGAGCGGAATCGACTACCCTTGGATCGCATAGAAAATCCATCAGCTCGTCTCCTGAGCATGCATTGTGGAGTTCCATGGTAGTATGGGGGGCTTTTAAAAGGACAGGGTCCCTGTCAGGTTCCATATTAGCAACGCCCGGTTCGTAGATGTTGGGTCCGTTGACAGTGGGTTTTGGGACACTGGCAAGTTTCCTCTTGGCCTCCCTCTACCAGAGCGGGTTCCCCAACTAACCATCCTTTCTGTTTGGGGGCGCGGGGGGGGGGGGGGGGGCTTATTGAGAGACTACTCTCTTAGTCCCCGTTCAATGAGGATGTTCATGTTTTTTGGGCTCCTTGGCTTCACAAAAAAGGCACCCATATGCTCATGTAAGGACATGACCTATAAATCTAGAAAACGATTTGGATGTGGCTTTTGTGGATGCACCCCTGTAGCAGATCAACGGAGTACCAAAAGATTGCTTAGAAAGGACCATTAGGGGGAAGAACAGCTGAAATCTACCAAAAGAGCATCCGAGCCAGCTGAATCTAAACAAGGTCCCCCAGTAGTGCCCTTTTAGGGAGGAACTAGACTGCAGAAAAAAGAAAGAAAAAAAAAACAAAAGCAATCGGGTACCCTTATTCTAACCTCTCTGCCAGAGGACCTAGTAAACAAGGCAACCTATGGCTTCGCTTTTTGACGGGATTCGCATGGGTATGGGTCAAAATGAAACCACCAGGATATGGACCGCAGGTTTTAGTCCTTGGTTCCATTTACCAGGGTTTCATTTTGGGGTTACCGCGGTTGCTTAGGCAGGAGCTCTTCTCCCACGCCGGCTGTCGCGGCCAGCTGAGGGTGCGGAAGCCCGAGCCGTTGGTTTCTTTGAGTCACGCACCTCCATTTGGCCATGGGTCATAAGCTATGGCTCGATTCTGGGGCGGATGAACACCCATGTAGCACCGATTTGTTGATGTGCACCAGGTGTTTCCTGGGTTTTGACGTTCACAGCCATTTAAATAATAAGTTCCTTTGCAAATCACGCAGGATTTGTGAAATGCAGGTACCCTTTTCAGGTCGGCTTAAATGGGAAACGAAGCGGAAAACCCGAAAATTAATATTAGAATCTTGGCATGACATGGGCTTGCCTCATACTCAAAAACTTCAGGTCGGATTTCTTTTGCCTTGACCTTCAATCCATCTAAGGGCGCCCCAGTTTGAGAAAGAACGTTTGGGGGGGAGGAGCAGTTTCCTGCACCACAATCAAAACTCGGGCAGATTGAGAATGGTACGGGACAGTGTCGACAATTAATAGTAGAGTAGACCCTGCCTTTCAGCGAGGTGTTGATTGAGACAGCGGTTTGGTGTGCCTCTTTTTGGGAAGTACCCTTTTTTTACAGGGAAACCAACCAGGAACACCACTAGTTTGGGGGGTCCCTTAACAAATGACACCCAAATAGGGTTGCTCCCCAAATACGAGAAGCTGTTTGAAGAACTGCACGCAAGGGAAGTACAAAGCCGCACCAGTTGGCTTCAGTTGCGCAGTAATTGCCCTTTGCTCGTGTTTGATCTTGGTTGTTTGGTTGGCGTCCTGTTTTAACCCATGACCGTGGGGCAAGTTGGTTGCAGTCCGGGGAGTTCGATTAGCTTCCCCTTCAGCTATTGGGGGAATCAGCGAAGACCCCTTGCAGTGGCGTCCCGGTTACAGGAAATCAAGACAGGACCAATCCACGTAGCTCAAGTTTCTCGGAAGGGCTTTCTGTGCCATCGCCTTTGGCTTCCTTTGGCTTCCGATCCATTCGATCGGCGGCCTGGAAGATCTGCGCGAGCGATACGGACCTTGAGGCAAGAGTCTGGTTGAACTAGGCGGTGTTAGCCGTGTTTTGAGTCTATCGTCTAGCTTGGTATTCCTAGTTTGCATGATTTGATCATACCATGCGCAGTGTCGTGGTTCAGGAAACCGGCAGGGTACTGTTTCGATGAGGGTTCAGCAACGTTTACAGGATCGGCGAAAGGCACAACACATGCTTAAACTGTAACATGCCTGTTCTTGGTTGCTCACAGCCATCCCCTTAGCTGTTTTTTTTTTTTGGTTTAGCGGTAGTTTCCATTTAGTCCCCCAAAAGTTACTAGGTCCCCCAGTAGTGCCCTCTCTGACCCTTTTTTGGTTGGAAGGGTTCCCCTACTAAAGTAGACTACAGCCAACCAAAAGTTCGTCACTGTTCGATCCGAAAACGGGGCAGCGTCTTGGAAACGGCTTGTAGTGAGCGCGGCCCTCTCAGCTGACGCAGGACAACCCACTCGAGTTGCCTCCCGGTGGCCCGAGCATCAGCGTCTTCAACCTCGTTCCGTGGCTGAAACCCTGTGGCTGTGGCTCCGAAAGAATGTGCCAAAATGGCACCTTGGTAAATGGAACCAAAGACTAAAAAACCTGCGGTCTGCCCTAGCTCTTAAAGTTTCCAGCCACACCCACGTCCGTGGCTGAAACCCTAAACTTGTCGCTCTTTTCCTGGACTGATTGCTATTCATGTGTCTTTAGTTCAGCAGTACGGTGGAAATCGTTTTAGATTCTTCGGTGCGTTTACCTCTTTCACAAATGAAGGTCTTGCTCCAGCAAAAACTGTAGCAGCAAGGCCCCAAATAGATGCCTGCAATGTGCAGAGGCCCCTTGGGACGTGGGTAAAGGCTTTACAACTATGTTTGGGGTTCTCTTCATGTTGGGAAGCCCTAAAATGGTTCTTTTCCGTTGGGTTTCCCTTCACCAACCAACGGGCGTTCCCGAAAAAAGACACCCATTTAGTTTCGAAACAGGCGTATCTACCCAGGGGCACTTGGCTTATCTTCGAAATGCAGCTGCAAGCCTCAACATTGTAAGGGAATCAAGATATTCCTGAAGCAAATTAGACCCTGAATATGTTGCTTGCTTTTGCAAGAGCCTCGTCCGCCAAGCAAGGAGCCGGAGGTCTCGGAATCTCTTGCCCGAAAGCCGAAAATGACTTGGATCAGAAACGCGCATCATGTGCCGGGTCCAATCGCTATGCATGGCAGTTGGCGTGTAGTCTGATATGGATATGAGTTTTAATGGAGAACCCCCTCAAAAGTGATTGGTGGATATGAAACCCCACCGAAATGTCTAGTTGGTGGACATGCAACCCCACCAAAATGTCCACCAAAGGGTGCCTAGTTGAAATTCAGGCCCATATACATAACTCCTTTTTTTTAAGGTCCCTTGTGTGGAATTCAGGCCCATATCGCGAGAAGAAAACCAAGATGCTGTCTGCCATACGGTGATTAGTTCGGGATGGGCATGGCCCGGGTGAGCATCCACATGACCTCAGGGGTACAACAGCATGGGGCACCTCCAATGCCTTAAGGCAAGGAGCCCAAAACAATTATATGTGTGTTTTCCTGTTTTTCCATTTAAACAAATATGTGTTTTTTTTTCCATTTGATGTCCATTTAAAACCCACAAAAAAAAGGGCGCCTGCGGGGACGCACTGGCATTGAACTTTGGGTCGCTCCTTCGAGTGTGAGCCCAAGGGGCTCAAGTGGTTGAGCGCGGAAGTGGCGCTCTTGGGAAACCGAAAGGGCGACAGTTCTGCCCGTCCCTTTCGCATTGGGAGGTACCTGGAGAATCAGTTGCTCGGTTTTTTCAGGCATCTGAAAAGTCAGTTGGTGTGGCAAAGTGGGAGGGAGGGTCGGCTGAAAACCAAACAAGGCTATATTGTTTAAATGGAGCAGGGCAACAAACATATATCTTCTGGGTTTCTTCAGACATTAGATCCTTGAACACACCGAAAAAAACCACCGAGTCGAGTCGCGGCTCAGGCGCATCACGCGATCTTCGCCTCCGGGGTGCTGGTGGTGTCGCTGCTGCCCTCGCAGCCGCCCTTGGCGTGGGGCCCTGCAGCCTGCAGCCGGTCGGCAGCCCGTGGCCGGTGGCCGGCACCGATTGGGGCCATGGGTTTTGAGCACAAAACGACAGGAAACACGGAATGCAACACCAAAACAAGAGCTTCTAGGTCCAGCTAGGTGCCCTTGGAGCCAACTTTGTTGGTTGGGAGGGCTCCCCTACTAAAATAGACTACAGAAACAAGTTGGGACCAACTTATTCTAACCTCTCTACTGGAGGACCTAGGAGAGGAAACGCGGAATGCAACACCAAAACAGGGGCTTCAGTTCGCCTTGGAGTTATCCGGACCGTAGTAATCAGCGGTGGCTCCCAGTTCAGTGAGGAAATTATGTGTGTTGGCGGTACTTTGACTGGAGTGCTCCGGATTCATCCGAAGACGTTGCAAGGGGCCACTAACTTGGTTCGAGCAGTACTACCTCACTTGCCCAAAGCCGACCTTTTGACCTTTTGGTTTTCCCATTTTGGCAACCATTTTTAGTAAAGGTCCCAAAAGGTTAACCTTCTATTTCCAGGTCCTTTGGGCAAGTGAGACTATGGTGTTCGTGCCATGATCCGGATCTGAAGATGAATATTTGCACTGCGCCGGTGACCGTGAGGTGAAGGAAGAAGGACTGGGCATATGCCTGTGGCTCACAAAGATGTACCAAAATGGCACCTTGGTGAATGGAACCAAAGACTAACACCTTCGCAACCGTCGTAACCCCGGCATTTTTTCATTTTGAGCTACACCCATAGCGGTGCACTGGAAACAAATGCCCAGGGCATTGTCTTTGCCATCCAAGTGGACATTGCATGTGGCTTGGATGGCTAGGTCCAAGTCGATCCAGGAGCAACTGGGGTTTTGGGCGCCCATGTGGACGTCTGTCTTTCTTTAATCCCGCCCCAACAAACAATGACATGTGGTTTTTCTTCTGGCTTCGCTTCAAAGCCACCGAAAACAGGGGGTACCAACCAGTTGAGATGGGCCCATCTTGACTTGGTGGCTCCCAGCTTTCCGGTTCCTTAGCCTTTTAGCCTTTTAGTGTTAAGTGGTAGTTTCCATGTAACCCACTAAAAGTTAAACTTTTAGCGGGAGATCAGAAAACGGGCAGCCCAGTTGAGAGAAACGCCCAGGTCTGCGCCAACTTCTCCTGCCGCACAATTTGGATCAGCGAGGCAGCGGCGTGTGCTTCACCCGGAGGTTTTCTCGGGACGGGCCCCCCAAAAATTGGGGAACTTGGCTGGACTTGGAATGGAGCAACTGCGAACAAGGCCGAAACGGGGTGTTTCTCAACATCGGCTTTATAACTATGGTGGCGGTTTTCTTGAATGGACTCCCCCTCCCTACCTCCCTAATCTGCCGGCCTCCATTCTTTCCAACTGTTGGGGAACAAGGACATGGGTGTGTGTTGTTTTCGCTGTTCCCCGTTGAAAGGGAAGCCAAAAAGAACACAGTCCGTTTTGGGGTTCCCCCTGTTTTGGGCACATACCCGCATGCGTATCCCAGGAATCATGGGTGTGGCAGGGAAACTATTTGCTATGGATGCGCAAATGGAGGATCAGCCCTTCATACCTATTCTGATCAGGTGTTGGCGAAATCCTTCTGGCTCTTGGAACTGGTGTTACATGGTCTGTCCTTTGTTTTTGTTCATCCTGGCTGAAGAAAGCAACCGCATATTATATCCTAGGTCCCCCAGTAGTGCCCTTTTACCCTTTTTTGGGGGAGGGTCCCCTACTAAAATAGACTACAGAGAAGAAAACAAATGGGGGAAACAAAAAAAGGGTACCAACTTATTCTAACCTCACTGGAGGACCTAGTACACACTCCCGCTAGTGGCAACCGGAGAAGATTTTGTTGGTCCGGGTCAGGGGATGAGCGCTGGGGGCTGCCATTTTCCCAGCTGAAATTGAAGGTTTTAAGGGCCGGCCATGAACGACTGCCCAGTGACGCACACCGGATTGCTCACCTTTTCTGGATGTGAAGGCAACTCCGAATGGTATCATAAACCGACTTTGTGGGGGTTGATTCCCCATTCTGTTCAACCATCGTTCTTTTCAAAAACCAGCCAGTTTCCTTAGGTTTCTGGAGGTTTTCTAGAAAGAAGGATGCCTGGAAAGAATGGGGAAGGTAGCCCTAGAGTACCACCTTCCATCTCTCTTATGGCGCTTTTTCACGTTGCCAATCTAACTCTCACGATATCTGACATGCTTCTGACCCCGCTTCTCAGACAAACAAGCAAGCAGGGATACAGGGGAAGCAGGGATGTGGGCATATGTTTCAGGTATTATTTAGACCTGGTTTCCTTTGCAGAGAGTCCTCGCACATCCCCGCTGCCCCCGTATCCCCGCTCATTCCTTTTCCCAACCTTGCTCGGTTCCCCAACCTTGCCCCCACCCTCCTTGCCTCCCCCCAACCCCACCCCTCGGATGGCCCGACGTCTTGAGCTCGGCAGATCTTTTTTGGCCAAGCTCTTTCTGCTCGGACCACACACCTAGACACAACAAAAACCTCCATTTCACCCTCTCAAACCCTCAAAAGCTGCTTTTTGTGGTGTCCTCAGGTGTTTTGTGGTGTGGGGGCCATGAGAGTCCAGGGTGGTTTCCCCCAAAGGTGTGGCTTTGTTGGTGGGGTGCTCCCTCTAAAGGGCTGGTTTTCTTGTTTTGTGTGTGGGAAATCGACCCAAGAGAAAGAAAGGGGTGCTTTTTGTGTGGTTCTTCCTCCTAAAGGGGTGTTTTGTTTTGTGTTTTTTGAGTGTGGGCCATAGAGATTTTTGTTTGGTGGGCTTCCAGGCCGGCAGGCAGCGGTGGTGGCGGGTGGCCGGCACCTCGGAACTTGCTGAGTGGCGGTAGCTCGCTTCCTGAGTTGGACTTTAGTCACCTAGGTCCCCCAGCCAGGTGCCCTTTCTCACCCTTTTTTTGGCAGGGGTGGCTCCCCTACGAAAATAGAAGACAGACAACAATTGGGTACCCTTATTCTAAGCTCTCTACTGGAGGACCTAGTCACAGGTGGGGTGTGGTTGCCATTTTGGAGGTAAATGAATCAAGTTTGGCTACTTGCGTTGGCCAATCCACTCCGGAAGTGAGATACTGTGCAGGATTTCGTCCATCCACAGTATTAACCTCCCATTGTTTTGTTGGTGGGTTCAAAGGATGCCAAGGCAAGCAGTTACTTGTCCAGCTGATTGTGGAACGGAGCGCCGTATGTATCCTTCTACCGAAACCCTGTATGCGCCGCACGGAGATTCGAAGTGCTACCTTTTTTGGGGGTTCTAAAAGGAAACCTTTGGTGCATTTTGCTTGGATGTTAGAACTTTCCATTGAACCACTGACAGTTAAACTTTTGGCAGGGGAGCAGAAAGCAACCGAGAAGCTTCGGAAGGAAAAGGAGCGATCCAAAGGGGCCATCTGAGATCCTCACGGAGGTCTGGGTCAAGGGCAGTAGGTTTTGCTTGGCCACTCTTGCCTCATGCTTCCGAACGTTTGGGTTGTGGCCCCTGTTGTGTGGTATTCTCGGGCAATGAAACCCGAAAAAAGGGGGGGGGGGTAGGCCGCTGGGTCACATTCAAAACACCCATCATGAATCCATATTTTGATGAAGTCATGGCTGAATTTTGGGCTAGGGTAATTAGTCGGATTGGATTTGCTTCATCCAAGCAATCACTTTGAACTCTCGGAGAAAGGGCACCAGCGTCTTCCCCAGCCTTCAACAATCAGCACGCCGTTGCAGAATGTTAACCCCGGATAAATATATTAGGGGACCTGTTTCTATGAATCCCCATTGTTCCCTTCTGTGATTGATTTGTTGCTGACAAAAAAAAAAAAAAACGGGAATCTATTTTGTTGGTTGGAAAAACCTGTCTGCAACGTAGGCCCCCTTTTTTGATTGGACCCCGCGTACTTGGAAGCCTCTTCGGTTTCAAATGGAACCTTCAAGGCTATGTGACACCACAAATTGGGGTCAGCCAAACCCCAAAACGGGAACTCCTTCAATTCCCCAAAGCTTGGTCCAAGCACACGAAGTCCACGTCAATCCCAGCCACACCAAAGAGTAAAGCACAACGTCAATTCAAAGGCAACCTTTGGCAGTTCCCAGCCGTCTGAGGGGTTTTTGGTTGTGGTTGGCTCTTCAAACTGAAAGCCATACAATATGCACTTTTAGCAGATCTGAAAACGAGCAGAGCCCAGTTCAGCTTTTCCTGTCACAAACGGGCGATTTCACCTTCACCTTCTTCTTTTCGTGCTCCATATTGTATAGAAGCCGCTTTAAAGCCGCCGCTTGATTCGTTTCCTGCTCCGTGTTGATGGACGCCGCTTGCCGCTTTCGGCAAGCCCATGCTGTTGGGTGTCCTTTCCGCGAGCCTTCGCTGGTGGGGTTTTTCGGTGGTTCCCAAGGTGGAACTCGTTGCCGTTTCGTGGGGGTTCCGTAACAACCCGCAAGCTCCAAACTCCAAACGTGGTCCGATTCGCCCCACATTTGTTTCACCCGGAAAATATGTGTTCTTAAGGGAAAAAATCGGGGTGGATCTCTATTAATCAGGCTCCCGCCTGCTGCCGCCGACCCTCGGCGCATTAAGGGAAAAGTCACAAGGACCGGTCCTGAAACACGTCCGCAAACCCAGGGACCACTTATAAGATCCTCTACGACCACAAACAAGGATTAACGGAAAAGTCAGAAATATGGCAGCTAGTCCGTTAATTACCGCTTGGGCCGGCTTGCGCCCAAGTCACTTCGAGTTGGCCCGGGAGCGCCCTGAAACTGGCCCTCCCGAAGTTGCCCTGGACCGGTCGCCGGCAGGGACCGGGACAGGCTGGTCCCAGTCTGGCGCAGTGTCCTGAAACACGGATCCCAGTCCGGAAAGGCGTCTGGAGCGGTTTGAGGTGGCAGGACTCCATCCCGGGACCGGCTTCAGTCCGGAAGCGGCCGGTCCCAGGACCGGTCCCAGAACCGGTCTCAGTGCTGGGACCGGTCCGGGACAAGTCCCAGGACCGGTTTTGTGCAGCAGAACCAGGGTCCCAGGACCAGTCCCAGGACCGGTCCGGTCCTAGAAATCCACTTTTTGTGCGTTCAGGCGTGTTTTTGCAGGGACTATCATTGTTTTTGCAGCAGGCTGGGACGGGAGGCAGAGGGTCGGCGGATTTTGGGGTCAACATTCACGTGTTGGTGTTCAAAGGGATCTATCACCATACTGGAGAGATGTTTTTGCCAGCCACAGAGCTCGTGAACTTTTCTTCTCAAAGGTCAGCCCCTGAGCCACGTCCTCAATTCCCGGGTAGATGAAGGTTAGAGCCAATCTCCGCCATAAATGCGTGCCCTCGCCGCCTTTGGTATTTCCTGAAGCATGGTTCTGGTTCTGGTTCAGAGTGTATCTTACCTTTCATGGTATTTTCTGAAGCATGGTTCTGGTTGTCAACTGAGTGTCTATTACCTTTCATGGTATTTTCTGAAGCATGGTTCCGGGTCTTCATGGTTATTTCCTGAAGCATGGTTCTCTGTGTATGTCAACTGGTTCTCAACTGGTTCCTAGCATGGTTCTGGTCAACTGTTTTTTTCTACCGGGTTTTGAGCAAGTGACTCACCTGACCTCAGCTGAGCTACGGCTCCAGAACCTCAGCGCAGGTGCCGAACGGCCTGGCGGAGCTGCCCTGCGCCTCTCTGCGCAGCCTCGAGGCTTGGGGGAGGACGGAGAGGGAAGCCACGCGTTGGGGGCGGTGGGGGGAGGGAGGAGGGGGGAAGGGAGCCCCAAATTCGTCGGGGAAAGGGAGGAGGAGGGAGGAGGCGGCCGGGGAGGGGAGGGAGGCCAGGGGGGAAGGAGAAGGGGAGGGAGCCCAAAATAACCCTTCAGAAAGCATAACTTAGTAAGGGCTTAGTAAGGTCCCTCCCCCCCTCCTCCCTCCCCCATGAAACTAAATGGGCCTGTTCTTTTTTGAGGGGTACCTCTTCTGTGTTGGGTTTAAAGGAACAGAAGGAACATGGGGCTATAAAGCGAGATCCTCAAAACAAAACTCACCTCCGACCGAGCTCCGTTTCGGATGTTCGGCACTTGTTGGGTTTGGTTGCCATCTTAGTGGTAAACAGAACAAGCTGCGGTACGAATGTTTTTGGCCCATCCAGGGAGTTGAGAAAAAAGCAACCCAGTACACAGAGAGAACACACAATGTATGTGCGTGTGTCTCGGTTGCCCAAAGCCGACCTTTTAACCTTTTGGTTTTCTCGTTTTTGACCATTTGTAGTCATGGTCCCAAAAGGTTAACCTTTTATTTCCAGGTCCTTTGGGCAAGTGAGCACAATGTATGTGTGTGTGTGTGTTTTACTGCTTGGTGTGTTTATTTTTCACTTCATGGTATCCTTTGTCTTTCTCTGTCTCTTTTGCTCTCTCTCTCTCTGCACGAGGAAAGTCAACAGTGAAACATGTCATTAAACCGCAAGAGTTTTGACCCCCGACGCGCCCGAAGTGAAAAGACAGTTGCACGAGCAAAGTGACACATTAAAACATAAATGAACTGCTGTTGGCTTCTCATCAGGATTGGTATTATTCCCACCCCAAATGGCAGCTATCTTTTGGGTTGGTGGAACAGATTTTTGTTTTAGCTGGCCAAATGTTATCTTTTACGCAGCACTGGGCTTCCTACCGTTGCACCCTGCAACACGTTCTCCGATCCCTTCTCCATGGAACCTCCTGGCTCTGTTCGCCTCATGACCAGACTGAGACCCAAGCCGGACTCCCTTTCCTGCACAACAACCAACACTCTATTGGGGATGCACCCTCCATCCCACCAACATGGCACCCGAAAATCCCTGCAACAGGATTGAATTCTCTTTCAGCCCTCCACAAATGCAAGATCAGTGGGAAGCGTACGAGTAGACCCTGGGGTTATGTCACGATGTCATAGCCATCATAGCCCAAGCCACCTGGACCCCCGCCCCCCCGGACTGGCCATAGGTCTTCCCCTCTGCAGACGCGGCCGAGCGATGCGAGGCTTGCAATGGAACCGGAGCGATGGGATGTGAGGGTCAGGTGCTTCATGCAAACGAGACGTGTGAGGGGCCACGTTGGTGGATGATGTGTTTCTCCTTATACTTGTTTGTTGATGGGGTTGTCCTTGTGTCTAAGCCATTGCAGGTAAATATGCTTGTGGCTTCTTTGTTTGCTTCGTTTGTTTGTTTGTTTGTTTGTTTGTGTGTCTGTTTGATTAATTGATTGATTGAGTGAGTGAGTGAATGAGCAAAAGCTGCTGTGCTAGGTGGGACGCGCAGAGCCACTGCCCAAGGCGCCATCCCTCCTGGCTTCGCAAGAGGCTCCTTAAACGTCATTGCCTCCTCTACTTGGAGTTCAAGCTGGCTCAACGCCCTTCAGGCGCTGAGACCCGAATAAGTGTGGCCCATGGAGAAGTGCTGCCTAGTCAGGCCCGCCAACTGCACCAGTGGCTAACCTCGACTGGCCGACAATGTGACATCCTCGAACGGCAGCGCTTCCCCGCAGGCGCTTCCCACTGCGATCTCTCACAGCGGTACTAAGCCCCAACCGCACGCTGCAAACTGGTTCGTCCTCGGTGTACCAAAAAAGCCGGATGTACGACTCCGGAACCCCCCTTTGCTTCAAGCGCGCGGAGTTGAAAGTGTGCGTTTTTTTCTCGGCAAGGGGGGGTCCCTGGAAAGCAATGGTGAGATCAAAGGGTCCCCTTTTTGGCGCAGCTTTGTCATGTTAGATCAGTTGAACCAGCAAGGCTCACTTGCTGCAAAGGTTTGCTCAACAGTTCGTTGTTTTCGTCTTTTCCACGCTGTTTTGCTTTCGAGCAGTTCCAAAAATTCCAGGAGCTTGAACTTGCCTTTCTTGGAAACAAGGCATTGTGTTTCGTTACACCTTCAGATCTCTCAAGACGGAAAGACGGGGAGAACTAGCGCACCTTCGCCGGATCGTTTCCGATGTGCCTGCGGAGCTTTCCCAGCAAAATCCAGGGTGGGGTTTGTCTCATATCGGTCCCACAAATGGCTGGTCTTTCTGGTTTCGTTTTGCGCCTCGAACCATCCCTAAAAAGGGTAGCCTCAAAAAGACAGACTCCTGGGGTCAATTCGCTGGTTTATGGTTTGGGGCAGCCTCAGTGCGACGTGACAGGCGTGGACCGTGCTTGGGCAATCCGAAAGGCCTCTCAAGGTTTTGCCAAGTTGGGCCATCTCTGTGAGAAGACCGATTTTAGTGGTACTGCTGACCCCGATCAAAAATCCTTTCCAAAAACGACCACTAAACCCAGTTGGACACCCCCCATGAACTGGGTTGATTCGTCTGGTCCCAGTACACATTAGCAATTGCCCAGTGCCACCCTTTGTTCCAACCCAACAAAGGATGCCCTTTTTTGAACTCGGGTCTCGGAGTTTTGGTGATGCTTAGCATGATCCAAGGTTCTGAATGGGATGCTTTGTGGATTCGTCTGGCACCCAAGAGCGCACCCTCCAAACAATGTGGAGGGTTTGCCTTTTTTTGGTACCCCTGTTTCGGTGGCTAAACGGAGAACCAAGAGCCAAACCAAAACTCACCTTGACAAAGACACCCAAAAAGGCACCCTGCACCATTGGCTGGACAGCTCGGCTAGGCGCCTGACGCACGGCTGTCTCTAGATCCAGAGGCCCAAAGCGAGGAGCGCCATGGAAATTTGGGGCGGACCAAAACCCGAGGTTCTAACCCGTGGATGGGTGGGTGGATGGGTGGATGGGTTGGATGGCCTAGATGTGAATGGTGGGTGGACGGGGGGGCTACTAGGCACAAAAAACACCCGAGCTTCTCACCTTTTAGTTTGCCCTTGGTCCATGTTTCGTCATGACCCCCAAAAGGTTGACCTTTTGCTTCCGGGTGTTTTGAGCTGAGATTCTTTCTGTTGTGCTGGCTCGGGTCTGGTGACATGACTGGAAGGCCTTTTGCCAGCGGAATCCCAGCCTTTAACAACGAGGTCAAGAACAACAGTTTCAGCTTGCCTTTGAATGGTTTGGAGCCAAGTTTTTTGGTGGATGGTTTCCCACAAGAGCCAGAGCAGAGGTAATCCAAATCCGCACTGCAATGTGAAAGGTTCGCATTGGAAAAACCGGGCCACCAACAGAAAGGCAGTTCACCCAGCGCTTTCAGGTCGGGGGAAAACCTCAGGGGTAAACCATCAGGTTTGGCCCGGGCCTGAAAACCTCGTTGCGCACTGGGGCTTCCCCCAGTCCTGCTGCGGGAAAAGCAACAACTGAATAGTAGGCTCCCTTACAAGGTTTCAGTTGCGCTTTGTTCGCTTTCTTCCAATAACGGCTCAAGCCAAATTCATAATTCGCAGGCACCGGGCCAAAGCAGGCTAATAGTCTCTTTTTGGTTGAGACCGCAAATGACATTTGCACCCAACCAAGAGCACTTTCAAAAAGACAGACGCAAGTGTGGGAAAAGTTGGCGCCTCTCAGCTCTTGAGCTGTTGGTTGGTATCTCCCCTGCCGATAAATATGGAATCCAAGAGAAGTTAAAGAACAGATTCATCTGAGAACATCTAAAAGCCGCGATTTCTGTTACCCTCTGGCCCACTAACATAGAATCCACCAGGGTGTCCCTTTTAATGAACAACAACATGTTTGTGGATGGGATGGTATTGGGGATGGCCGAAACTGCACCACTTTGAAGTCATGGTTGAAACCAGTATATCTTACGATTACAGGGGAATCAAATCAGACATTCCCAGGGTTTCTGAAAGGTGCAAGCTGAATTTTGCCACCATCCACAGTATGTCAATTCTACCTGGTCTTGGGGCTGGATGGATGGCCGGTTGCTTGCGGATTCTCTTGTGTTGATGTTTGCTTTCGTGATGGAATATTCCAAGCAATGCCTGCTGTTTCTCCATTTTCCAGCATTCGACCGAGCGAGACCTCTCAGGAGGAGTTGGGGCAATGGCACCTCGACCTCGAGCTAGGCTTCGATTCTGATAGGCGCGGCTCGATGTCTGCGATTTCGCTACTCGGAGAGTTTGGGAAGGTGAGCCATTGGATAGGGTCTGAAAACGATGGTATATGTTTGTTTTTCACCAGAAAAAGTGACCCATGGGCATTCGGAGCCAGGAAATTTGATCAACCCTGTATGCCAGGAAGCCAGGAGAAACCCTTGAAATGTAGCTGAACCTATAACTACCTCGGCTTTGCGTGTTCTTTGCATTCGTACCCTGTTCAGGTTGGTTGGAAAGAAAACCGAGGGAAAACCAACCCATCTTTTTGGGGGGACTCGACACCTGGCCAGCATCGGACCACGGTTTCAGGCGGTTTGGATCGGCAGTTTGATTTGGATACCTCCCCGTGTCGTTTCATCAAACCCCGGATCCAAACCACCAACTTGACATGGGTGTCGTTTATTAAGGAACCACCAAAATGAGTGGCTTTCTTTCTGGTTGCCCCTTTACACACACACACACACACCACAAAGGGGTTCCCTTAACAAATGACACCCCCACACTGGAAAATATCAGTCTTGGTTGGACGCGCATGCAAGTCAAGCTGCGAATGGAAGGCTTCCGGGCGGTCCATCAGAACTTCTAATCGAACATCCCTCACCCGCTTCAAGACGCCTTAAGCAAAGGACATCTACATCGTATGGGTTGCAACCAAGTAGGTGTTCGCCGTGTAGATGTTCTCAGGGCACCCTGTCAAGGAATCGCCCCTCACGAATGACCAGAAAATTAGAATGCAGCCATTTCACTGCATCTTGTAGAAAGCCCTTTTCCTGCAACCGTGCCGACAGGCAAGAGGTTTCATCTCACATTGGGAGGGGCTGCATGTGTTCTTGGGAAGCCAACCCCTGTTTGTTTGCTCCAGGCTACGGTAGGCCCATAGCACGTGGGTAGAACATGTGCGCTTCGGATTTGCGGAGCGTCCCAGATAGTTCTTCGTTCCGGCGCGGCATATCCAGCCCTTGCTAGGAAGATAGGCCGTTGACAGAGCTCGTAAATAGACACTCTCAGGGGTGCTTGGCCCAGCATGAAAGCCCTGTTCTTGAAGAAAACTGGCGGCTTGTCGCTTCTTGTGGGATAGTGGTGCATTTTGCCCAAACCAGTACCAGCCAGAAACAAAATAATTTCAGGTGGTATTCCCAACAGTCCCGGAACATCTTCCGGAACCCTCGTGGAAAGCTGCCCAGCACCCCAGAGAATTTGGGCAGAGACGAGAAATCCATAGCCTCCAGCCGTTGGGTTGGGGAACTAGTCTAGCCCCCAGTAGCGCCCTTTTACTCTTTTTGGGAGGGTTCCCCTACTAAAATAGATAAAATAGACTACAGAAAAAATATGTACCCTTATTCTAACCTCTCTACTGGAGGACCCTAGCGGAAGCCAACGGCTGCACTTCATTTTCCCCAATTCACATGGACCTGCCAGGTGCTGGCAACCTCCGGTGCCACCAGGCCCTCGCTCGCCAGAAAAATATCCGGCGGCGCCGGGGTTTCTTTGTTGGGAATTGCAAGTGGGCACTTTGCAGGTTCAACAGCTCGCTCCCTGAGTTCCTGGATTTTATCTTTTTGGGGGAAGACCTGTTTTAGTGGTAAATACAAAGTCCTGACGAAGTAAGACATCGCTCTCGACAATTTTGCTTGACACTGAGATTTTGAGAAGGCCGGTTCCTTTCAAATGCCAGGTTTAGCCGCGGGGCGCGTCGACGGATTTGAGGGACAGGGCTATGAATTTTGATAGGGAACGCCGCCCTCCCATGCTAGTTGCAGATCCCCGGTGGTGCCCTGTTTTCGTTTAGGTTCTCAAAGTGGCCCCGTTTTGGTTTGATTTTTCAATTGTTACCAAGTGGAAGCCAACCATGTTTAAGCAAATAGTCCATGTAGAGACCCGGCTGCATCACAGGAACCCTGGTCTGCGTTGCTCAATGAGTCCAAAGCCCAAGGAAACAAAGGGGTGTCGCGAATCCCCCATTTCAAAAAGGGGGGTTGGAGGGGTTTTTGTTCCCCCCTTTTTTTGCATTGAGTATCCCCCCCAAAAAGGGAGGATGAGGATGTGTGTGTTTTTTTTCAGGCAGGGCCGGACACCCGCGCATTTGGTGTTTTTTGTTTTCCGGGTGCGGGGGGGGCGGGGCGCGATCTATCGATTCGGGGTGCGATTCGAATCAATCGCAGGCCTGGGCCCTGACGCCATCCCTTCGCTCCTGGTCTGTGTGCGCTGTGCCGTGGCGATAAGAGATGGCGGAGACTGGTGGGTGGCTCTCACGTGGCTCTCTGGTGCGATAGGCAAGGAATGAGTTCGAATGATCCTTATATCCCTTGTGGTTTCCTTCAAGGGGAGCCCTGGGTTCATTCCCACATTCCCTACTGGATGGCTTGAGTGCGAAATAGCCTAGCACCATAGGCTGCACTTTCTGAAAATTGCAGGTTGGTTTACAGTGCCTAATGGCATTGCTAATGTCAGGAGACGATTAGTAACCCCCCCCCCATTAAAGGTTCCCCCTTTTCCCCCCCAGATTCTCACCAATACTAAAGTAAAGTGCCAACAAGGTTTCCCCAAAAAACCCTACCCAATTATTTTGAGGCCCTCCCCAAAACCTTCCCTGATTAAAGTTATCCCTCTGCAGCCCCCAAGCCAACAAAAACCTGCCAGAAAGGTGCTTTCCTTCTTGCTGAGTATTTGCTTTGCTGGTGCTTAAACCCACCAATACTAAGTCACTATTGAACCCCTCAAGTTTTTCCCAAACATGTGCTTCCCCCGAAATGCATTTTTCTTAATTAATATTTGTTTAAAATGACAAGGTTTTCAAGCTCACAAAGGGGACCCCCCTTGGAGGCCAGTCCCCCCTGATTAGCAGGAAACCCCCCGCGATTAATCAGGGCCCTTTTGGGCTCAAAACCACAAAATGTGCTGTTGCCTTTTAAAGTCCTACTGCCCCGAAGGGACCAGAAGTAAGAGGACGAGGATCCAAGGGGCTCCAGAGTAATCAGGGGGGTCCTCCCAAAAATCTCAGTTTTTGGGACTTGTCCAAACCTTGTCAACCTTGAATGGGGGGGGGGGAGGGGGGGCGGTTTACTAATCAGTTGTCACCATTACCAGGTGAGGCATGGCTTACTCTTGGTGGTGCGAGAGATGCAGGGAACGAGTTGGAAGTGATCCTTCAAGGGGAGCCCTGGGTTCATTCCCACATTCCCTACTGGATGGCTTGAGTGCGAAATAGCCTAGCACCATAGGCTGCACTTTCTGAAAATTGCAGGTTGGTTTACAGTGCCTAATGGCATTGCTACCAGGTGAGGCATGGCTTACTCTTGGTGGTGCGAGAGATGAAGGGAACGAGTTGGAAGTGATCCTTCAAGGGGAGCCCTGGGTTCATTTCCACATTCCCTACTGGATGGCTTGAGTGCGAAATAGCCTAGCACCATAGGCTGCACTTTCTGAAAATTGCAGGTTGGTTTACAGTGCCTAATGGCATTGCTACCAGGTGAGGCATGGCTTACTCTTGGTGGTGCGAGAGATGCAGGGAACGAGTTGGAAGTGATCCTTCAAGGGGAGCCCTGGGTTCATTCCCACATTCCCTACTGGATGGCTTGAGTGCGAAATAGCCTAGCACCATAGGCTGCACTTTCTGAAAATTGCAGGTTGGTTTACAGTGCCTAATGGCATACTCTTGGTGGTGCGAGAGATGCAGGGAACGAGTTGGAAGTGATCCTTCAAGGGGAGCCCTGGGTTCATTCCCACATTCCCCACCTATCGCACCAGCAAGTACTCTTCATTTAGGCGTCGGAAAGGATCATATCCTTGGTTGCACGGGCATCCAGTCTGCCAATTGGCTGGCCCGTGATTTGCACAGTAGACTGGGTCCCTTAAAGCCGCGATTTGGGGTTCTCAAATTTGTTGGGGGGCCCAGTAAACCCCCACTTAGAGGGCAATTGTGAGGATGTCACTACTTAGCGGGAGGAGCAAAGGTGATGGGGGTGTCTCTCTTCTTTTCATCTTGACCCGGACGGGTCTTGGGAGCCACAAAAGATCACACAAGCTTGCGAATTGGATGTCCAGGCCAGTAGCCCAGTTCAAACCACGTTATAGCTGATTGGCTGAGGCTCAACATTCCAGTGGCAAGGAAACAACGAGTCGGTGCCAACTTTACTACCAAAGACGTCATTTCAAGCGGAACACAAATAGTTTCGGTATCGTGTTAAATCACACAGAGACACAGGTGAATGTGTTGTCTTGTTTAAAGTTTAAACATGTTTAAACCATACTTGTCCAGCTTGCCGATTGCCGAGACAATTGCATCCTGGGACTTGCAAGCATCATCCATGCGTGCTGAGCGTTTTTGGATCATGTTGGTGTCGGAGACCCGCTTTTGCGAATTGACATGACTCAACCTTATCCCTCATTCCCCTCAGCTGGGTTTAGAATCTCAGCCAGCGATGTTTCGAGCAGAGTACTTGCTAGTGCTCAACCAATGACTCAGCCATGGTGTTGGAAAATAAACCCGGAGAAACCACAAGGGATGGTTTGTACGAGTCATTTCTGAGAACCACCAAGATTGTATTGGCCAATTTGGGAAGTTAAGGGGCAGCTTGAACATCTTTCCGCAACAAAAGGGGGGAACTGGCTAAGTGTCGAAACACAAGAAACATTGGTAAGTTTTTTCACATAAAGGGGGAGTTAACATAGGCTTCTCCAGGTCAGTTTGCTTGAAACCTGGTTTTGGCTTGCTTCTGATGCACCGGTTTCTGCTTTTTCCCATGTCCAAAATCCCCTTGGCACTGTCCAAACAGCAGTGGTTGGGAGAAAATAACCTACCCCCCCCAAACAAAAAAAAAACACATTTTGTATTTGCCTCCAAAAATCAAGTACTGTGCAAAAAGCCGTGGTTTGGGGTGGGGGTGTGCTGGTACAGGGATGTTCTTCGTCCCAGCTTCGAGGTGCTTCCGGAGTCGCTCGCGTGGAGATCCGGGATGACAGGCCCTGGGATCACTGCCCTGCCCTGGGATTTAAAGAACCAAAGAATGGGGTCACTTCTTTTTTTTCTTCTTTTTTTTCACCTCTGCATTGTCATCTGAATTGGGTCGGTACCATTCCTTTTGAATGGGGCTTGAACCCTTGGGAGTGGATTGCTGTCCATCTTTGTCCTGGTTTTGGAGGTTCCCCAGCAACAAATCCACCAAAAACAAGCAGTATTCGTGAGAAAAAGGATTAGATTTTGCTTTTAGGTCGCGGAAGGATTCTATCATTTGCCCAATCGCGAAAATAATTGGTCCAAGCGCAAACACGCATTGAAGAGCTCGAATACTTTTGTGGTTTCGCGGTGTTCGAAGCGAAACTCACGCGAAGACGATTTTTCCCACGAGAGATTCCTCCCGCTGCAGCGCCCCGTTGACACCGCTCGCGTAAGCTTGCGCTGCGAAAGCCCTGAAAGGTATCTCGCGAACGGAGCTTGCTGCCCGCAGAAGAATCTCGAAGCAGGTTTTGTGTTCTCTTTCTTTTTCTTTTTTTTTCTGGTGGCTTTGCCAGGTAAGTTGAGTGACTGGATATTTGCCAGACTTTGCTGGGAAGTTGAGTAACTAGTAAGTCACAGTTTGCAGCAAGGGAACCACCAGTAAGTTCGTTTGCTGACGCAAGTTGCCACTGGAGATCTGTGGCCTTGGGCCCTGATCGGCGGAAAGAGCATAATGTGACTCCAACATGTCGTGGCAACGACGTGGCAACGCAACCACAAAGGCAGGCTTGTCGCTATGTTTTGAGCGCCCTCGGTTTCGGGGGTGCTTTTCAAGGGACGCCAAAGGGAAAACTGAAGTCTCTTTTTGGGCCATATTTTGGCATACCCAAAAAACAATCGCGACGCCCGAACGAAGTGACCCGATTTGCACCTTGAGCCGGGATTCGTGGCAGCATTGAAAGGTTCGTTACACCCCGAGGCTGAGGTGGCACTGAAAAGTTCAAGTTCCCAACCTTCACTACAAAAGACTTCTTGTTCTGGGTAGACCGTTTTCGTACCAGGTTTGAGAGGATGGATTTTGGGATATGAGTGTGTCTTTTTTGAGGTGTACCCCTTTTTGCTTGGTAAAGGGAAACCTGACTGGAGTTGCATTTGCACAGATGGTGATTTGCCCAAAGGACACCCAGCGGGTCAGTTGCAACATCAATCATTCGCATTCTTCCCCAGAATTGTTCCCTCTTTGTGTTTCCTTTTTTTGCCAGGCAAAACATATCATTTTTTGCTGGGGTCCTAATTCCAGCCAAGCATGGTGCATCGAGGTCCTTGTTTGGTTTGCAGCACCTGGGGCCTTGATTCAAGAGCTGCGGGCAAACCAGGCTCCACGAAGGCCCACCTGGCGGATCAAGATGCCTAGCTCTTCTGGAATCTTTGGGCCGAAGTAAAAAGCTAGAATACCCCCCTAGGACGACACAACTTTGGAAGATTCATCCGGAGCGGTCACCAATCTGGAACAACTATAGGGGTAACTGTAGGGCTGCAACGCTCAAGGTAGCTTAGCTTGAAGTACCGTGGTCCAAACAAGAGCTTAACGCTTTGGGGACATCATGTATACATGTTTATAATATATTATGCATATTACTATCACGTATTACATTGACATCGTATATTATGTCCAAACTGAGCAACTGAGTTTTGAGACCAGGCTATCGCCAGAGTCACCAGCGCAACGACCCGGGGCCGCTGCCCTAGCTCGCGAGCAATCGATTGTTCATGGGGGCCTGGGGGGGAGGGGGAGAGGTGAGAGGTGGAGCCCAAATGAGGCCGATTTACCTGGCCCCCAGCCATCCGTTTCGTTGCTTTTAGCTGGTCGAGTGGTAGTTCCAAAGGGTTGGGATACAGGACATTGAACAGGAACACAGCTGAGCTCAGGTGGTTTTTGGGGTCATGTCCGCTGGATTTTCCAACCAAAGCCCCTTTGGTTTCCGCGTTTCACCCCGTAAAACAAGTCGAGCCACCAGAAGGCTGAAAAAATCTGAGGGCCAGTTAGCCGGGCCTTTGGGCCTTTTTGAAACCCTCCCCATCTCATCTCCGGGCCCCGGGCCCCCTCAGAACAGCTTCTTTGTCTTCCTGTAGCTGCCTTGTGCAAACACGGGGGGGGGGGGGGAGAGCGGGGGGGGGGGGGGGTTGGGGGGCGGGACTATATATGTAATATATATATATATATGTGTGTTTGTATCTATTATATATATTTTTGGTACCCATCCCATGAACCTTGGCTTGGTGTGTTTGACCTATATTTTCCAATATATTCATACCTCTACGTTTTGACACCCCTCTCTTAGGCCGGGGACATGACCTTGGGTGCAAAAGTGCAGGTGCCTTTGCCGCCGCCGAAGCGTGGGGAGGCGCTTCCGCCTACCTTGGACCTGCAGATCAAGGCGGAGATCTCCCGGGGGCTGTTCTGTGGGGTCATCAAATTTGGCAGAGGCAAGGTCAGCCAGAAATTGGCATGTTGTTCTTTTTGTTCTCTCCTTTTTGTCCGACTGCTCTGCGGGGTTATCAAAGTCAGCAAGCTGTGTTTCTCCCTCATAAACCTCTTGATATCTTCAAAGCAAATGTTCTCTTCCCCAGAATTAGCTCTTTTTTTTTGCTTTTTTGGGGTCCTTTGTTTTCCACTAACCAGGCAAAAAAATAAAATTTGCTGGGGTCCTAGTTCCAGCCTAGTTCTGTGGGGTGATCAAATCTGGCAGAGGCAAGGTCAGCCAGAAATTGGCATGTAAGCCAAAGAGGGTATAGGGAACTGCCATGCTTTGTGTGTCAAAAAAGGGTTATCAAAGTCAGCAAACTGTGTTTCTCCCCGTTGACCTACCACTTAGGGGTGACTTTGATAACGGTAAAATAATGCGGCTAGATTTAATCGAAAAAAACCGGCATGCATGGACGCTGGGCGCCTGGTTCAAGGATAGTTTCGAGGTATTTCTCTGTCTATGGGCCGGATGTTGGGAGTATTACGAGTATGTCTCTGTTGGAATGGATTTGAGGCTCAGGCTACCAGTATTCCCCTGCAGTTAGACTTGGTTTGACAAGTAGCAAACCCAAACTTTACTGCGTCATATAGAATCCGGCTTGACCAGCAACTTGCTTGGACTTGAAGCGATGTTTGGGCTGAAGTGTACGGAGCAAGTTTCGAAGTTAGCCCGTAAAAGCCTGAGATGGGTCATATTTCAAGCCCCAAAGTGGCCAGTTTTTCGTGAAAACCGGCTTGGGGTTCCAGGGATCAGACAATTTGGGTTTGCGGGACTTCAAACCATATCAAGTCATGGTCGTAGGAAGAAATGCGTCTAGTTCTTTGGCTGTGGTTGTCAAACCCAATGGTACCATTTTGGGGTAGGTGCACCACCCATTTTAGAAACTATGCTAGTGGGGATTGGGGGTACGGGATTTTGACCCATGGCCATTTATCAGTTACGAGTGGAGAATAGAGAGCGGGGACCGTTTCCAGAATCAGGCAAAACACTGGAGGTTCTGAGTACTTCCCATTCGCCCCTTGTACAGTGGATTGACAAAATTGCCTTTGAACCAGTTGACTTGGTGGCTCCATCCGGTTCCTGAGCTTTTCAGGTTTTTAGGGTTTAGTGCGAAGCGGAGTCTGTCCATCTGCATTGCTCTCCTGCAACCACGGAACCTGGCCACAAAAGTAGAGTCCTGATGCGCAACCCCCAGTTCCTGGACTGGACAATTTTAGTGGTAGACCAACAAACTTGTTTTTTGCTTGTTCTGGCCAATCCGCTGGATAGGAAGTAGTTTTTTTTTTTTTTGTGTGTGTTTTTGTTGTTTGTTTTTTGTGGGGAGGGAGGGGGGTGATTGGAACAGCACTTTGGTTTAAAACAACGGGCCCAAAATTGCAGGTGCCAATTTCCCCTCTGGCCGACTCTGGCCCCCCTGTGAATTCGCAGGGGATGACAATGGAACAAGAATATGGAGGTCTTTTCGAAAATGGTGAGCCCTTTGTTGGATGGGCAGCCAAAAGGAACCCTTTTTGTAGCTTGAGAAATTCCCACATGACCGCCCAAGACCCTTGTCTCTGTTGTTCTACCTATTGAAATAGAGACGATAGTAATCCCTCTACACATTTGTGCCATGTTAGAATCCCTATATAAATCTGTATCACCATGTTGGTAGAACCAAAAGGCCAACAAAAAAGACATGTTGTCTTTTTTGCCACTCCGCTGTCTAGGAAGTATCGGTGTTCCTTTAATTTTGTTTTATTATTTATATTTGTTGTCTTTCTTTTTTTTGGGGGGGGTTAATGGAAAAGCGCTTTGGTTTGGGTTTGGGGCGGTTATGTGGGGATATGCAAACATAGTTGACTGCTTTTGGGTTTAACTTTTTGGGAAATCAAGGGGTTTTCCACTAAACCCACAACAGTTATGCTTTTTGTAGTGGGGCCAACAGAAACCAAGCATAGTTGCTGTTTGTTTTGGGTCAGCTCGCCTGGCGCCAGCCGGGCGGCGATTGATGGCAGGTGGCGGAGCTGGCGGTGCGATCCTCGGCGAAAGGATTCCCTCGGAGCTTGGCGGTGCACGCGGCGAAGCTCTTTTGCGGTGCGACGGACTCGTCAGTCGGGGGGTTGGGGGGAGGCTAGCGGCGAGAGGGCGAGAGGGGATTTGGGGGGGGATTTGGGCAGGGGGGGAGGGGGAAGATTTTCGGGGGGGGGGGGGTGGAGATTTGGGGGGAAATTGGGGGGGGGGAGAGGGGGGGGGGTTGACAAGAGGTCTCCAAAACGAGGGGTTATTGTGTGTTTCTGATAAAGTACGAAACAGGTCCAGGCCAATCCAAAGCCAGCAAAGGGCCACCGAATCTTTGGGCCGGAGGGGATAAAGAGCTGGAACCGAAGCCTCAACTGAGACTAGCAATGAAACCTGTGAAATCTGGACCGACCTTTTTTAAGCCCGGAATCCAGTTTCGCAGCGGTAGACATGGATAATTACCGTGTTGTTGCTGACAGGTTGGTCAGGGGTCCCTATATTTCCCCGTTTGGTTTTAAACATCACCTTTTTGCCCATTTAAAGTGAGCTTCCCTTCATTCAGGCGATGTTTTGAGGGGAAGTCTAGGGAGCCCTGTTGGTCCTGAACCAAACGAAGAGCGGCTTTTTGGGTGAGTCGGTACGCATGGAACTGGGGAAAATGAAACTTACCTCTTCAGTTTCCGAAGCCAACATTTTAGCCAGGTGCTTCCATCGCTTGTGGGAGGTCACCCAGCACCCGGGTCCCCACCACTGAAATAGACAGCTGGATTTGGGATATTTCGAACATTCTGGTTATGTCTCAAGGTACTCGTAGACTAAATATGAAGCAGAGCAGAGCACGAAATCCTGCACCACGTTGCAACCATGATAGACCATTGTGTCTTAGTATTTGCTGGGCAGTCGGCTTTGCGTTTCTCAGGTGTTGCTCTTCCAGAACCATGAAAGCTGACAAGAGGTCGAGAAAAGAACCACATGTTTATATATATATATATTTATATATATATAAATAAAAAAAGATAGAAATAATAACCCAAAACACAAAACACTCGATCCTTTCGGGGAACTCGATCCTTTGCCATCCCCACTTCGAAGACCCGCGAGGTATTCGGAAGGAGGCCGGCGCCGCCTCCGCTGCGCTTCTGTCCATTGTTTTGCTGGTGCGATAGGGAACGCGTTTCTGCCCTTTTTTGCTGCGAGAGGGAATGAAGAATGGAATGAACCCAGGCTTCCCCTTAAAGAAAGAAAGCAGTCGGTTGGATGGTTCTTGTTGGGGTCATTCCAATTCTTATTTTCTTGCTGAGCACCAGCAAGCTTTGCTTAATACATGTTCTGGATTTTCTTCCGGGTGTAAAGGGAATCTGTGACTGCTATTCTTGTTTTTCCAGGGAATTAATCAAATGGAGTTTCCATTAAATTTGGTTGAGGGTGCCCTTTCTGCGGTTGTTTTCTAAGTAAACCAAAGGCAAGACACTAGTTTGGGTGTTCCCTATTTTAAGACACACCCGGTTGGGGGAAAGCCAGGGGGGGGGGGGTTATGCGGGGGTTGGCCCAGCAACTTCCTCGCTCCGGGCAGCTAGGCTCAAAGGACAGAGCATTGAGAGCCATCGACACGCACCAGCAATGAACACGCACATTGCGTTCTTTTTTCCGTTTGGCGTCCCTTTCAACACCCAACCAAAAAAGAGTAATTTCCCACAAAAATTCAAGACACGCCCATATCCATGTTTCCCTGTTCCAGATCCTTGCCTTGCGAGTACGAGCACTATCTCAGATATCAGGCATAGCGGGGCTAGAAGTTGTTTTTCTTCCAGACCTGGGAATGTTCAAAGCAACGTGTCGCTCTTGGATGGTGTTCAAACGGGTCCCCCCTTTCTGCAAAGGTGAGTGCTCCCATTTCAGAACGGACTCATACGCATTGGCGCCATGAAGACAGTGCGCGGCGTGGCACGGGTGGCAGCGAAGTCCCCCTCAGCGCGTCGCCTGGTGGTTAGCCCTTTGAATGCACGTGACCACACGCAAAGCCTGGGCGAGTGAAGGTTAGGCAGGGACAATCTGAACCATAAGTGGGTGTGTCTTCTTTTGGGGGAACCCCGAAGTTGTGATTTTCCTTCTGGTTTCCCTTCCGACCCACACGAAAAAGGGTACCTCCCAAAAAAGACATACCGAAATAGGTGCGATCGTCGTGTTGATTGTTCAATCCTCTAGTACATCTTAGTCTAAGGTGTTGATTCTGGCTCATGCAAGCAACATATCTTATTACCAGGGCATCGGTGTTTTGAGACTGTGGATGGACAAACTCCTGCACAGGAGTTCGTCCATCCACCGTACTAGGCGCGGTAATCTGTGGTGATTTGAGGGGACATGGGACATTGGGAGGGGATCTTCAGCAAACCCACCTGCGATTCGGTGTCCGTTGCGACGTTCGGAGAGATCATCATCTTATCTTGCTGGAACCTAAGCAGGGAATCCCTGCAACGATGCCAGTTTGCGGAGTTGCGGAGTTGCCAGGGGACTCTAAAAGGGATCGAAAACACGGAACAATTGAGACTGGTCACGTGATTTGATCCTTTGAAAAAGGGGGTAAAGTCGGATACCATGGAAAATATCATCCTCGGCGCCAGTTTCGGCAGCCCGACGCAAGCTTCGGAAGATGGCGCTTCACATGTTATATATATATATATATATACACATATGGAATATATATATATATATACATGGAATATATATATATATACATGGAATATATATATATATATAGATCTCTCTCTCTCCCTCTCTTAACGCAGTCTTGGGCTGCCAACCAATTGGACCTTGAACTCTTAACCTCTTGGATCAATTCTCATCCCAGCAGGGAGCCAGGATGGGAAGCCAAGGCAGAGGTTGTGCTCAGAGCAATGCGAGTACTCAAAGCCCGATTCGGGTACGCTTAGTTTCGAATCCCAAACAAGTGCGGAGATTCGCTGATGTTAGTTCGCTACATGGGTAGACCATGTTTGTTCTTTTCTCCGCCTGAATTCTTGGCATGGGTACTAGTTTCATGCCAGGTTTTATAATAACTCTCTCTCAGTTTCAGTGAATAGCCCAACTTGAATTTCTTCATTCTGTCCGATGGCGAGAACATATTTAATTAGTAGCATCTTTCTGTTTTTCCCTGTTGGTTTTAATTGAAAGGGAACCTATCACCTTTTCATGTTTTGCTATTTTTGTCAGTGGACGAAAACGCAAATGGATCATTTCTCTGGTTCGTTTTTGGTTGGTCCCTCAGCGGGTTTTGTTGAAGTCCAGGTGTGCTGCTGTGCTCCGGCGCAGTGCTGTATGCCATGCGGAGATCTGGCACTCTCTGGGTGCTCGCGCTGTTACTGGGCATCTCCTTGGAGCCTTGCAGGGAAAATCAGGTGACTAAAATACTTGGCGGCGTCCAGCTGTTTTTTTTGGGGGGGATATTCAGGGTGTTTTTGTTTTCAGGGTGTTTTTCTTTGGGTTTGCCGGGTGTGTAGGTGGTTTAGTGGGTGTTTTTGGTTGGCCTTACCTTGGTCTAGCTGGTAAGGGAGCTATCAGCCCAGCGAGCTGAGCTACCGGGAGTTCTGGAAGCTTATGGGCGTAAGCCTTTGGAGGTCCTATGGCAGGGTCTCTATGGCGCTCCTTAAAAGAAAAAGATGGTTGCAACCATTTGAAACATGTGGCTTTTTCACAAGATAAAGTTGGAAGCCACCAAATAGACAAGTTGCAATGTTCAGGTGTATAATGTAAGGATCCCTGTTGGTGATCATGTGGGGCTGTGGTTGTCAGAAGAAATGGTCACCATTTTGGGGGGTTTCGGTGCACCACTCAAATTTTAGTCGGGATTGGGAGGTTCACTGGTACGATTTGGATTTTGACCCATGGCCATGTTGCTTTTTCAACACCAAAATAAAGTTGGAAACCACCATTTACAAGTTGCAATGTTCAGGTGTATAATGTAAGGATCCCTGTATGGGGTGGTGATCTATGACCAGTTGGTTACTCATTGGTCTGGGTGAATTATAGCAACCTTACACGACCTCACCCCCAAATGGTGGTTTATGTGGGGAATAGCCCCCCAACCACCTGATTTCAGGTTGGTGAAATATTATACTTCACCCCGATTGGTACCTGCCTTTTCATCTGATGGAAAACTCTCTGGTCTCAACGGGTTGACAGAATGAAGCCAAAAGCGCGTTGGCGGTACAAAATGACACCTGGGTTCCTCGGGCAGCATGCTTCGATGGTTTGCTCGCAAATGGAAACTTCAAGTACGAAAGTAGTACGCGAAGTACGCGAAACCCCGCTGCCGCCCAGTCCCAGTTTTGAGTATGAAAGTAGCAAGCCAAGTGCACTTTGCCAGCTGCGGCTGGAAACTCGTCACAATTTCCGGCATGAAAGTGCCACGCGAAGTAAAAAACTCTACGCGAAATTTCGAGCACTCGAAGCGCGCTCCTGCAGCAGCGCAATCACTTCGCGAAGAGTGCCTTCACAGCTGCAAGCCGAAGATCGAAGAGCGAAATCGCAGCCAGCTGATAGGTCCCCCGGTGCCCTTGGAGCCAACTTTTTTGGTTGGGAGATTCGGTTCCCCTGCTGAAATAGACTGCAGAAAAATCGGGGGCCCTTATTCTAACCCCTCAAATCTGGAGGACCATCTTATAGCTGCACTGTCTTCCTCGAAGTGTGCTCAGCAAATCGCAACGGTTTCAGTGAAAAAGTAGGTTCACGGACATGGCACTGGAGTAGAAACGCAAATCGCCGATCAAAAGCACAGTCGAGTTAGATGCCTGGGTCCTCCATCTCCGGGTTGATTTTTTCTTTTTTTCCAGCAGACCCTTTGACAACTCGGAGTTTCAGGTGCTTATGTATGGATCAAAAAGCAGGAGTGGCTACAAAGCAGTGAAAAACAGCAGATTACTGCACACCTGGATCTTCCAAATAATCATTGACATTTAACGTAGAATCCGGAGACTATAGAAACCTGTTTGGAGGACCTCAGAGAAATGTCCAGGTTGATTGTCACTCTGAGAAATTGGTTTGCACAAAGCTCTAGAATCGCAACTATTCGGTACTTGACGGAAGGAGCCCTCCAGAATCAGAGCCGCCGAATCAGAGCCCCCGTTCACATGAATCAGAAACAATTTCAGAATTATATTCAGAATTTTGGTGAATCGGCCAAGCCAGAAAACACCACACCCGCAACGCGGCGCACAAAACCCACAACCTCCCGCAACTCAAAAAGGAAAACCGAGTTTCCGGAGAGTGCATGTTCAGTAAAAGCAGTGAAATCCTCCTTCTCGAGCACACAGAGTTGCAGAATTGTAGTAGTGAGGAAACGCCCTGGTCGCAATTCACGTGTTTCTCTGTTTCCGGGCCATCCGTCGTCTAGTTGGTTTTCTTGGTTTATCAATGGAAGTTAAAAGGACAACTGATCAGATTGGGGTGCATCATTTAGAGACAAAAATATAATGTCAGGCAAGTGACAGCTGAATGCAAACAAGGGACACCCTGCTGGCAAGCTGAACTAGCGCATATCCGCCAAAGTGCATGCCAGCAAAATCATCTAATCCATGAGATATGGCACGACAGGTGGCCAACTTGCTTGAGGATCCCTTCATTACAAACTCCATCCACATAAGAAAGGGTATAGGAAGCCCCCCACATGTATATTTCCTTCGACCCAATTAGGTGAATCAAGAGGTACAGTGGCAAGAAGCTCTTGAAGTTTCTTCTCCAAATGAGCATGTCGTTCTTGATGCTACCTTTGGTTTTGTTTCTCGGGAAGCCGAAGGCAAACCCGCCTTTTGGGGGGGAGGGGTGGCGGGGGGGGATTGCTTAAACCAGCTGACTGCTGAGGAAGAGATCTACTTGATGCGCGACTGGATGGTGGACATGGCGCCTTGGTTCGCGCATCAGGGACAACACGAGCTGTAGAAATTGTTCGAACCCAAGGGCCCCTTGCCATTCAATGTCATCCTTGTGTTTCTGTTGGGAATTGAATGGAGATGATGTATGGGGCGCGGCGAATCCGTTCTTTTTCTCGTTGGTGGTGGTTGTGCAAGTGGCAGCCGTTGATTTGTTGCAGGTAAGATGTTGAACCTTTGCTCAATATCCTTTTCGGTTTCAATGCTGCACATCCACTGTATGGTTGACGGATGGATTGCTCTGGTTTTGAATCATTCAGCGCTCAGGTGGCGCGGAGGTTGGGCTGTCCTGATGTGCCGTGGACAGAACGGAAGGATCGGGCAAAGATGGCCCCCAAAAGGGGGACCCAAGGTTTGTTCTTGTTTGAAACTTAGAGGACCCGGCAAATGTGGAGCCCTCTCCCAGCAAATCTCCAGCTGCTCAGTTTTTGTGCATGTGTGTTCGTCAGTTTATCTGCCATTTGTCTAAGGCAAGAAAGTTGCTTCTCGCAGGGCTCGTGCAAAACCGTGCAACGTTTTGCACTTGCCACAGCTTGACGACAGCCTCCTCTCAATAAGTTCTAAGTTGAATCGCTCTCATGTTGATCAAATGACCACAGTATTGAGACACACGAGGTTCCATTGTTGCAACATCAAATATGTCAAACCACTGCAAGGTGCTTGTGCAGATAGCCCGTGCTGTTTGTTGCAAGACGCCGCACTTCAGACGCTAGAGTCACTCACCGAACTGCTCGTAGGATGCAAGAACCACATCACCCACACTCTCCGCAAAGCCCCTGTACTTTTGTTGAGCTTGCGGCTTGCGTTTCCGGCAGGTCATTTTGCCTTCAAAGCAGTGGTTTGACTTCAGACTTCAGACGTTCGACGAGTTCAGGTGGTGTTTCGCCGGCCCCTGCAGCAGCCCCTGGCTGCCTTGACCATCGATGATGTGCCGCAGCTGGACAGACCATCCGTGTTGGAGGCACGGGCAAAGGGAGCGAGGAATCGAACCGGCGGGGGGGGGGGAAGCCGGTCGAAGCAATTCGAAGCCTTGTCCCATGGGGGCATTGTCATGTTTTCAAGGGCTTAGTGTCATGAGACCGCTATCATCAAAAAATGCTCTTCCATTTTCACAGGCTATTTGTTGTACGGATTTGTTGCCTCGCTCCTTTCGCTCAAGAGCCAGCCTGGGGGAATTTCACGCCAAGTGGAGCCTTCTACAAGAGCAAAACGCCCAGCAGGTACTTGAAACAGGTGGATTTGTTGGAATATTTTTCTTGGCTACCAGTTGTATACCTCAGTCTATAGGTCCAGTAGGTAATGTGGATTTCTTATCGTTGCTTCAAGAGGGCTTCCTCCTGTTTGCTAAACACAGGTTTGTCTAGCACCGGGTTGGGCATAGCGCAATAATTACCAACCACTCTGGGGTTGGGACGAAGCGTGCTTGGAGTGATCAAACGTCAGATCCCTTTTAATTGTCATGTTGTGCCACTTGAACAGCAAACCATGCTAGTGTGGTTGTCTTGGGTTAGCAGGGATGTGATCAAGCCTTTCATAGGAGTATGATTTCGGATCACTGGTAAGGCTTTGTGGAGAACCTTGACAGGGTTTCAAGCGGCACATGTGCCATGCTCAAACACAAACACAAACACAAACACACAAACACACAAACACACAAACGCACAAACACACACCCTTTTGGGTTTAGCTCATTCCCTGAGTTCCGTTTCGAACTGTCAAGGTGTGGTTGCCATTTTAGTGTGTATCGGTTTTTTTTTGGGGTTCCTTTTGGCCGTAAATGAAATGTTTGTTTGCCTTTGGTCCAATCCACCCAATGGGAAGTGAGGCAGGGGATGGTCAATGACGCACCATGGCTGTGGCCATGGGCTTGGGTTGTAAAGCCTATCTTGGGACCGAAACTTTTCAGTGCCGCCTGGTCGTTTTTCACCGTTTTTTTGGGGGGATACCTCAAGATAACCCTATGTGGAAGAAGAAGCCCCTGAGAAACCGCAATGTTATCAACAAATGGTTATGGATCAAAATTACACCAGGTGACCGCAGGTTTTAGTCCTTGGTTCCATTTGCCAGGGTTCCATTGTGGGTACCTATTTTTGACCCACAGCCAAATGGGTATTGACAACAGACGCGCTTTTCATCCAGTTGCCTCAGGACATCCTGGATGTGCTCAAGGAGCACAAGGCGCGGGAGGGCGGAAAACACCTCTTTGGGGAATGGAGTCAAAGGGAAGCCAAAAGGAAGCCATCCACTTTGGGGTCTGTTTGAACCCAGTCCATGTGGGCTCAAAATTAAAGCGCCAGGCCAAACCGCAGGTCTTGGTCTTTCCATCTACCAAGGTGCCATGTTGGTACATCTTTTGAGCCACAGCCATGGCTTTTGTGGTTTTAACCATCACCTCTTTGGGGCTGAGGTTAGAAGACGTGGGCACCCTATTGACCAGCGGGTCAAAGAAAACCTGAGAGGGGGTTGGGTTCCCGGGTGCTTACGAACCAGGGGACATAATCAAGTGACCTAGGTATGGAATGCTATGTGCAAAAAGGGGCACAAAGAAGCAACATGGTTTTGGATTTTTGGTTTTGAGAGATACCAAGGGACCCCTGTTCAGAGCGACCAGTTTATTGAAACCCGCTAAACGGAGTGGCAACAACAAGGTTGTTCCCTAAGGGTTTGCTCATTGATTTTCAATCAAGTTCCTTTTGTTTCAACTCATATGCCACTTACGAATCCTGAGAAAGCCGGACATCGCCAACATTTCCGTTTGTTCAAAGGAGTTGTTCGTTATTTGTTTTTTCTTAGTTTGTGTTTTTGTTTTGTCTTCCTGGGTTTTTGCCTTTATCTTTTTTTCTCAGACTTTTTAGTTCTTGTTTTTTGGATTGTGTTTATATATATACATAGTTTTTGGCTTCTTGGCTCTTTGGCTTCTCGGCTTCTTGGTTTTTTGGCTTCTTTTGTTTTCTTCTGGCTTTTGTGGCTTTGGCTTTTCGCATCGTTTGCATTCCCAGTTCCTCACTGGCAGTTTGCTTCTCGGCGTGCGGCATGTATGTATGTATGTATGGACCCTTTTTGTCTGTATGCATGTACTTTATGTATGTGTGCATGGATGCATGCATGTATGCATGCATGCATGTATGTATGTTGTGTATCATGTGTTCACTGAACTTGTTGTGTGTTTGTGTGTTCGCGTGCATATGTGTATGTACAGGTATAAGGGTAATGTACGTCTTTGTAGATGCATGCTGGGCACACGCATGGACGCCAGCATGTTTTGTGCCTTTACCTTTGCGTATATATGCAGCTGCGAGTGCGAATGCGTGTCCACATGCGTGCGTGAGCAAGCGTGCGTGCGTGAGTGCGTGCGTGCTTAGGCTCCGCGGTGGTCGCTTGTCCCGGCCGTTTGAGGAGCGAAATCCGCATTTCAGCGAAAAAGGCGGGCTGTTGCAGGAATTTCTGTGTGTTTGTTGTTTTTTCTTGCGAGTTTTCGGCCCGGCGCGGCCGAGCGAGGTCGAGCGAGGTCGAGCTCGAGCGGAGGCCGAGCGGAGGTCGAGCGAGGTCGAGCGGAGGTCGAGCCAAGTCGCGCAAACGCGATTTTTTGGGGCGATTTTGCGTGAAATCCGGCCTGCCGCTTGCGCAAATGATGTGTTTCTGTTATTTGGCTAAAACGCGCCCTCGGAAGTGACGCGTGGAATCTAAGTGCGTGCGTGCGTGCGTGCGTGCGTGCGTGCGTGCGTGGGTGTGTGTGTGTGTGTGGGCGGGTGGGTGTGTCTGTGTGTTTGTGTGTCTGTGTGTCTGTGTGTCTGTGTGTCTGTGTGTCTGTGTGTGTGTGTGCGTGCGTGCTTGTGTGTGTGGGTAAGCTCTGAGATCAAAAAAGCCCACAGGTCATCTTCCGATCCCTTTCCACACGCTCGATCGGACCCATTTGGTTGTTTTCCATTGTGAGATTTGAACAGTTCGACGACGTTGGTTGGTTCAGGGGCCACTCAAAACAGAGACGCCAAGATCTGGCGCTCGCATTTCAGGAGCCAGCACCATTTGGGTGGCGAAGCCACGCGACTCTCTTTGAATTGCTTCTTCCGCTTTTTGGATTTGAACAATTTGACGACTTTGGTTGGCTTAGGGGGACCCCACCGGAACACCGTCAAGCACTTTGTATAAGGTTTGACAATCACATTTACCCTGAGTTATCAGCAGGGGGGCAGTGAGCACTCTACCACCCACTGCCCAACGAAGGCGGTGGTAGATGTGCTGTGAAGCGGTCTGGGACGCCAGACCGTGTACCTGCCTAGATAGTGATTGATCACCTCGGTTGCTCGTTTCTACTGACATGTCACGGCCCGTCAAAGAAAAACGCCATCCGCACCAACAAGCGGGACCTGAACCCGATTCACCAGAACCACCTCTACCAGGCGGGGAGCGGGTCAACCGCACCACCCTCTTTTTCTCCTTCCGGGGAGCGCTCCAAAGTGTCTGTGTGTGTGTGGGTGTGTGTGTGTGTGTCTGTGTCTGTGGGTGTTTGTGTCAATGTATTTCTGTGTGGGTGTGTGTGCGTGTTGTGCCAGTGTGGGTGCGTACGCGGGTCATTTGTGCGCATGTGTGTGTGTGCGCGAGAGGGAGAGAGAAGAGAGAGAGACAGACAAGGAGAGACACAGAGAGAAAGAGAGAGAGAGAGCTATTTGTGTGCGCCCATGCTGTGTGTTTGTGTTTGCGCATTAGCATTCTTGTTTCTATGTTGGTTTGGTAGATTCAGATGCTGACATGTCACGGAGTGACACAAAGCTGCAATTCAGACCTACTTGTCCACTGGAGGCAGCGAAGGTCGCGCAGAAGGCACAACCGGTCACTCGATCAGCAGTCTCGCACTTGCAGCATAATGATATATCTTTGCCCACTCAGCAATACTGCCGGGAGGCGCCAAAGGTTCCCACGCGTTCTTCGTTGTACGTCTACTTTAAAGACGACTGAGGACGATGAGTATGACGCATGGTTGGGCTGCCACCGCTAGGAACTTCATCTAGATTTGGATCTATTCTGCTAGCCTGCGTTGTCGCACATGGCAGGCCAGCCAGTGCGAGCATATTGCCATCGTTTTGCTTGGCTGGTGTTGCTTGCCTCGTAGCTTTTATCAGCTCAGGATGGCAAATGCCATGTTTGCCACGAGGAGAACTCCGTAAATGGGCTTTTCGATATGGATGAATCTGTGAAGTCAAGTCAAGCTGTTTTTGTCCACACCCATGCCATGACATGTGTGCACATGTGATTGGTGGTATGACGTTGAATCAAACAAGCAAGTGCCCGTCTACTGTGAACAGTCAGAAGTGCAAATGCATTCTGCGTCTCACCGCATTGGCATTGCCGCACACCGCCGCCCAACAAGGAGACCTTGCCAACAGCCTGTTTGCCACCTGACATGCCAAAGAAGGTAGGTACGGTAAGGCAAAGAACACAACCCCATTGGGGCAGCCAAAAGACGGGCGGGGGCAAGGTCCTACGTTGAACCTTTGGTTGCGGCTTTCTTGAAAGGGATGTTGGTCAATATCAACTCCAGATGTGAGAGTTGCGCGGGTTTAGGCAGATTGAGACTCAAACGCATGCGCGCAATGCTGGATGTCTGCTGCAAGTCAGACACTTGGACCTTGCACATTGTGCCCAACATGTCTTGTTAGTTGCAAGCGTGCGCTATCAGACAGTATTGATGAAAGACTGGCGAAAAGTGTCTTGTCTGTTGCCAGTGCAGCCGCAATTCTCACAGCATCTTTCTCGTCATTCCTGTTACACTGTTTGGCATTAGAGTTGAGTTAGAGTTTCATCTAGAATCCTGTGTGAAAAGACAAGCTGGTCGTTTATGCCAATTTCCCTGCCCCTCAAAAGGAGAGAAAAACCAACACAAGTTCAAGGGAAATGCAAACTCAGTTCTATTGGTTTACAAGCTTTAGATTGCGCCGCTTTTCAGATTGGGTCATACCTTAATTGGCTTTCAATTGACTTGGGTTTATCGAATTAGAATCTAACTGGGTTTCCCTCCCAAGTAGGATTTTTCAAAAATGGGGGGCATCTAGTAAAGAAATCACGGCTGGTGGTTTCTTCTATTTTGCAAGCGCAAGCGATTGAAAAAAAGGAAAGCACAAGGAACAAGACGGTTTTCATTGCAGTTTGTTCGCAAGGTTACACTGCAAGGCTTTGCATTTAAGCTGGATTACTTGAATCTCGTGAGTTGGATATTAGTCAGCAGTTCCCGCCCAAACATGGTCCCAAGTAGAAGTAAGGCTAGAACTTGGAGTTGAATTGTTAATTTAGATGTGTGCTGGGATCCTTTCCAACTATGCGTTCAGTGAGTTTAAGCTTTATGTTTTACGTTTAGAATTCGATTTAATTCGAGACAGGAATTCCTCTCTGAATATGGCTTTGAATGGACATGTATATCTCCAGAACTTAGCAAGGAAAGACACGTATATTGTTTCTCCCAAGTGGTTCAATTATATACACATATATTCTTATTTTTGAACAAAATTTAGATGGGCGTTCCTTTGCAAGTATCAATAACTTTGAAGAATCAATGATTTAAAGTGGATTTTAGCTCTCATGTAGACAGAATCTGGAAAGGAAAGACAAGCTGGATGCTTCTTCTAGTTAATGTGAATAGAACGCCTCTGCGGTTAGCAGGTGAAATGCCCAGGCCGCGGTGGCAAATGTTTCCTTCTTGCAAGGATTTTTTCTTGCTGGCCCCAACCTCACAATAAAAACCTCGAGCAAGCAAAGAAAGCACAACAAGCAGACCCTATGTATCCTGGCATAAAACAAAACAGAAAGGCCCCTCATGGGGTGGGTGTTTTGGGACACTGGGATTTTGCAGTGCTGGGATATGCCTCTTTGATACGGTCAATCCTATACATATTCATATACGTATAGAAAACCGAGAAAACCAAACAACACACATCAGCAAAGTTTCAGACCCTAACTCAGACAGCATGGGTACATAGGGCAGGATTTCTTTTGTTCTGTCGGTTTTCATGAAATTTGTTGTTCGTTTTTTTTCTTCTTTTTTTTCTCATTTTGGGTTTCTTGGCTTTTTTGTTCTTTTGCTTCTTGGCTTTTTGGCTTCTCGGCTTCTCGGCTTTTTGGCTTTTTTCTCCGGGGTGGGTGGTGGCTTTTCTTTTGGCTTTTGTGGCTTTGGCTTCTCGCATCCTCTGCATTCCCAGATCCTCTCCGACAGGTGGCTTTTTTGGAATGCAACATGCGTAGGTAGCGTATGGTTGCATGTGTGTATGTGGGTATGTATGTATGGACCCTTTTTGTATGTATGTATGTATGTATGCATGTAATGCATGTAATGCATGTATGTATGTATGTATGTATGTATGTACGTTGTATGCAGAATGGGTGGGCTGACCCCCCCTGCAGATATAAAGGCGCCTTTTCCTGATTCGTTACTTCTTCAAGCATTATGGGGGGGCGTTGCCGCCGCCCCCCCCACCCCCCCAAGCTGGCTTTTGGAACAACGATGCAATTCGCTAGGAGGCCGTATCTTTGTTGTTGAAACTGCCCTGTTAACCAAGCCTAAACAAGCCAAATATTGCTGATTGCTATTTTACAGCATTTTGCTTTCCAACACGAAAAACGATTCACACATCAAACAAAACAACGAAACATCCCAAAATGAGTCTGCACCCATGTCCAGGTGCGTGCCACACTGATGGTGATGTCCGGCTTCGACCTGCCCAAGGACCAGGGGGGGCCCGATCCTGCGGTGCGGCAACGGTACAAGGCGGGTGTGCGTGTGCGTGATGTTGCGTGTGTGTTTGAATGGGACCACAGAAAGAGCATCTGAGTGTTATGGGTCTTTTCAGTTTGCAAAAAAGAAGCAGCGCGCGACGGAAAGACCCCGAATGAAATTATTTCCTTTGGGAAGTTGAGAAGTGCACCAACAAACCAACGCCAACAGGAAAAGGCGAAAGGAACCAAGTCTTATGTTTTGTTTAAAGGGAAAACAAAAAGCAAAGACACATGCGTTAGTAGATAGAAAGCGACCAGAAGCAACACATGTTTTATTCATTAAGAGGACAACCCGGGACAAATTATCACTATAGAAGGTAACCAGCTATGTTTTTTTGCTTTGTTAAGGCTGGTTCCCTTGGTTACTGCACCGGTAGGTGGAATCAAGAATAGGAGAGACCCCGCAATGAATAAAACATATGTGTTGCGTCTGGTTTCTGACAAACAACAAACATATTTGTGTTTGCTTTTGGTTTCCCTTTAAACAAACCATAAAATGTGGTTCCTTTTGGGTCTTCCTTTCCGGCGTCGAGTTGACGCTGAAAACGCATTTGGGCTGTCGCCATGCTGAGGCGCTGCTGAGCCGTGCGGTGTCGGAGGGCCATGAGCTGGGGAACCATCTCCAGTTCGCGCCTGGTCTAGGTCCCCCAGTGCCGTCTCTCACGTTTTTTTTGGGGGAGGGTTCCCGCACTAAAGTGGGCTGCAGAAAAAAATGGTACCCTTATTCTAACCTCTCTACTGGAGGACCTAGTGGTTTGTGCAGCGCGGGGGTGGGTCCCTGGGTCTCTGCATGGGGATCTTTTTGTTCAGGGCTTTCTGCGCGCGTTCCTCGACCTTTTGATGGCTTACAACTGCCCATCCTGTTCAACTGGCGTTTAATAGTAGTTTTTAGTTGGTTTGGTGGTAGGTTCCATTTTAACCCACAGACAGTTGAACCGTTAGCAGGGGATCTGAGGGCAGCCCGGTTTTGGGGTTGAAAGAAGCGGCTTGAGACAAAGGCCCCAAAAAAGGGATGGTCCTGGTTTGGTAGTTTTTGAATGATATCGCCCTTTTGGGTTATGTCTTGAGGGAACATACGTTGCCGGTTGGCGTAGCAGTGGTGGTCGGTCAAGCGCGGCAACCACAGAAAGAGTGGGTGTGCGGGGGGGGGGGGGGCAGGGTTTGGATCCTGCGCTGATTGAACCGCCAGAGGTGTCTTAAAACGGCCACTGAAATAGGCTCGGAAGGTACAAGAATTTGGGTGTGCCATTTTCGCTGATTTTCCTCTCAAAATGGATTGAACCCCTCCAAAATGGTTTTCGCATGTTTTCGTTGAGTTTCCTTTCAAGGTTTCCCGTTTGAAAAGAAACAGCCCAACAAAGCCCGACCCATATTCCTCCACTCTTTGTGCCTAAAATGGTTGTTGGCTTTCTTTGTAAGGTTTCCCTCTTAGATTTTGTTCTGGAGGGGTCCCAAAAATCGATTTGGTTTTGGGGTCCAAAGAATCGATTTTGGTTTTGGAGGGGCCCAAAATCGATTTGGTCTTGGGTTTCTTGTAAGGTTTCCGTTTAAACTCAAAACCCAATAGCGGGTACCACAAATCCCCACAGACCCATTTGGGTGCCTGGGGCTCGGAGATTCGGAGCCTCAAAGGGAGAAGAAAAACACCGCTGCCACTCAAGTGGGGTTCCCTCTGTCTTGTTTGTTTTTGGTGTCTTGTTTGTTTTTGGGAGGCTGGGTAGGGGGGGGGGCGGGGTACCTTCCCCTGGTGATTCGAGGATGTGTTTCTTGGTTTTAATTATGGAAAATCGCTATGTTTTTTCCCGAAAGCATGGCGAAGGGTTCTTCCGCTGGGTTCACTTGAGTTGTTCTCATGAGAGTCATTACAAGGTGTCATTGCAAGGAATCATCATCATGAAAGTCATTGCAAGGAGTCATTGCAAGGAGTCATTGCAAGGAGTCATTGCAAGGAGTCATTGCAAGGAGTCATTGCAAGGAGTCATTGCAAGGAGTCATTGCAAGGAGTCATTGCAAGGAGTCATTGCAAGGAGTCATTGCAAGGAGTCATTGCAAGGAGTCATTGCAAGGAGTCATTGCAAGGAGTCATTGCAAGGAGTCATTGCAAGGAGTCATTCATGCAAGGAGGCAAGGGCGTCGCAAGATGCAACTTGCATTTTAAAGCAACTTGCGCAGAGCAACTTGCGCAGAGCAAGTTGCACAGAGCAACTTGCGCAGACCAACTTGCACCGACCAGTTTGCGCAGAGCGCCTTGCCTAGAGCAACTTGCGCAGAGCAACTTACGCAGAGCAACTTGCACAGAGCAACTTGCACAGAGCAGCTTGCACAGAGCAACTTGCAGGGAGCGCAATTTGCACAGAGCAACTGGCAGGGAGCCACTTGCAGGGACCAACTTGCCGGAGCAACTTGCGCGGAGCAACTTGCGCAGAGCAACTTGCACAGTGCAACTTTGCTGAGCAAGTCCGTGGTGGCCTTGAAGCTCTCCTGCCACGCACTCACATGTGCCATGGCCTTCATGAGATCTTTGCATATGTTGTCGTAGGCGTGCGCCAGACCTGGCACCAGGAGGCAGCCGCTAAGATCAAACACGTGCGTTGTCTGCGCCGCAAGCGTCACCTCGCAACTTGAAGCACGGGGCCAACTCGGATATTTGTGATGCCAGAAGCTGGCCCAAGGGCAAAGGTGGCACACTGGCTATCTTTGCCTCTGTGCCAAAGTCACATGTCCAAGACACCACGGCCCGTGAAAAGGAAGCTAGCACTGATGGCAATGCCCCGACTTCCAACTTTACCATGCGCACAAGCGCTCCAAGCTTTTGCGGTAAGCCAGAGCGTCCGCTTCCCAAAATTGCAAGTGGCGCTGTGTGCGTGTGCACCGGCTCCCAAATCTCATCTGGCCGCTTGCCTGCCCCAAGTTGGCGAGCTGTGTCCTGTGACACGTAATCACGCAGAAGCATGAAAAATTCACTGCCTCCTTGTGGAGACGCGTCTGCACCAAGGAACACAAAGGGTGGTTCTGCTTCATCTGCTTGGGCCCATCGGTCTCTCATGTGTTGCATGAGGATCAAATCAGCATACAGGCGTGCCCGACTCAGAGTGGCAGCGCTCGGCGCTGCCACAGAGCCATTGAAGACATCCTGCACAGCCTGCGCAGCCTCGATTTTGCCTTGATTGCATCAATCACACGTAGGGCACCGTGCCTTCCTCGGTGCATTGCAGGACGGAGCGGTCCGGTCAATCGCCGCGGTGCCATTGTCCTTGCAACGCTGCGGCCTAAGTTTAGTTCATTCAATGGGCTCCTTGCAAAGAAACTCCTGCGACTTGATGTGACACAGGCCTGACCTGTCGGTCTTGGTGATGGCAGAGCAGTTCAAGTTCTCGCTGAAGTCGCGCAATGAGTTCGTGAAATCGCGGGCCCGGGGGGGCTTTGAGTACCAGGTCTCCGCACTGCTTTCAGCCTTGCTGTGCAGCAGGGAGCTCACGGCGCACCCGATTGGCGAGAAGCACAAGGCGTGGACCTGAAGTCATAGTGTTGCGTGGCTCCCAATCTGGTGTGTGTGTGTGTGTGTGTAGAAACCAAATGATCCAGTCACGCAAAACATACCTGCAAAACAAGACGGCTTTCAAGCCAACTCAGGCCAACGCACAGTTCAAAGCCAGCTCGTAGAAGGAACGCCAAGTTCATGCGCACCTGCCGAAGCGCCCACACGTGCGCCCACATGTTTGCCGCTCAAAGTCTGCCACGTTTGAACAACACAGAAATTCCTGCGACGCGCGCCTCAGGGGGCAGCAAATGACCTCTGCCTGAGGCGTGTTGGCACTCGGGCTCAATGGATTTCCGTTCTCAGGCAGCCCGAGCAACCGTCAGTTCAAAGCCAGAGTGAAGATAGCGATAGCAACCTGTCAAGGCATGTTTTTTCCCCAAAGAAACTAGGCAATCACCTGCGCTTACAGTACCTCAACTCAAGCACTACCAAACAAGCCACACTTAGTCTACGCTTTGTTGAAACTGAAATAGCGTAGAGCAACTTGCGCAGACCAACTTGCACCGACCAGTTTGCGCAGAGCACCTTGCCTGGTGCTGTCTCGCGCTTGCTTCACGAATGCTTCGTGTAGGGAAGAAGAACGCATCCTGCAGCGTTGGGCCGACCTCGCTTGCGATGTTCTGCTTTCGGGCCAACCGTGGTCTAGTTTTGTGTTGGGGGATGTTTTTCGTGTTGGGGGGGGGTCCTGAAACATGGCACGTGTCGTACCGTTGGAGCAATGCCTTCCCTGCAATTGAAGCTGACAGCTTTCAGCAGGCAATCATCTTAAACATGGCCAGCTTCCTTTTCTGTGATTGGGGGAAATGGGGTAAGTCCGAACCAGTTATTTCTCAAATAGCCAAATTTATTTTCTGCGATGCGGGGAATGGGGTACCCAAAGCCGTTCTTTCGGCGAAGCATGTCTTCTAGAGGACCTTTGACTGATCAACTGCTAAATCCTCAATCAGGGGTCAACAGTAAAATGGAATGCTCCATTCTGGCGTTTGTTGTACAGCAAACAATAAAATGGGTGTGGCTCAAAATTAAGGAACCGGGGTTACGCAGGTTTTAGTCTTTGGTTCCATGTACCAAGGTGCCGTTTTGGTACCTTTTTTTGAGCCACAGAGACAAGGGGATGGGAATGAATGTGAAGTGGGCCGTGCAAAGTCAGCCATAGGTTTTTTTGTATTGAAGGAAACCCAACATGTTGCTTTTGTTTCACCAGACCTCCCATTTACCACTTAATGAGTCGGAAACTGTGCTCATTGTTTTCAAATCCTAGCAGGGGCCCCTCAATATGTCTGTTTTTGACCTCCAGTGCCGATCGATTTAATGGACCCCACCAGTAAAGTGCAGCAGGGGAAACGCAGCGACCCCTGTTTAGGGTACCAGTTGATAGCATTGGGAAGGTGAATCGGACTTTGGGTGAAATGTTTGACTCGGATGCCAAGGACCGGCCAGCAATCGCACGAGCCCCAGCATGTGTTCAGAGCGGTGGCCGATGTCAGCTTACAGTTTGTTGTCAGGATGAGTGTTGGCACAGAGATTCGTTGCTCCTGCTCCCAGTGTTTGCAAAAGAGGCAATACTTGAGTACTTACCTTTCAAGCGTTGTTGGGGTGCTACTGTCTTAAGATTCCATGTTGAGCCTATCTCATGCTACTACATTGGCGCAGAGAAGTTGTGTCCATGTGGCTATGTAAGTTAACAAAAAAGAAACATTCAGGCTCTCTGAAAGAAGCCATTAGTTTGCTGGCTAAAACGGAAACAAAGGAATTCCAATCGGGCTCCACAGTGCAGCACAGTCAGTTCCCAAAGTTCCAGAGTTGCAACTGGAGAAGCCCTGAAGCAGAAGACAAACTGGTGAACGCCCTTTGGAAAACAAGCGATGCAACGGCGCATCTCGTGCGCTGAGACAACCGGTCGCATATTTTTGGGCTGAAGTCGCAGCAAAACTAACTTATTGAGTTCTTGGACTTAAACTTTTAGGGAAGACCATTTTAGTAGTAAAAAAAGGGTTTGGACTTTTTGGCCAATCTACTTGGGAAGTGAGAAAAGAGAGCAAATCTTCTACTTGGGAAGTGAAAGCAACAGGAGCAGGCAGGAAAAGCCGCGACACACGATTTCAAGGAGCTCAACAGAATGCGCTAATTCCCGAAGCGGAAAACGATCCCATTGCTTACTTTGGCTGCCGCTCTCGTGACGTGCGTAGTATACCCCCAAATGGAGGTTGTCCTTTTGGCTTTTCTTTAAACCAACCCTGACAATGGTACCAACTCCTCCACATGGCCATGAATTCAATCGGGAGCCACCTCAAAAGTGATTGCTGGACATGAATCTCCACCTAAATGATGTCCGCCAAAAGCCCTAATTAAAATTAATGGTCATATTTCAACATGCTTGTTCTAAACATCCATGGCTAAGAGGTGAGTTCTCTTTGGGCGAGCTCTCCGTGGCCTAAGTTCATCGCCAAGTTCTGCCAGCTCAAAGTCCCCGAAACATGTTTTCTCTCCGAGGCCATGCCCCCGGAGGAGTTTGAGCAGGCCTTTGATCACTGCGACCGCTCGGGGCCCCGAGATCCCGAGATCCGAGTCGGACTGAAGGCGTGACGAGAAGAAATTGATCTGGGAGGGTGTGTTTTTTCTACAAGGCGGGCCCCCCCGCCCAAAAGGGCTCAGGGCTTAGGGCTTATCAGTGAGTATTCCTCTAAGTTGCCCTTAAAAGCACAAAAGGGGCTGGCCCCCCCGGCAAATGGGTGGGCGTTCCCTTTGGTTTTACTTGAAAACAACAAAAGAAGGACCCTCTAAGAAAGACCCGCCCGTTTGAAGGCCGTTGGGGTTGGGGGTGGAGGATGGGGGCTGAGAGTTGATCAGGTACCCCCTTTTTAACCGGCGATTTGCAGCCCGGCTTGGGTTTTTGAACCCCACTTCCTTGTGAAGCCAAAGGGGGAAGGCAACGTCACGCCAAACGTAACATTGTTCAATCCACGAAACCAGGTAAGGTGAGTTGAGTTGTGGCATGCGGCATCATGCCCCCTGCCCACAAAAGGGAGACCGTTTTTTGGTTCAATCTAGATGTCGCTCTCCCACAAAAAAGTGGCCCGTAACCAGTTGGACAATGGGGATGTTTCCTAATTAGTAAAGGTTCCAATAAAAACAAAGGGGAAACCATCACCCGCTGCTTGGTTTGTTCTCCATGCTTACCAACACGGCCATTGAGAAGTCTGCTGTGTTGCTTCGGGATCATCGCTAGGATGTCCCAGATCTTGTGACCCCGCTGGTTTGTTTGTTTGCTTGCTTGCTTGCTTGCTTCGTTGTTTGTTTGGTGGGTGGGTGGGATTGCTTGCTTGCTTGCTTGCTTGCTTGCTTGCTTGGTTGGTTGTTTGCTTGCTTGCTTGCTTGCTTGCTTGCTTGCTTGCTTGCTTGGTTGCTTGTTTGGTTGCTTGCTTGCTTGCTTGCTTGCTTGCTGCTTGCTTGCTTGGTTGCTTGCTTGATTGCTTGCTTGGTTGCTTGCTTGGTTGCTTGCTTGATTGCTTGCTTGCTTGGTTTGTTGCTTGCTTGGTTGCTTGCTTGATTGCTTGCTTGCTTGCTTGGTTGCTTGGTTGCTTACTTGCTTGGTTGCTTGCTTGGTTGCTTGGTTGCTTGGTTGCTTGGTTGCTTGCTTGCTTGCTTGGTTGCTTGGTTGCTTGCTTGGTTGCTTGCTTGCATGGTTGCTTGCTTGATTGCTTTCTTGCTTGGTTGCTTGCTTGCTCGATTGCTTGGTTGCTTGCTTGGTTGCTTGCTTGCTTGGTTGGTTGCTTGGTTGCTTGCTTGGTTGCTTGCTTGCTTGGTTGCTTGCTTGATTGCTTGCTTGCTTGGTTGGTTGCTTGGTTGCTTGGTTGCTTGCTTGCTTGGTTGCTTGCTTGATTGCTTGCTTGCTTGGTTGGTTGCTTGGTTGCTTGCTTGCTTGGTTGCTTGCTTGGTTGCTTGCTTGATTGCTTGCTTGGTTGCTTGCTTGCTTGGTTGCTTGCTTGGTTGCTTGGTTGCTTGCTTGATTGCTTGCTTGGTTGCTTGCTTGGTTGCTTGCTTGGTTGCTTGCTTGCTTGGTTGCTTGCTTGCTTGGTTGCTTGCTTGCTTGGTTGCTTGCTTGATTGCTTGCTTGCTTGGTTGCTTGCTTGGTTGCTTGCTTGATTGCTTGCTTGCTTGGTTGCTTGCTTGGTTGCTTGCTTGCTTGATTGCTTGCTTGCTTGGTTGCTTGCTTGCTTGGTTGCTTGCTTGGTTGCTTGCTTGATTGCTTGCTTGGTTGCTTGCTTGCTTGATTGCTTGCTTGGTTGCTTGCTTGGTTGGTTGCTTGCTTGCTTGGTTGCTTGCTTGATTGCTTGCTTGCTTGGTTGCTTGCTTGGTTGCTTGCTTGATTGCTTGCTTGCTTGGTTGCTTGCTTGGTTGCTTGCTTGCTTGATTGCTTGCTTGCTTGGTTGCTTGCTTGCTTGGTTGCTTGCTTGGTTGCTTGCTTGATTGCTTGCTTGGTTGCTTGCTTGCTTGATTGCTTGCTTGGTTGCTTGCTTGGTTGGTTGCTTGCTTGGTTGTTTGCTTGATTGCTTGCTTGGTTGGTTGCTTGGTTGCTTGCTTGCTTGGTTGCTTGCTTGATTGCTTGCTTGCTTGGTTGGTTGCTTGGTTGCTTGATTGCTTGCTTGCTTGGTTGGTTGCTTGGTTGCTTGGTTGCTTGCTTGGTTGCTTGCTTGATTGCTTGCTTGCTTGGTTGGTTGCTTGGTTGCTTGCTTGATTGCTTGCTTGCTTGGTTGGTTGCTTGGTTGCTTGCTTGCTTGGTTGCTTGCTTGGTTGCTTGCTTGGTTGCTTGCTTGGTTGCTTGCTTGCTTGATTGCTTGCTTGCTTGGTTGCTTGCTTGATTGCTTGCTTGCTTGGTTGGTTGCTTGATTGCTTGCTTGCTTGGTTGGTTGCTTGGTTGCTTGCTTGCTTGGTTGGTTGCTTGGTTGCTTGCTTGTTTTTTTTTTCCTGGGGGGGGGGTTGGACGCGCTCTGCCTTTTTTTTTTTTGGTTTTTTCGTTTCGCGCGGGTCATGGTTAGGGCCAGGCCCCTGCGGCCGCATTGGTTTCGACCCTTGTGCCAGGGTGGGTTTCGGTTTCCCAAGTTGGCCAGCCGGATAGCCACCCGAGCTTTCAAGAGGAAAGCAGAAGAAAAGACAAAGGGTAAAAAGAAAAATGGGGCACACTAAATGGGTGTTTCTCAATTGAACCCCCCTTTTGGTTGTTATTCATTTGGGAACCGAGACGCCCCCGCCCAATAAGACTTTGCCCTCAGACCTGGGAGGTTCTGATTTGGTTTCCTTTGGATTCCAAGCCGAACAGGAAACCAACCAATTTGGGGGGGGGTGGGGTGGGGTGGGTGGGGGTTGGGGTGGGGTGGGTTGGGGTGGGTTGGGGTTAGGACCCCTATTTGGATAAGCCCCCCAATGCTTCTCCCTCAGCTTCAAGTCTAGCACCGACCCGAGGCTTGATCGCTCAGCTGTCCGGAGGCGAAGCGCAAAACGCAGAGACTGGGGTGGAGGTCAGGCTTGGTGAATATTTATTCAGGGCTCCTTGAAAGATACATGTTGCGACCATTTGAAACATGGCTTTTTCAACACCAAAATAAAGGGAAACCAGCATTTACAAGGCAATGTTCAGGTGTATACTGTAAGGATCCCTGTTGTTATACCGCAGGGAACGGCGTGACGTTGCACTCACCCAATTCCACAAAAATTGGGGGTGTCTCACCCAATTTTTTGGGACACAATGAATATTGAAGCCATGGCTCATGTGACAACTGCGCAGGCAGCACAAGGCTCAGTGATCTCTCCTTCCGTCCCTCAGCTTCCCTTGCCATGATGCGGGTGTTCGCAGCCCTCACAGCCTGCGTGAGCGTGATGGGTGGCCCCCTCACGTTCACACACCTGGACACCACATGGACCCACTGCCAGATTTGGCTGACATGTCAAACTTTTCGCCTTGGTTTCTGCATTGCCCCACCAGCCAAAGTTTGGTTGCAAAGTTCGGGTTCTGGCTCAGGACCATAGAGGCCATGAACGACATGCTCATGGTCACCGCTGACTGCCCAGAGACGTCTTGGTGCGGCTTTGGATTCAATGAGAACAGTCCCAAGATGGACGGCGCCGAAACTCGGCACTTGTTAAGCGCTGTCTTTCTGTTAAGCGGGACTTGAGACCAAGTCGCGCCGAAGCGTTCTGTGACATCTCCTGACGGTCTCGATTAGCCTTGATTTCAGCCCACTTTTTTAATGTTATCGCGCTTTGTCTATCATGTACGTGAAAGTGTTAACGATGCACTTGGCCTGCTGAAGGACGTGTTCACGTTTGGGCACCACGGTGGAGTCGACCTTGCAGACTGCCCAATGTGTGGCTGTGGCGCCAGCTGCGGCTGCGGCTGCGGGGCAACCACCACCGCCGGTTGCGGCTGCGGCTGCGGCTGCGCAGCAACCACCCCTGCCGGCTGCGGCTGCGGCTGCGGCTGCGGGGCAACCACCACTGCCGGCTGCGGCTGCGGCTGCGGCTGCGGCGCCACAACAACGGTAGCCGCTCGGCGCTTGGGTGAGCAGCCGAAGCAGAAGCAAGTCAACCCCTACATCCCTCGAGTGCATACCGTGAAGGTCAGCCTGCCGTCTTTTACCACTCCGGGCTTCGCACGAAGTCTTGAACACGTCGGGGGTGTGGTGGGCATGGCAATGAACTCGGTGCTCTTTGTTCATGAGCATCCGGATGAGGGCATGACTTGGCTCTTTGACAACTGCGGCGGGCACGGGGACAGTTTCGGCCACTACCACTACCACGCGCCGCCCCTATGCTTGCCACCTGCCAGTTGCGTTGGCAATGACCTGTCTGTTGTTGATAAGTTGTTTCATCACTTCAGCAACCGCTGTGATTTAGCAGAGCCCTCGGTAAAGCAGGTGTAATGTAGTCGTTCGCACTCCGCAGGCTTTCGGCCCTGGGGGTGCCCACTCCCACAGACGGTTCCTGGTGGAAGACCGCCGGTGCCGATGCCTGGCCGTCGCAGGGGCCTGAGGTGCAGGTGGGCTGGGCTCTGGACGGCGCACCCATCATGGGACCCTTTCGCGCGGGCAAACGAGCCTCGGAGACGAAAGGCTTCGGTTGATATGTTCTTTGGTGAACATCCGCGGTCCGAGGTTGAACATTTGTTTGCAGCATCGAGCGGAAAAGCACGGCTCGAACAACACATTGTACGCAACACAAGTTTCATTCAGCCTTGGTCAAAGGTCTTGCACCCCTCCACTCCAGTGCCCGTTCTCGTTTTCTTGGGGCAGAGAAGATTGTAAGGTTCAAAAAAGAAGCACGGCTCGAACATATGTTTTGCGCAACACACACACACACTCACACACACAGACACAGACAGAGACACAGAGACACAGAGACACAGAGACACAGAGACACACAGACACACAGACACACAGACACACAGACACACAGAGACACAGAGACACAGAGACACAGAGACACAGACACACAGACACACAGACACACAGACACACAGAGACACAGAGACACAGAGACACAGAGACACAGAGACACAGAGACACAGAGACACAGAGACACAGAGACACAGACACAGAGACACAGAGACACAGAGACACAGAGACACAGAGACACAGAGACACAGAGACACAGAGACACAGAGACACAGAGACACAGAGAGACAGAGAGACAGAGAGACAGAGACACAGAGACACAGAGACACAGAGACACAGAGACACAGAGACACAGAGACACAGAGACACAGAGACACAGAGACACAGAGACACAGAGACACAGAGACACAGAGACACAGAGACCCAGAGACCCAGAGACACAGAGACACAGAGACACAGAGACACAGAGACACAGAGACACAGAGACACAGAGACACAGAGACACAGCGACACAGAGACACACACACACAGACACACACATACACACAGACACACACACAGACACACACACAGACACACACACACAGACAGACACACACACAGACACACACACAGACACACACACACAGACACACACACAGACACACACACACAGACACACACACACAGACACACATGTACACACAGACACACACACAGACACACACACAGACACACACCCACACACACACACCCACACACACACACACACACCCACACGCACACGCACACGCACACGCACACGCACACGCACACGCACACGCACACGCACACGCACACGCACACGCACACGCACACGCACACGCACACGCACACGCACACGCACCGCACACGCACACGCACACGCACACGCACGCGCACACGCACACGCACACGCACACGCACACGCACACGCACACGCACACGCACACGCACACGCACACGCACACGCACACGCACAGGCACACGCACACGCACACGCACACGCACACGCACACGCACACGCACACGCACACGCACACGCACACGCACACGCACACGCACACGCACACGCACACGCACACGCACACGCACACAGACACGCACACAGACACGCACACAGACACGCACACACACACACACACACACACACACACACACACACACACACACACACACACACACACACACACACACACACACACACACACACACGCACACGCGCACGCGCACGCCACGCACACGCACACGCACACGCACACGCACACGCACACGCACACGCACACGCACACGCACACGCACACGCACACGCACACGCACACGCACACGCACACGCACACGCACACGCACACGCACACGCACACGCACACGCACACGCACACGCACACGCACACGCACACGCACACGCACACGCACACGCACACGCACACGCACACGCACACGCACACACGCACACGCACACGCACACGCATTTGTGTCACAACGTCCGATGACGAAGGGCAAACGAGCCTCGCAGAAGATTTGAAAGGTTGAGCAAAAAACATTGTGTTTGCACAGACAAAGATGTACAGAGTCGTTAATCCTGGCTGAGTCATGACTCAGGAACCAGCAAGGAGTCCCTCGACGAGTGCTTCGGAGCCACAGACCCCATCACCGGCGAGTACCGGTACTATTTGGTGCCCATGGCTCCCTACATGCCGCCATGCCTGCGCGGCACACTGGGAAACATCACGGGCTACCGTGCGAAGAAGGACGGCCAGCCGTGCGTGGAGGCAAAGCCAAGCCAGATGCAGACCGTGGCAATTGCCGACGGAAAGGAGCTGAGCGGAACAGGGTGCCCGGAGCATGCCATCTTCAAGGAAGTCCAAATAGGGCATCCCTTCGGCAATAAAGTCAAAGTGGCACGAAAGCTTAAAGGTTGCGGGTGTGGTGCAAATTATGGCACTTGCCCAAGTGGCAGTGGCTGCGGCTGTGGCTGCGGCTGTGGCTGCGGCGCAACCACTACTGCCGGCTGTGGCTGCGGCTGCGGCTGTGGGGCAACCACTACTGCCGGCTGCGGCTGCGGGTGCGGCTGTGGGGCAACCACCACTGCCGGCTGCGGCTGCGGCTGCGGGGCGACCGCCACCGGCTGCGGCTGCGGCTGTGGGGCAACCACCACTGCCGGCTGCGGCTGCGGCTGCGGCTGCGGCTGTGGGGCAACCACCACTGCCGGCTGTGGCTGTGGAGCCTATGCATGCCCAGGCTGGGGGGTGCTGTTTGTTTAGACAGTGTATAATTTGGCCTACAGTTGCCCCATGATGCCTCACAGGGATTTTAGGAAGGCTGATACGGGTGTGTGGTTTTGAGGCTAAGGCATCGCGATGTTGGTGCGAACAGTCACAAGGCCCAGACGCGCTCAGGTCAAATGTTTTGCGCCATGGGCCTGACGAAGAAAACCAGTGCTGGCACGGCAGTTAGCATGTCGCAATGCAACTTGGTGGGCCACACGATTACCATCGACGCGGTTCAGGACGGACGGGACATTCCTTTTTGCTTGGGGTCTCTTTGATGGTTTCCCCCAAATGGTTTCCCATTTTTTTTGCAGGGTCACTGGGCAAGGGAGAGAGCCGTTCTCGTGATGCTTAGTTATTTGTTTCTCAGAATGGCAGAGGGTGCCCTTTTCGATTTCTTGGCAAATGTGCCGACTCGGTCTTTACTACTTTCCGCCCAAAGGAAACTACAAGTGGATGGGTCCCCCATAAAACCGATGTATACCGCCCCTCCCCAAAAAAACAGAAAAAGCAACACACAAAAACGGCGAATCAGCGAAACGACAAAACCAGAAACAGAAGCGAACTGCTTTAAAAAAAATCGCCAGCAGGACCTGCAGAGTTACAGCTTGCTCTCTGAGAATGGGCGCATGAAGGTGTCGGCCCGCCGGCCCTTGCACACGGGGGACGCCACAGACCTCACGCTCACCTTGGACAAGACCTACTACGTTCTGCTGGTGGTCGCTTTTCAGATTTACGATGGCCCCATTCTCTTCGTTCTTTTTCGAAACTAACAAATTACACGGATGTTTGGCCATATTCTGCAGCAAAGAATCCCTGCCTCAAAATGAGGGGCCCCATCAATGGTTGGTTCAAACCAACCCAAAAAGTGTACCCAGGTTTTACAAATGCAAAATCGGCACACCCGACTTGGGCCAGCTGTGGCTATCTCCGGTTTCGAGCCGTTTGGGGGCCTTGAGGTTGGCACCTCCATCAACGTGGGCTACCACGGAGCTTCCGGGACGCAGGCCGTGGTTTGTACCGCCAGCCTCACGCAGAAAGGTGTGGGGGCCCGGTGGGGCTTAGCGCTGGAGCGGTGGAATGCACATGGACCAATTTTGAGACACGAAGGACTCAGTAACGTTCAAACCCAACCTTTTCGTTTGCCTATTTTGGTCCATATTGAGTCATGACCCCAAAATGTTAACCATATTGAGTCATACCCCAAAAGGTTAACCTTTTAGTTCCAGGTCCTTTGGGCAACTGAGATGCGGGCTGTTTGTCTTCCATCTGCGGAGTATCCCACAAGTTCTTCGAACACAAACTGTGATGCTGGCGGAATCCCGAACTGCCTTGGTAAACCAACCACATGGAAAATCCTTTGCGCTGTTCGGGGAGTCAACCGTTCTTCGACATGTCCATCGCTGGTAGGAGAAAGTTCCAAGCTAGATGGCCTGGCTTTCATGCCCTACTTGATTGATCAGGGCTGCCCGCGAAAGAAACTCATTTGGCAGGCAACGCCTGATTGAAAGGGGTTACTTGCTCACTTCCTTATTGGAGCCATACAAATGTCACACTTGTGCTTGTGATGCTGACCACGTCGCCACAAAGGACGAAGGAATTCGTTGCACCTGTACCACGCATGTATCTTTTCTGTGAGTTGAGTGCCTCGCAATATCCCAGCACACCATGCTGCCGTTGTGAGTGTTTCCCGGAATTGGGTTCGGGAGGGTTGCTGGAAGGTGAACCACGGTAAATGAGGCCGTGTGAGGGATTTCCAATTCCAGGATATATATATATATCTATATATAAGTCAATTTCGTTGTATTTGGGGGTTACATCATTACAATCAGGTGTTACACCAAATGGCTATAGGGAGCATCATGTGTCACGCTTCGAGGATTAACAGGGGAACGAGTATCACAACGGGGTCAAGGGTGAGAGGATGAGGGGGTGCGGGGGCGATGGTTTTGGTGGGGGGCCGGGGACGACGGTTTTGGTGGGGGGCCGGGGACGACGGTTTCGCAAAACCACCACGTCCCTTTGAAAGCGTCAAAAAACACAACCACTAACATTTGGGTGAAAAGCCACGATTACCTAATATGGGTCACCCTCGGCTTCCCTCAAACCGCGATCCCGTAAGGGCGACTGTTTCGCAAAACCACCACCCCCAACCCCCGGCTTCCTCAAAGGAATATACCCCTGTACTTCCCCAACCCCTGGCTACCAAGTAAGAAATTCCACCAGCAAAAAGGAAATTCCCCCAGAAACTAACCTAGTCTGAGAGAAACCGCAGCAAACCCTCACCCCCAGCAGTCTCAGGTTTTCAGAAAGTATAGGGCGATTCATACAACTAGCAAGTCGGTGATGCGCTGCAACATAGTCCGCGTTTCAAGGCCCGATGAACCGGCCGAGGGCAGACATTGACTTGTCACATCTTCTGAACTTTCAGCTGCAACAGACCGTCAGGGAGTAAAATAACTCCAAGAACTTGACTAAATGCAAATGTTGGGCGCAAGCCTCTTCTCTGCCATAGACCACCCCCCCCCTTGACGCTGAAGTGGCAGCAGTTCTATCGCTGCTAGGCCCATGACACCCGAATGGAATGTTATGGCACCTGAATGCAACGAAATAGCCTTATATATATATATATATATATATATGAGGATCGACCAAAACCCCCCTATGGTTTTTTTGTAAGGACTGAATACGAAAGCATATTCGTTTTACGGCGTGTGGTCGCGGAAGACCGCGGAAGGGCGAGCGGAAGTTTCGGGGAAGGTTATGTGTTATCATGGGATGAAGCTGTACTCTTGTTGTGCTGCTTGATGTCAAAGTCAAAGTGTGCTTCATGTGTTGATTTGAACTGAGATGAAAACGATACCCCGAGCGATACCCGCGCAATTCCGAAACGATACCACGCAGTGCCTGGGGCCAACTGAGCTACCGAGTCTGGCATCATATTCGGTGGTCCTTCTGATTCCCGCGGCCGAGTAAAGCGCGAAAAACAAAATTCGCGGTCCGAAATTTGTTTTCGTTCCGGCATTGCATTCGGAGCTCCAAACGATACCCAAAACGATGCCAAAACGAAACCCATACAATTGCAGCTGTCGCCTTGCGCCGGGGCTGGCCCACCCGTCTCTTGTTTTAGCGTGAAATGTCGCTTGTGTCTGTTTCCCAGTGCTGCTGCTCATTTTCTCGCCCGGGGACGCCGCAGTTGTAGCAGCGTGCTAGTGCTCAAAACGGTACCCAAATTGATACCAAAACGAAGCCCCCTCAACTGTGGCTGTCGCATGCTGTCGCCGTGCGCGGGGGGTGGCTAGTCTCTTTACGTAGCGTAGCTTGTCGCTTGTTGCCACGTTCCTCCTTCCTTTTCTTTCTCCGGTGTTCTGCTGGTCCGCTTCCTACGTTTGCTTGTCCTTCTCCTTCCTTTTGCTCGTTCTTCTCTTCGTCCCATCCTCCCTCCATTCCTAGTCTACTTCTTGCTTTCTGCACTAGCTCTTCCTCTTGGCTTGCTTTACTTTTACTTTACGGAAACTTACTTGTGTTCAGACACGTATCAGAACGTGCGGTTTTACCTCCATGGCGGAAGTTCGCGGAAGTTCGCGGAAGGCGATTTTTGGAGCAAGGAATATTGGACAACCCTCATATAGTACTGCATTTAATGTTCAAGCAGTCTCAAATGGAAACCCACATGAAAGCAAATACCTGGTGTTTTCTGTCATTGCGCATGTAGCGGTGTGCGGCGGCGTGACCCTTTTCCGAGGCGAATGCAAAGTCTCCAGTGACTGGGGAGAATCCATGCCGGCCATCCCCATGTCAAACTCCATCGCTATGAGCCTGTGCTGGCCTGTGCTGGTAGCAGTGGCTTTCTTCCAGTGAGCCCTGTGAGTCAATGCCTTCCTCCAGATGCGAACGGTGCAACAGACTTCAGCCATCCCGGGGGGGGGGGGTGAAGGGAAGCTAGGCATCTGCCACTTCGGGGTTGGCCTGATTTGACCTGGATGGGGCAACCTAAAGACACACACACACACACACGCTTTCTTGCAGCTGAATCCAGAAGAGCGGAAAATGTGGGTCTTGGCCAGTTACCAAGCACAGAACGATAGCTTGGAATACAACAATCAAACGACATCCCTCGTAACATCTAATCACAAAGTGCGGCAATGAGGAACATGGCTGGCTGCTTGGCTACGGTATATCATGATCATAGGAGGAGAGAGCTATGCACCCTATGCAGGCAAATATGTATATATATATATACATATATATAGATTCACTTTGTGCATTCCCACCTGACGTGAGTCTTTGTCTAGCTGTCAATTAGTTGCGAGGCGTCTGTGTTTCGGCCAAGTTTGAGGGACGAGTTGCGAGCCGCAAATTGGAGCGATGTGAGCTCTTGGGCGCTTTCAGGTTAGGCCCGAAATGTTAAGGCCATGAAGGCTTCTCTTTTCTGACTCTCATCAGGTGCTTCGATGGGTGGTGGCACCATGTTAGGGGAATTTCAGGTTTGCCCCTCTTTCAGTAAACCTGAGAGAGTATTGGAGGGGTGCTTCCGGCGAAATCAAACGATCCCCCGAAACTGGGACGCCTCATTGATTGGCGGGTTGATTCGTCATGGGCTGCCATTGAAGGAGCCGTTCGGGGATACCTTTTCGGTTGGGCATGACGGTTGCACCGTCGACCTTTTTTTTTGTTGCACGGCCTGCTCCAGAGACCGTTTTGGGCTTGTGCTTCGCACGAGGTTTGGCACTGGCTCTATTATTATGTTGTTGTTGCATATTACGTCCACTTACAAGAACCTCTTTGCCAAACCAATGCCCGTGCAAGTGCTATGGATTTTGGTGGCGACATGCCATGCCTCAAGAGGCATGTGTCGTCTTGGCTGGAGGATGCAAGCTGGGCGTGCGTTCAGACATCCTTCGCTGGCCAAGCTCGCTTATCGGGCTTACACGTCACTCGAAGCTGCCACGTTTGACGGGCAGCTTCGCTGCAGGACTCCGCGGTAATAAGCTGTAGAGCATGTAGAGCCTGCGGAGAGCTTGGGTGTTTCTTAGATGGGAGACCTTCGGCTGGGACACCCAAAGGACATCCTTGTTTTGGTTGTGCCTTAGGACGTGAACCTCCAGTGATGCGCGTCATGTCAAAGGAAAACCAATTGAATAGAGGTCCTCTGTTTCAGGAAGCACCCTGCTCTGCGAAGGGGACAGCGATTTTGAAGCCACGAGTCGCCTCGCAGTGGTTTTCGGCGGTTGGTTCGAGTTCACTGCTTGGCGCGGAATCAAGGTGGTTTTCGGCGGTTAGTTCGAGTCCACTTGGCGCAAAAAACATGAAAAGCAAGAGGGGCGCGGTCGCAAGAGGCAGTCAGTCAGGACGCCTTTTTGGCGCGCCCTTTTTGAAGGAGCAATGCAAGGCACCCGGGTCCCAGATTGGGATCCTTGCTTTTGATCAGTCTTCAACTGGTAACCAAGGCCTGCGGGGGAGGGACCGGGTAGGGGTTCGCCACTGTTCCCGACGGCATATTTTTGGTGCAAGAGAAGGTTGCTCCTTCTTGTAGAGACCAGATGACTGTGAAAAAAAAACAGTTGGAGGCTCGGACCGGTTTGGTTTTTGAATGTTTTTGGTTTGAGACATATTCCGATCCGAAAAGGGGCCTTTAGGAGAAAAGACCCAATGGCCCGGTCAATGCTTGCTGAAGGTGCCCCGTGACGACTGCAATGTTCCGATTGCTCCCAGCGCCAGCACAAGGCTCAGTGATCTCTCCTTCCGTCCCTCAGCTTCCCTTGCCATGATGCGGGTGTTCGCAGGCCTCACAGCCTGCGTGAGCGTGCTGGGTGCCCCGCTGACATTCACACACCTGGACACCACATGGACCCACTGCCAGATTTAGCGGACATGTCGAACTTTTCGCCATGGTTTTCTGAGTGTTTTCTGCATTGCACCAACCAACAGTTCGGGTTCTGGCCCAGGACCATAGAGGCCATGAACGACATGCTCATGGTCACCGCTGACTGCCCAGAGACGTCTTGGTGCGGCTTCGGATTCAATGAGAACAGTCCCAAGATGGACGGCGCCGAAACTCGGCACTTCTGAGCGCTGTCTTTCTGTTCTGGGACTTGAGAAGTCGCGCCGAAGCGTGTGACATCTCCTGACGGTCTCGATTAGCTTTGCTTTCTGCCCACTTTTTTCATGTTACCGCGCTTTGTCTATCATGTACGTGAAAGTGTTAACGATGCACTTGGCCTGAAGGACGTGTTCACGTTCGGGCACCACGGTGGAGTGGATCTTGCAGACTGCCCAATGTGTGGCTGTGGCGCCAGCTGCGGCTGCGGCTGCGGGGCAACCACCACCGCCGGTTGCGGCTGCGGCTGCGGCTGCGGCTGCGCAGCAACCACCACTGCCGGCTGCGGCTGCGGCTGCGGCTGCGGGGCAACCACCACTGCCGGCTGCGGCTGCGGCTGCGGCTGCGCAGCAACCACCACTGCCGGCTGCGGCTGCGGCTGCGGCTGCGGCGCCACAACAACGGTAGCTGCTCGGCGCTTGGGTGAGCAGCCGAAGCAGATGCAAGTCAACCCCTACATCCCTCGAGTGCGTGCCGTGAAGGTCAGCCTGCCGTTTTTTACCACTCCGGGCTCCGCACGCAGTCTTGAACATGTCGGGGGTGTGGTGGGCATGGCAATGAACTCGGTGCTCTTTGTTCATGAGCATCCGGATGAGGGCATGACTTGGCTCTTTGACAACTGTGGCGGGCACGGGGACAGTTTCGGCCACTACCACTACCACGCGCCGCCCCTTTGCTTGCCACCTGCCAGTTGAGTTGGCAAATGACCTGTCTGTCTTTATGAGTTTCTTCATCAATTCAGCAACCACTGTGACAGGGCCCCTTCAAGAATTGGCCATCACCATATTGTACCTTTATGAGTTGATTTTGCAGAGCCCTCAGTAAAGCAGGTGCTTGGATGTTTCCTTACGGCACCTGTCGTTTGGCGCACTCCGCAGGCTTTCGTCCTTGGGGGTGCCCACTCCCGCAGACGGTTCCTGGTGGAAGACCGCCGGTGCCGAGGCCTGGCCGTCGCAGGGGCCCGAGGTGCAGGTGGGCTGGGCTCTGGACGGCGCACCCATCATGGGACCCTTCCGCGCGGGCAAGCGAGCCTCGGAGACGAAAGGCTTCGGTTGATATGTCATGTCTTTAGTTCATGGAGAATATCTGAGACCGCGCGCTCGTCGAAGCATCGAGCACGCAACACACATCATTTGTGTCACCATGTCCGATGCCGAAGGGCAAACGATTCACTCAGGAGATTTGCAAGGTTGAACAAAGAAACACATGGTGTTTCTGCACAGACAAAGATGTACAGATATTAGCAGAGTGATTGATCCTGGCTGAGTCATGACTCAGGAACCAGCAAGGAGTCCCTCGACGAGTGCTTCGGAGCAACAGACCCCATCACCGGCGAGTACCGGTACTATTTGGTGCCCACGGCTCCCTACATGCCGCCATGCCTGCGCGGCACGCTGGGAAACATCACGGGCTACCGTGCGAAGAAGGACGGCCAGCCGTGCGTGGAGGCAAAGCCAAGCCAGATGCAGACCGTGGCAATTGCCGGCGGGAAGGAGCTGAGCGGAACAGGGTGCCCGGAGCATCCCATCTTCAAGGAAGTCCAAACAGGGCATCCCTTCGGCAGCAAAGTCAAAGTGGCACGAAAGCTTAAAGGTTGCGGGTGTGGTGCAAATTATGGCACTTGCCCAAGTGGCAGTGGCTGCGGCTGTGGCTGCGGCTGTGGCTGCGGCGCAACCACTACTGCCGGCTGTGGCTGCGGCTGCGGCTGTGGGGCAACCACTACTGCCGGCTGCGGCTGCGGCTGCGGCTGTGGGGCAACCACCACTGCCGGCTGCGGCTGCGGCTGTGGGGCGACCACCACCGGCTGCGGCTGCGGCTGCGGCTGTGGGGCCACCACCACTGCCGGCTGCGGCTGCGGCTGTGGGGCAACCACCACTGCCGGCTGCGGCTGCGGCTGCGGCTGCGGCTGCGGCTGTGGGGCAACCACCACTGCCGCCTGCGGCTGTGGAGCCTATGCATGCCCAGGCTGGGGGTTGCTGTTTGTTTAGACAGTGTATAATTTGGCCTACAGTTGCCCCATGATGCCTCACAGGGATTTTAGGAAGGCCCATACGGGTGCATGTTTTTGAGGCTAAACCATCGCGATGTTGGTGCGAACAGTCACAAGGCCCAGACGCGCTCAGGTCAAATGTTTTGCGCCATGGGCCTGACGAAGAAAACCAGTGCTGGCACGGCAGTTAGCATGTCGCAATGCAACTTGGTGGGCCACACGATTACCATCGACGCTGTTCAGGACGGGCGGGACATTCCTTTTGCTTGGGGTCTCTTTGATGGTTCCCCGCAAATGGTTTCATCTTTTTTGTTGCAGGGTCACTGGGCAAGGGAGAGAGCCGTGCTCGTGATGTTTAGTTATTTGTGTCTCAGAATGGCAGAGGGTGCCCTTTTTGATTTCTGGGCAAATCTGCCGACTCGGTCTTTTCTACTTTCCGCCCAAAGGAAACTACAAGTGGATGGGTCCCCCATAAAACCGATGTATACCGCCCCTCCCCAAAAAAAAGGAAAAAGCAACACACAAAAACGGTGAATCAGCGAAACGACAAAACCAGAAACAGAAGCGAACTGCTTTAAAAAAAGATCGCCAGCAGGACCTGCAGAGTTACAGCTTGCTCTCTGAGAATGGGCGCATGAAGGTGTCGGCCCGCCGGCCCTTGCACACGGGGGACGCCACAGACCTCACGCTCACCTTGGACAAGACCTACTACGTTCTGCTGGTGGTCGCTTTTCAGATTTACGATGGCCCCATTCTCTTCGTTCTTTTGCGAAACTAACAAATTACACGGATGTTTGGCCATATTCTGCAGCAAAAAATCCTTGCCTCAAAATGAGGGGCCCCATCAATGGTTGGTTCAAACCAACCCAAAAAGTGTACCCAGGTTTTACAAATGCAAAATCGGCACACCCGACTTGGGCCAGCTGTGGCTATCTCCGGTTTCGAGCCGTTTGGGGGCCTTGAGGTTGGCACCTCCATCAACGTGGGCTACCACGGAGCTTCCGCGACGCAGGCCGTGGTTTGTACCGCCAGCCTCACGCAGAAAGGTGTGGGGGCCCGGCGGGGCTTAGCGCTGGAGCGGTGGAACGGACATGGACCAATTTGACTCAGTAACGTTCAAAGCCAACCTTTTGGTTTTCCTATTTTGGTCCATATTGAGTCATGACCCCAAAAGGTTAACCATATTGAGTCTTACCCCAAAAGGTTAACCTTTTTAGTTGCAGGTCCTTTGGGCAACTGAGATGCGGGCTGTTTGTCTTCCATTTGCGGAGTATCCCACAAGTTCTTCGAACACAAACTGTGATGCTGGCGGAATCCCGAACTGCCTTGGTAAACCAACCACATGGCAAATCCTTTGCGCTGTTCGGGGAGTCAACCGTTCTTCGAAATGTCCGTCGCTGGTGGGGGAAAGTTCCAAGCTAGATGGCCTGGCTTTCATGCCCTACTTGATTGATCAGGGCTGCCCGCGAAAGAAACTCACTTAGGAGGCAACGCCTGATTGAAAGGGGTTACTTGCTCACTTCCTTATTGGAGCCATACAAATGTCACACTTGTGCTTGTGATGCTGACCACGTCGCCACAAAGGACGAAGGAATTCGTTGCGCCTGTACCACGCATGTATCTTTTCTGTGAGTTGAGTGCCTCGCAATATCCCAGCACTCCATGCTGCCGTTGTGAGTGTTTCCCGGAATTGGGTTCGGGAGGGTTGCTGGAAGGTGAATCACGGCAAATGAGGCCGTGTGAGGGATTTCCAATTCCAGGAATATATATATATATATAGTTCTATTTAATGTGCAAGCAGTCCCAAATGGAAACCCGCATAAAAGCAAACACCTGGTGTTTTCTGTCATTGCGCATGCGGTGTGCGGCGTGACCCTTTTCCGAGGCGAATGCAAAGTCTCCGGTGACTGGGGCGAATCCATGCCGACCATCCCCATGTCAAACTCCATCGCTGTGAGCCTGTGCTGGCCTGTGCTGCTAGCAGTGGCTTTCTTCCAGTGAGCCCTGTGAGTCAATGACTTCTTCCAGCGAACGGTGCAACTGATTTCAGCCATCCGCGGGGGGGGGGGGGGGTGGAAGGGAAGCCAAGCATCTGCCACTTCGGGGTTGGCCTGATTTGACCTGGATGGGGCAACCTAAAGACACACACACACGCTTTCTTGCAGCTGAATCCAGAAGCAAGCGGAAAATGTGGGTCGTGGCCAGTTACCAAGCACAGAACGATAGCTTGGAATACAACAATCAAACGACATCCATCGTAACATCTAATCACAAAGTGCGGCAATGAGGAACATGGCTGGCTGCTTGGCCCCTGGCTACAGTATATCATGACCATAGGAGGAGAGAGCTATGCACCCTATGCAGGCAAAAATGTATGTATATATATATATATATATATCTATATAAAAATGTATATATTCACTTTGTGCATTCCCACCTGACGTGAGTCTTTGTCTAGCTGTCAATTAGTTGCGAGGCGTATGTATTTCGGCCAAGTTCGAGGGACGAGTTGTGAGCCGCAAATTGGAGCGATGTGAGCTCTTGGGCGCTTTCAGGTTAGGCCCGAATTGTTAAGGCCGTGAAGGCTTCTCTTTTCTGACTCTCATCAGGTGCTTCGATGGGTGGTGGCACCATGTTAGGGGAATTTCAGGTTATGTTTGCCCCTCTTTCAGTAAACCTGAGAGAGTATTGGAGGGGTGCTTCCGGCGAAATCAAAGGATCCCCCAAAACTGGGACGCCTTCTATTGACTGCTGGTTGATTCGTCATGGGCTGCCATTGAAGGAACCGTTCTGAGGGGATACCTTAGATTCGGTTGGGCATGATAGACGGTTGCACCGTCGACCATTGTTTTTGGCACGGCCTGCTCCAGAGACCGTTTTGGGCTTGTGCTTCGCACGAGGTTTGGCACTGGCTCTATTATTATGTTGTTGTTGCATATTACGTCCACTTACAAGAACCTCTTTGCCAAACCAATGCCCGTGCAAGTGCTATGGATTTTGGTGGCGACATGCCATGCCTCAAGAGGCATGTGTCGTCTTGGCTGGAGGATGCAAGCTGGGCGTGCGTTCAGACATCCTTCGCTGGCCAAGCTCGCTTATCGGGCTTACACGTCACTCGAAGCTGCCACGTTTGACGGGCAGCTTCGCTGCAGGACTCCGCGGTAATAAGCTGTAGAGCATGTAGAGCCTGCGGAGAGCTTGGGTGTTTCTTAGATGGGAGACCTTCGGCTGGGACACCCAAAGGACATCCTTGTTTTGGTTGTGCCTTAGGACGTGAACCTCCAGTGATGCGCGTCATGTCAAAGGAAAACCAATTGAATAGAGGTCCTCTGTTTCAGGAAGCACCCTGCTCTGCGAAGGGGACAGCGATTTTAAAGCCACGAGTCGCCTCGCAGTGGTTTTCGGCGGTTGGTTCGAGTTCACTGCTTGGCGCGGAATCAAGGTGGTTTTCGGCGGTTAGTTCGAGTCCACTTGGCGCAAAAAACATGAAAAGCAAGCGGGGCGCGGTCGCAAGAGGCTTCAGTCAGTCAGGACGCCTTTTTGGCGCGCCCTTTTTGAAGGAGCAATACAAGGCACCCGGGTCTCAGATTGGGATCCTTGCTTTTGATCAGTCTTCAACTGGTAACCAAGGCCTGGGGGGTAGGGACCGGGTATGGGTTCGGCACTGTTCCCGACGGCATATTTTTGGTGTAAGAGAAGGTTGGTCCTTCTTGTAGAGACCAGATGACTGTGAAAAAAACAGTTGGAGGCTCGGACCGGTTTGGTTATTGGATGTTTTTGGTTTGCGACATATTCCGATCCGAAAAGGGGGCCTTTAGGAGAAAAGACCCAATGGCCCGGTCAATGCTTGCTGAAGGTGCCCCGTGACGACTGCTATGTTCCGATTGCTCCCAGCGCCAGCACAAGGCTCAGTGATCTCTCCTTCCGTCCCTCAGCTTCCCTTGCCATGATGCGGGTGTTCGCAGGCCTCACAGCCTGCGTGAGCGTGCTGGGTGCCCCGCTGACATTCACACACCTGGACACCACATGGACCCACTGCCAGATTTAGCGGACATGTCGAACTTCTCGCCTTGGTTTTCTGAGTGTTTTCTGCATTGCACCAACCAACAGTTCGGGTTCTGGCCCAGGACCATAGAGGCCATGAACGACATGCTCATGGTCACCGCTGACTGCCCAGAGACGTCTTGGTGCGGCTTCGGATTCAATGAGAACAGTCCCAAGATGGACGGCGCCGAAACTCGGCACTTCTGAGCGCTGTCTTTCTGTTCTGGGACTTGAGAAGTCGAGCCGAAGCGTGTGACATCTCCTGACGGTCTCGAGTAGCTTTGCTTTCTGCCCACTTTTTTCATGTTACCGCGCTTTGTCTATCATGTACGTGAAAGTGTTAACGATGCACTTGGCCTGAAGGACGTGTTCACGTTCGGGCACCACGGTGGAGTGGATCTTGCAGACTGCCCAATGTGTGGCTGTGGCGCCAGCTGCGGCTGCGGCTGCGGGGCAACCACCACCGCCGGTTGCGGCTGCGGCTGCGGCTGCGCAGCAACCACCACTGCCGGCTGCGGCTGCGGCTGCGGCTGCGGGGCAACCACCACTGCCGGCTGCGGCTGCGGCTGCGGCTGCGGGGCAAGCACCACTGCCGGCTGCGGCTGCGGCTGCGGCTGCGGCGCCACAACAACGGTAGCCGCTCGGCGCTTGGGTGAGCAGCCGAAGCAGAAGCAAGTCAACCCCTACATCCCTCGAGTGCGTGCCGTGAAGGTCAGCCTGCCGTCTTTTACCACTCCGGGCTCCGCACGCAGTCTTGAACATGTCGGGGGTGTGGTGGGCATGGCAATGAACTCGGTGCTCTTTGTTCATGAGCATCCGGATGAGGGCATGACTTGGCTCTTTGACAACTGTGGCGGGCACGGGGACAGTTTCGGCCACTACCACTACCACGCGCCGCCCCTTTGCTTGCCACCTGCCAGTTGAGTTGGCAAATGACCTGTCTGTCTTTATGAGTTTCTTCATCAGTTCAGCAACCACTGTGACAGGGCCCCTTCAAGAATTTGGCCATCACAATTGTACCTTTATGAGCTGATTTTGCAGAGCCCTCAGTAAAGCAGGTGCTTGGATGTTTCCTTACGGCACCTGTCGTTTGGCGCACTCCGCAGGCTTTCGTCCCTGGGGGTGCCCACTCCCGCAGACGGTTCCTGGTGGAAGACCGCCGGTGCCGAGGCCTGGCCGTCGCAGGGGCCCGAGGTGCAGGTGGGCTGGGCTCTGGACGGCGCACCCATCATGGGACCCTTCCGCGCGGGCAAGCGAGCCTCGGAGACGAAAGGCTTCGGTTGATATGTCATGTCTTTAGTTCATGGAGAATATCTGAGACCGCGCGCTCGTCGAAGCATCGAGCACGCAACACATCATTTGTGTCACCATGTCCGATGCCGAAGGGCAAACGATCCACGCAGGAGATTTGCAAGGTTGAACAAAGAAACATGGTGTTTCTGCACAGACAAAGATGTACAGATATTACCAGAGTGATTGATCCTGGCTGAGTCATGACTCAGGAACCAGCAAGGAGTCCCTCGACGAGTGCTTCGGAGCAACAGACCCCATCACCGGCGAGTACCGGTACTATTTGGTGCCCACGGCTCCCTACATGCCGCCATGCCTGCGCGGCACGCTGGGAAACATCACGGGCTACCGTGCGAAGAAGGACGGCCAGCCGTGCGTGGAGGCAAAGCCAAGCCAGATGCAGACCGTGGCAATTGCCGGCGGGAAGGAGCTGAGCGGAACAGGGTGCCCGGAGCATCCCATCTTCAAGGAAGTCCAAACAGGGCATCCCTTCGGCAGCAAAGTCAAAGTGGCACGAAAGCTTAAAGGTTGCGGGTGTGGTGCAAATTATGGCACTTGCCCAAGTGGCAGTGGCTGCGGCTGTGGCTGCGGCTGTGGCTGCGGCGCAACCACTACTGCCGGCTGTGGCTGCGGCTGCGGCTGTGGGGCAACCACCACTGCTGGCTGCGGCTGCGGCTGCGGGGCGACCACCACTGCCGGCTGCGGCTGCGGCTGCGGCTGTGGGGCAACCACCACTGCCGGCTGCGGCTGCGGCTGTGGGGCGACCACCACTGCCGGCTGCGGCTGCGGCTGTGGGGCGACCACCACTGCCGGCTGTGGCTGCGGCTGCGGCTGTGGGGCAACCACCACTGCCGGCTGCGGCTGCGGCTGCGGCTGTGGGGCAACCACCACTGCGGGCTGCGGCTGCGGAGCGTATGCATGCCCAGGCTGGGGTGTCTGTTTGTTTAGGCAGTGTATAATCTGGCCTACAGTTGCCCCACGATGCCTCACAGGGATTATGGGAAGGCCGAGGCGGGTGCGTGTTGTTGAGGCTAAACCATCGCGATGTTGGTGCGAACAGTCACAAGGCCCAGACGCGCTCAGGTCAAATGTTTTGCGCCATGGGCCTGACGAAGAAAACCAGTACTGGCACGGCAGTTAGCATGTCGCAATGCAATTTGGTGGGCCACACAATTACCATCGACGCGGTTCAGGACGGGCGGGGCATTCTTTCTGCTTGGGGTTCCCTTTTTTCTGCCAGGGTCACTGAACAAGAGACAGAGAGAGAGGGATCGAGCCGTTCTCGTGACGCTCAGCCATTTGAGCCATTTGTTTTTGAGGATCGCACTGGGTGCCCTTTTGATTTCTGGGCGAACAAGCCGACTCGGTCTTTTCTACTTTCCGCTCAAAGGAAACTACAAGTGGATGGGTCCCCCATAAAACCAATGTATACCGCCCCTCTCCACAAAACAAACGGCGCATCAGCGAAATAACCACAAGAAGAACAGAAGCAAACCGCTCAATTTATATCACTATAGTGTTTTTAAGGCCTCAAGATCCCCGTGAGGACCTGCAGAATTATAACTTGACCTTTGCGAATGGGCGCATGATGGTGTCGGCCAACCGGCCCTTGAACACGGGGGACGCTACAGACCTCACTCTCACCGTGGACAAGACCTACTACGTTCTGCTGGTGGTCGCTTTTCAGATTTACGATTGGGGCCCCATTCTCTTCATCGTTCTGTTGCGAAACTAACAAATTACACGGATGTTTGGCCATATTCTGCAACAAAGAATCCCTGCCTCAAAATGAGAGAAGGACCTCATGAATGGTTGGCTGGTTTGCTGTTGCTTTCCCTTCAACCCAACAAGTGTACCTAGCTTTTAACGGGGGAAGAAAAAAACACCCCCCAAAAAACAACACGCTTTCGAGCGGAGGGGCAGCTGGCATTTGTTTCTCGTTTCGAGCCGTGCGAGGTTGGCACCTCCATCAACGTGGGCTACCACGGATCTTCCGCGGCGCAGAGCGTGGTTTGCAGCGCCAGCCTCACGCAGAAAGGTCGGGGGCCCCGTGCGATGGGCCCTTTCGGAGCGGAAGGCGGAGGTAGCAGTTTTGAGACACCAGTTTGACCTGTTGGCCCCTGTTTTGCTCTTCTTTTTTTTTTTCCTGTTTCGGTTTTCCGAAGCGGTGGAGCGGAAAGCAGATGTTGGACTAGGGCCCTGATTTTTGTTTTCGGAAAAAGCGGTGAAACATGCGGAATAAGCGGGGGCCCCAGCGGTGGGGCGCTTTGGAGCGGAAAGCAGATGTTGCACTACTAGGTCCCCCAGCTAGGTGCCCTTCTCTATTTCTTTTTTTGGTTGGGAGGGTTCCCCTACTAAAATAGCCTACAGAAAAAAGTTGGTGCCCTGATTCTAACCTCTCTGCTGGAGGAACTAGACTAGTTTTTGGGACAACCCCCCTGTACAAATGAGGACTGTTTGGCTTTCATGTGCGGAGTATCCCGCAAGTCCTTGGAACACAAACAAGTCCTTGGAACACAAACTGGTTAAGTTCCGAATCCCGAACTGCCTTGGAAACCAAGCACAAGCTATGGTAAGTCCCTTGCACTATTCGGGGACTCAACCGTTCTTCCAAACGTCCATCACTGGGGGAAGGTACGCTACACGGCCTGGCTTTCATGCCCTTGCAACGCCTGCTTGAAAGGGCTTCCTTCTTGGAGCCAGACAAATGTCACGCCTGTGCTTGTGCTGAGCACGTAAGTCGTTGCACCTTTTCGAGCAGTCAGGCAAAGAAATGACATAGGACTGCACTACGCATTTTCTGTGCGTTGACTGCCACTGCCTTACAACTCCTGGCTGCAATTGGGTGACACCCTTTAATGAGGGTACGAAATGAGCCATGTGGAGAACATTAATACGTTTTGTTGTCAAATCAATATCATCTGGGCCTTGTAGAACAAATACTTTTGAAACCCAACACCAGGACACATTCCTGGTTTCGGTTTTCCTTTCCTTGCATGTAGCGTCGATGAACTTTTGTTTTGCCTTTTCCGAGGCGAATGCAAAGTCTCCACTGAGTGGGGAACTGAGTCAACGACCATCGCCGCCATGTCAAACTCCATCGCTATGAGCCTGTGCTGGCCTGTGCTCGCAGCATTGGCCTTCTTCCAGTGAGCGAGCTGGAGGTTGTTTTTTGATGCAGAAAAGAGAGCCACAGAAAATTCTACCAACGGGCCTTTTGAGCATGCGAACATGAAGGACATGACTCGTTGTTGGTTTCGGTCTGCTCAAGAGGTTTGTTGGAGGGCTCGGTGATTGTGAGACTTGCGACTGCAATCGCCAGTGCCGTTGTCCAAAGGAGATGCAATGAAATCAGGCACATTGCCACGTTTCAGCCATCTAGTAGGCGTCATCCACTTGTTTTTTGGAGGGCTAGAGCCTAGCATGGTTGTCGTTGGGAAACATTTTACATTTTTGCTTATAGTGGTTTAGTGGGAAATCCCCACTTAACTGCTAAAATTTAATTTATTGCTCCCCTTCCAACGTCAACCAAGCCAGAGCAGGCCTGCATGCCTCAACGAGCTTACCCATTATACATGACCTAATGACCCGTTTTGTTCTCTTATCCAGCCGAATCCAGCGGTGGTTGAGGCTCGGTTGGGGAAAATAGGGAGCCCTGCAGCAAGCCACTGGAATTTTTCTGACACGTTTCAGTTTGACTTGGCACATCTCCTTGAGGCAACGCGGCCATGGCGAGCAGGGGAGAAGACGTCGCGGATCGAGAAGATGTAACTGGATAGATCATCCCATGGGTTGGACATTTGGATTTCGGTCAAAGGACCTCTAAACAGTTTGGCCATGAATTTAATTGAGTTTAGATAAGGACCCCTTTGAAAAAATGGTTGGTGGACAGTCCAGTGGACATAAAACCACACCAAACTGATGTCCACCAGAGGGTCCCTGATCAAAATTAATGCCCATTTGAATCCCTAATTGATAGTTTTCGGACATTGCTCCTGTCGCAGCAAGGGGATGGAGCGCAATGGCTCATCTCTTGCACAAGACACAGACAAAAAAGGCATCTTAAGCGGATGGATTTAACTAGTACAATAATGATATATTCTGAAAAGCCGGTCTTAAATGTCCAAAGCAACGATACAACTTATTGTTGTAGACTCAAGTCACCTCTTTGCCCTTTGCCATGTTGGTTCTTCTTTAGTTTCCTGCTTAGCTAGCAAAACGCGGTCACTTTTGCAGGGTTGGATCCAGTTGGCCAAGTTTATGAGAAGTGGCGCTGTGAGCCGCAATTTGTTCAAGCGCTGGCATCACACACGGACACGTTCAGGTCGACCCTTGATTAGTAAACCTTGTAAAGTATTGGGAAGGTGTTTCCCGCAAAAGTGGAGAATCCCCACTCCTGGCACACCACAAATATTTGTGAACCAGGACGTGGTGGAAACACCCCAGCAAGCTCACCCTAAGACAAGGCCTTGCCGGTGTAAGAAGCGTTCTTGGGGGACAGTTTCGACTGGGGATTGACAGCGATACAGCTCAACAGCCGGGGCGGCAGTCCATCGACCCTGTTCAGCACCTGCGCAGAGGCCGCCTGGCGCTTGCGCTTCGCATGGGGTTTGGCATAGACATCCCACTTGCAAAGCTTGACCAAACCCCTTGCCCGTGCAAGTGTTATGGGTTTTGGTGGTGTCCCACTGTAACCTCGGAACTACTGGACGACTGGCGCGCGCTGTTGGATGCAATAGGCTGGGCTTGCAGCTATGTACATCTTCATATGTTGCCCAATCGGCATAGGCATCCTTCGCTCAAAAGTCGTTTCGGGCTGAACAACCTCTGTCCGATTTCAAGGCAGGTTCGTCGCATTGGTATCAGCTGCAAAGCTGGCTGTGCCATGTGCGAAGGGGTCAGTGACTTTGAAGCCACAACGAGTCGCTGGGCAGTGATTTTCGGCGGTTAGTTCGAGTTCGCTGCTTGGCAAAAAAGAACTGAAGAGCTAGCGGGGTTTGATCACTAAGCTCTAGTCAAATGAGGGTTGTTCGACCAAAAGGCTAAGCACCTCTTTGGGGGGTCCCCTAAAAACAGCTACACATCCGCACCCCGAAATGGAATTAGGGGGAGTCGCCCCTGGAATTCCATTGGTTCAAATTTTCCTTTATATATACTAGTTATAAATCAAATTGGGTCCCCCCAAAAGAATAATGGGCCAGGATCTCAGGTGCACGCCCCTTTGTTCGGTTTCCAACGAGTCAGGTGCTCCCCCGACTTACCATGATCTAGCATTGTGTGTTTTCATGTTTGGGACCCCAGCTTAAACAAGGCTCCTTAAAAGGTACATGTTGCAACCATTTGAAACATGTTGCTTTTTTCCACCAAACTAAAGTTGGAAACCACCATTTACAAGGCAATGTTCAGGTGTATAATGCAAGCATCCCAGCTTAAAGTGTGAAAGGGGCATCGAAAGGGGAGAAGGTGTTTTCATTTTATCGGTCCTTAAGACAACCCCCCCCCCTGCCATGGACACTTAGAGTCGATTTTGCAGCCTGGAACCCTAAGAAACCAATACCCTTAATGAAGAAGGTTGCAAAATAGACCCCAAGTGTCCATCAGACCCCCCCCCCCCTCACCCATGCGAGCCTGTCGATGCCAGACGCTTGGACCAAGAGCGGCAGCCGCTGGTTCCGCCCGGCGTCGGCGATCTGGAACAGGCGGATTGGCCTCGGATGCAATTCGCCCAAGTATCGGTATGGGTCCAAATTAGAGCACCAGCAATTGGACCGCAAGTTTTCATCAACTTGTTTTATTTGCCACGGTTCTATCTTTGGGTGCCTATTTTGATCCACAGCCTCATTGCTTTTGTGAGGGTGTTGGTAAGAAATCTTGAGAGGCAACCAGAGCCGAACAGGAAGGATCTTCCGTTGGACCCGTGAAAAGTGGTACTTTTTGCAGAGAGGTCAAGATCGTGGCTCATGCGTTCTTTTCTGGCTCGGTACCCTTGTTGGATAAAGGGAGGCCCCAAAAGGAAACCACTCACCAAGCTTTGGTGTTTCACACAGCAGTCAACTCGCAGAAACGGGGTGGGGTGGGTGGACCCCCATTTGGAATGGCACGCACGCAGCCATCGCTCGGAAGCGCTGGAAATCCCCATGGCTTGAGTGGAGGCCACTTCCTTTGGCCCCTGTGAGTTTCAAGAAGTGCTCGGGGGAAAGTAAGCACTGAGTACAGGGCTCCTTAAAAGAAAAACATGTCGCAACCATTTGAAACATGTTGCAACCCTTTTCCACCAAAGTAAAGTTGGAAACCACCAAATAGACAAGTTGCAAGGTTCGGGTGTGACATGTAAGGATGCCTGAGGTTGCGCTATGGCGTGCAGCGTTTTGACAAGACAGCCAAGTGATTGCCACGGATGGGGTCATGGATTGTCACGGATCCGAGCCCAGAGCGGGCCTCAAAGTGAGGCTCGCTGCTCTCAGTTTAGCGATTTTTGTGCTTTGTTGGAGTGTCCGATTTCTTTTGGCAAGAGCTGCATACTAATTGCCATCCCAACATAAGGGTCGGGAAGGTTGTGATATTGCTCTCAAGTGGCGTGGTGTGGCTCTGATCCGGTCGGTCGGTTTATGGCCACAAAGGGCAACATGCTTGTCCTTTTGGTTGTCAAATCTGTGTCCATTTTTTGCGCTGCCAAAGGGTGATATCACCTTTTACTTCTGTTTCTTTTTTGTTTTGATTAGGGGCAATTGAGAGACCCATGGTTATAGGATGAACCTGCATGTGTTTATAATATACATATATATATATCCTCCTGTCCACCAACGTGGAACTTGACAGAGGGTCCCTTTAAAAGGGACATGGTCCAAACCAGGACCCCTCTGTCAGGTTCCCTGTTCATTGATGGGAGGGTATATAGATATAGTACATATATATATATATACATATACAATGAACTCATATATATATATATAGCAAACATACTGTTTATTGCGGTAAAATTAAGATGGCAGGATCATTTGCAAACCTGGCTTTAAACGTGGGTTGGCCGTGGACACGTTTTCCTTTCGGATCAACGGCTCGTTGGAGGCACATCCTCTCCTGGGCCAAAGCGAAGGGCTACACCACGGCCATGGCGAGCTGCTACCCGCTGCTTCGGCTGCCACGGACTGGGGGGCGGTCTCGTCTGGGTCTCGTCTGTCGATGGAAGGCACCAGGTGGCCATGGTTGAAACCAGAAGGTTTCTTGGTATTTACATGGGGATTCATCAAATATCAGGGTTTCCTACTTGGTATTTACATGGGGATTCATCAATTATCAGGGTTTCCTACTTGGTATTTACATGGGGATTCATCAAATATCAGGGTTTCCTACTTGGCATTTACATGGGGATTCATCAATTGTCAGGGTTTCCTACTTGGTATTTACATGGGGATTCATCAAATATCAGGGTTTCCTACTTGGTATTTACATGGGGATTCATCAAATATCAGGGTTTCCTACTTGGTATTTACATGGGGATTCATCAAATATCAGAGTTTCCTACTTGGTATTTACATGGGGATTCATCAAATATCAGAGTTTCCTACTTGGTGTTTACATGGGGATTCATCAAATATCAGGGTTTCCTACTTGGTATTTACATGGGGATTCATCAAATATCAGGGTTTCCTTCTTGGTATTTACATGGGGATTCATCAAATATCAGGGTTTCCTACTTGGTATTTACATGGGGATTCATCAAATATCAGGGTTTCCTACTTGGTATTTACATGGGGATTCATCAAATATCAGGGTTTCCTACTTGGTATTTACATGGGGATTCATCAAATATCAGAGTTTCCTACTTGGTATTTACGTGGGGATTCATCAAATATCAGAGTTTCCTACTCGGTATTTACATGGGGATTCATCAAATATCAGAGTTTCCTACTTGGTATTTACATGGGGATTCATCAAATATCAGGGTTTCCTACTTGGTATTTACATGGGGACTCATCAATTGTCAGGGTTTCCTACTTGGTATTTACATGGGGAGTCATCAAATATCAGGGTTTCCTACTTGGTATTTACATGGGGATTCATCAAATATCAGGGTTTCCTACTTGGTATTTACATGGGGATTCATCAAATATCAGGGTTTCCTACTTGGTATTTACATGGGGATTCATCAAATATCAGAGTTTCCTACTTGGTATTTACATGGGGATTCATCAAATATCAGAGTTTCCTACTTGGTATTTACATGGGGATTCATCAAATATCAGGGTTCATAGGGGTTTCTCCATTTCTGGGTTTAGTGGTTGGAATCGGACCACTTTTGGAGAGGCCAACCGCCCCCCCTATGAACACCAGGGGTTGAGTAATATGGGGTCTCAATATGTGGGTGGAACGTCCTTCTGTTTTTTGTTGGAAAAGAAAAGGAGCCAGCAAAAGTGGCTTGAATTCAGTTTTGGTGTCCCTTCAAAACAACTTTGAAAACGGGTATCCTCAAACACAACTACACCCATATAGTACTTGTGTCTTCCGTTCGTTGGTAAGTTGCAACGGTAAAAGCGAACGCTTACAGCCCACTCATGAGTCCCCCGTGTGGAGCGAGCCCTGTGGGTTGGCGAGCCACCTGGGCTGCACATCCTGGAAGGTTCCCCTTTAGTACCAACCAGCATAACACACAGTTGCTTAGGGAGACAGTCTCATATATATCTCTATATATATGTATATATATATATACATGGACGCCATCCCCTCAGAAACTACTTGGATGTTGGTTTTTTGAGGTCTTTTAGCGATGTCAGAGCTTTCAAAGATGCCCGTGGTAAACTCCTTTGAACCACCATGAGCGTCATGTTGAGAAGATGTCTTGCTAACATGGACTCAGTTGGTGGCTGCGGTTTGTTGTGGAGCCCATATCTCTGGGACACCATGCGTGGGGGTCAAGGATTTTGATCATGTTTCACATGTGTTCCATTTGGGTGTTTAGGCCATAGCGCTATGAGTTCTTTTGGGTGCAAGGTGAGTCACGGTCGGGTAAATTCAATCCTGGAAGGCTCTGCTGTGTGGGGAGTCTGTGCAGATCCATACTGTGGTTGGACGAAATCCATTTCGCACCCGTTTGAATCCAGAAACATATTAATATTGTTTCTGATACATGGTATTTGCACGGGAACCATATGATTCATGCACAGGAGCCATCCACGCAGGAAGTTGTCGAATCCCAGGCACGACGTGGCTTCGGTGACACGCTTCGTCAATGCGGCATACCTCAGGCGCGCCTCTCGAGAAAAAAAAAAAAAAAAAAAAAAAACAGTATCCTCGGGAAGGGCCTTCGCTGATTCGGGGAGTTCAGCGACACATGTTCGCCACCTTCCCACCCTTTGCACCACCCGATTGTAGCCGAAGTCCTACTTTTATGCAAAGTTGAACGATACCTGGAAACAGATCACTATAGATCTTAACGCCTCTCACCCCCACGCGAGCCCCAAAAAACTCCCCTTTGAAACTGTCTACGAAGTGTATGTCCCACTTAGCATAGACGAGGGCTCAACCACGAAAAGAAATCAAACACGCCGAACAAACATATTAGCAACGATAGCGAAAGTTTAGACACGATAAGGGCACCTATAGAGGAGCTGTAGAGGAGCTGCAGAGGAGCTGTGGAGGAGCTGTAGTGGAGCTGTGGAGGTTCCAAAGCTCCTCTACAGCTCCTCTTCTAAAGCTCCTCTACAGCTCCTCTTCTAAAGCTCTCCCTCTACAGCTCCTCGTTTACGGCTCTCTCTACAGCTCCTCTACAGTTGTTCTACACCCCACACCTCTCCTAAAGCTCTTCTGCAGCTCCTCTACAGCTCCTCTACAGCTCTTCCCCAGCTCCTCTACAGCTCCTCTACGGCTCCTCTACAGCTCCTCTACAGCTCCTCTACAGCTTCTCTACAGCTCTTCGCTCCTCTATCGTGCAAAGCGCAACTCGTTAAGCTCTACAGCTCCTTTCCAGCTCCTTTATCGTGCGACGAAGCACAACAACCTTCCCCCCCCTCCCCCCCCCGATCTTCTCCCCAGTTCCCCCCCGAAGACATTTTTCCCCCTTCTTTGAAGATCTTCATTTCCCTTCACTTTCCTTCACTTCGGTTCATGTCCCTTTATGTCCGTTTTTGTTCCCTTTCTTTTATTTGACTTCATGTTATTTCCATGCATTTTCCTTCATTTCCAGATGTTCCAAGTCTTGCTAGCGCAGTTTTCTCGTTCGGTGTCGCAGTTAATGTTAGATAGCGATTAGTATAGGGGAGTGAATACAGAAGAAAATCTCAAAATTATTCACTCTCCTGAAAAGCAAAACCCGAAAATATGTTCCCTTCCAAGAATGGACTATTTTTGAGGGTTGAAACGTTTGAGTCCAACGCCACGCTCCTCCCAGTCCCAGCAGCTCCCCACGCTCCAAAGTCACACGCCGCTACCAACCGAAGGCAATCATGCAGTTTGTTTTGAGGGTAGGGAATTGTGAAAAAAAAAATGGCCAGGGCAGCCTGCCAAGAAGAAAGCCCCGCTGTTCTCAGGTACAGCCAGAAATGGCCAGAATCTCTGGATTCCTTCCTGTCCCAAACCACCAAATGCCTTATCAATCCCTTTACTTGAAGATGCACCCTGACAAATTTTCAAGGGGGTGGAACCCCCATGAAGGCAATAATGCAGCTTGTTTAAGGGTAGGGATTTGTGAAAAATAATCAGGAGATGGGATATCAAAGGAATTCTGAACCAATACTAAACCAAATCTAAACTGTAGTGAGTCAACTGAAAAGAATACTGAACCAATACTAAACCAATTCTAAACTGTAGTTAGTCAACTGAAAAGAACACCGAATTAATACTAATCCAAATCTAAACCGTAATGAGCCAGCTCAAAGGAATACTAAACCAATACTAAACCAATTCTAAACAATACTTACTGGAAGACTACTCAGGCAGGTCCCAGTCTGACCCCCATTTTATTTTTGGGGTTTTCGCTATTGACCCCCCCCAATTCGTTTGAGGGATGGCATTGCTTACCGCGGTGCATGTCCCGTTTGCTGGGATTCACCGACTGTCAAGGAGTAAATCAGGCATCTTCCCCGTCGCCAACCTCGCAGTATTTTCTGCAGCTTTTTTTTTTTTTCTTTTTTTTTTTTTTCCGCGGGGGAGAGGGGGGAGGGGGACGGGTCTTAAAGGATATACATGTTTGCTAAGTTGATATCAACACCCAAATGCCATCTGTGTCAAAGGTTTGTTATTTGCTTTACATCTACCAGGTGGTTTTGGTGCGGTGCAATTTATCCTTGCGGCTTGCTTTAACTAGTTTTTCGGGGCAAGTGGTCAACCCGGCTTAGAACCCACAAAAGCCATGGTTATACTTCTCCGTTCAGTGGGTAGCTTCAGGCGTACCAGCCGCTTTGACGTACCAACTCGTTCGCTTTCAGGTGGCGCGTGCGTCCTGGGGCCATCATCGTGATCCATGACCGGTGGCACACCGCGGAGACCTTGCGGAGGGCGCTGCCGTCCATCCTGACGTCAGGACACTCGCGGACGTCTCGCAGCTTCTTTCCGGGCGGTGTTCGATTTTAACACCAGCCCCCCCGAAAGGGGGACCCTCGGCAAAAAACCGCACCAGAAACGTATATATCTCATTCTTTGCTGATGGTTCCCTGAAGCTGTTGTGGAATTGAAGGAAAACCAAAAGGGACGGTCCCCTGAACAAAGAAACACCTAATTGTTTTATCCTTGGATGCGAAGGTCCGAAGTGAAGGCATGGGATCAATCAAACCCAATCCACGGATAGCAAAGAGGCTTCAGAGCTACACCGCCAAACAATGTGATCCTGGGTCTTCCAAATCATGGAAATGTAAAGGTAAAATCCGGAGACCCAGCTTCTTTTCAGCGCCCTCGATTCATTTTATGGGTGCTATGAACCATTTTGAAAATAAGGGCATAAATATAAAGTCCTAAATCAAAGAGGTCACTTACGCCATCTAAAGGGCACTTAGACCCTCAGGGTTGCCCTCCCCAGCAGATTCGGGCAAATCGAGCCGCAGCGACACGTGAATGCGAATGACACGCTGGGCGAATCGAGCCGCAGCGACACACGAATGACAATCACACACAGGGAACCGACACTAGCGTAAGTGACGTTTTCAAGGGGGGAGTGACCTCGATTCGCCCCCACTGACACTCAAATGACACGCTTTGACACTCAAAACGCCATGTTCGGGCTTTCCGGGTCGGCCCCAATCAAATGTGGCAGTTGTCACATTTCGACATGGGTAGCTATTCGATTTCAGGGAGAACCCAGGATGGTTACATATGTGTTCACATTCAAGTTCTCGGCGGGGTTGGTGGAATTCCGTTGAGATAAATGGCCCGCTCGATTGCCACTGGGCACTTGCAATGCGACATCCAGGTTTTTGTCCCAGGGGCGTGTGCTACTAGTAGTATCTAGTAGTCTAAAGCAGGTGTCTGAAATGGCACGGACGGCGATGCGGGTCAGTGCCACTTTGTGCTAACATGAACCCGTTGGCAGAAACCTTTCCGGTCAGCAGATGAGATGGGGAGTGACATACGCAAGGGTAGCGACTGTGAACGTATAAAATGCGGGCCTGCGAGGGGTTGCCCATTCTGAACGGAGGGTCCAAAGAGGGGTCATAGTTTTCACAACCATCCGAGCTCGAGCTTGAGTCCGCTAAATGATATCGGCAGCACCCACCCTTGTTTGGGACCTCGGTTGGCATCACAAAGCTTTACAGGCTCCTTTATCCAGCATCTAAGAATGTTTATTTTGGGGTTGGAGGTAGAAGCTGAGGTACTTGCGGGTAAACCCTCAACGTGTGTTTGCCTCGTGGTTGCTGTTGTTCTGAGTTCAAACCACACCCGCAGGTATTGTTTCTTACAGCCACCCTTTTGAGTGTCGGAGTGGTTGTCACTCCCCGCCAAGTGATTAGAAAGTCAGGTACAAACTTAAGCCACCAGTCCATTACCAGAGTTCCATTTTGGGCACCGATTTTTGACCCACAGCTGTATGTGCCTTGAGCTTCCGGGGTTCAGCTGGGGGTCTCCTGATCTGTGCTGGCTGCGCGAGGCATGCGCCTGGGCACTTTGTCGGAGCTTCAGGAGGTCTACGAGCAAGAAACAACCGGCAAGGAGAAGTGAGCCTAGGTCCCCCAGCTAGGTGCCCGACCTCTCACCAACTTCCTTTTTTGGTTGGGAGGGTTCCCCTACTGAAATAGACTACAGAAAAATAGACTACGGAACATAGTGCCCCTACCAAAAATGGCCTACAGAAAAACAGACTACAGAAAATAGTACCCTTTTACCAACTTTTTAGGGGAATGGGTTCCCTACTAAAAAGAGGCACCCGCTCCAACCAGAACTTCCCCCATAAACAATTGGAACTTCCCTGTGTGATGTTTTCAATGGGCACTGTTCAGCCACCAACATCTAATCCGCCACCGCCTGCCTGTCAAGGGCTGCGCATGCGCTGTGGTTTTTCCCCAATCCTTTGGCTCCGAGTGGCCACTCCACGCCTACGCCTTGGCCTTGGCCCGGGCCTTGGACCAAGGGTCAGCCTGGGAACGGGCTTCAGCGGCAGCATCCTCCTTGGTGCTACCGCCAGCAAGCATCCTGCGATAAACTCGCGAATACACTCTGTTGTAATTATCCTCCTTGACCACCTTCGCCTTTGGCTTAGGTTGTGGCTTCCCCTTACCTTTCGGCTTGGGTGCCTCTTTTGGTTTGGGTGCGCTCTTCGCACATTTGGACACCTCCGATTTCTTGGGCTTTGCCCGAGCTTTTGATGCGCATTTCGCTTTTGGAACTGTCGACTCAGAAGCATCCACAACCTTGGGTTCTGCAGGTTCTGCCTGGCGGGCAAAACAACAACATAGCGCAACTGACAAGAGAACTTTCAGTCCTGAGCGTTGGTGATGGGGTCCAAAATCACAGGTTCCTGTTCGGGGTTCACAATAAGTGCCTGTCCCTCTGGCCGACAAGAAACAACTTCCGGTCCTGAGCGTTGGTGACGGGGTCCAAAATCACAGGTTCCTGTTCGGGGTTCAAAAAGTACCTGTCCCTCTGGCCGACAAGAAACAACACAGAGCAACTGCAGTTCCGGTCCTGAGCGTTGGTGATGGGGCCCAAAATCACAGGTTCCTGTTTGGGGTTCACAAAAAGTACCTGTCCCTCTGGCCGACAAGAAACTACATAGAGCAACTGGCAGTTGCAGTCCTGAGCGTTGGTGATGGGGTCCAAAATCACAGGTTCCTGTTCGGGGTTCACAATCACAAGTACCTGTCCCTCTGGCGGACAAGAAACAACATAGAGCAACTGGCAGTTGCGGTCCTGAGCGTTGGTGATGCGATCCACAATCACAGGTTCCTGTTCCTAGCGGGCAAAAAACAGCGTAGAGCAACTGGCAGGGGAACTTCCGGTCCTGAGCGTTGGTGATGGGTTCCACCATCATATGTTCCTGGCGGGCAAAAGACAACATAGAGGAATTGGCAGGAGAGCTTTCCGGTCCTGAGTGTTGGTCACATGTGGCTTGAGATCCATGTTGACCTCCACAAGCTCCGGTGGACAATGGGAGTCCTCCAGAAACCAAGATGCGCAAACCACTGGTTTATGCAACACCGGTGAAAAGCACCTAGTTGTCGGCTCAGCCTCGTAATATGGTGAAGGGATGATAACGTCCGCAAAGCCAACTGGTGCCATCGTCACGCATTCCTGAAATTGGCAGACACAAAGAACAGGACAAAACTCCTTCAAGTCCTCCAAATCCTCCAAGTCAACGCCCAAGTCCAAAAAAGGGCAATGACGAAGCTTTTTGTGAAATGGTTGTGTCCCAGGTCCTGGTGCAATGGCTTAGACGCCAAGAGCTCTTTGGACTTGCCGGGCTCCTGGACAAGCTCAAAAAAAAGGGGTCAGGAAAGATTCATAGGGTCCTTTGCTGCAACTTCGGCAAACCGCTGCGATGCTTCCTGTCAGTAAACAATCCACGTGTTAAATAGCAACGTAGCGCAGAAGCACAGGAAAATAGGTCCTCTCTCTTCTGCTTGTCTTGCACCCTGTTGGCAATCCAATCGCTGTCAAAAACATAGGTGTCTTGCGAGCTGCGTGGTGAAAAGGAAGCGTGATGGTTGCCGTCCTGTTTGCGAGTGCGCTATCGAATTTTGGACTAAGCATACCGAGCACGTAGCAGGCTTGCCCTGGCTGTAACAGGTATGTGTCCCTTAACCAAACAATTGTCATTCCCTTGGACCCCTTCCCTTAAGCAAAACAACACACCCACACTGAAAGGGTCCTGAAGCTCCGCGGGATGATGGACATCTTCATTTCCTGTCGCCGCCTGGTGTAATATGAATCTCTTCCGGAACTGATAGTATCTTGCGGTACCGTTTGGGTGTCCTTTTTCTTTTTTGAGGCGACCCTAAAAAGGGGTGGTTTACAGGAAAACCCATGATGCGACCCTAAAAAGGGGTGGTTTGCAGGAAAACCCAAAGGCGACCGCCATTGAAACGCGTGGTTCCCTCAAAACAATACACATTTTGAGAAACAAGGGAGAAGTTCAGTATTCAATTCCCCTGTTTGAGAAGGGCTGCTTAGGGCAGCAAAAGATCCCCTAGTCCATATACCAATGGTTTAATAGTTTCATGTTGACCCCTGACTAAGAAGGAGGAGGTTGCCCCTAACAATAATCATCCAATGGTATTTGGAGCTAGGGGAAGACAAATGAGGGCCAGTCATGCGAAGGTTGCCATGCTTTGAAAAACTGCATTTTGTTCTTGGTATCATGCTTGGAGAGACAACCCAGGGTTCAACGCAACTCCCACACCACGCCAGCCGAGGCAGCACTTCCAGCGCCTCTGACGTGTCAAGCTGCGTGTCCAGGTAGGCCTGCGGAAATGGGCAATGTTGGGCAAACCTTTCAGATTGTTTTCTTTTGGGATGAGCCAAGAAATGTAAAAGGATGAGACCCGCCTTCCCCTCAGGTGTTGTGTCCAGCTTCAATGCCCAAGCCCTCTTCAAACGTGGGGGCGGTGAGGGTTTGTTCATCTCCATGTCACTTGAGCTTGCCTGACAAAGGGCACATTTGTTGGTTCCAAGGTGCCTGCAACCACACCCGCCTCCAACGAAGCCGAGTCGGGCTGTCGGTCTTGCGAATCCTGCGAGCGAAGGATGGCGAAGGGGGAAGTGGTTTTAATTTGTTGGCTAGCTGGGTCCTGCGCTGAATCCTCCGTTGTCAAATCCACAAACTTCTTGGCTAACGCCTCGCATTCGGCCTTCTCGGCCTGTTCCAGCGCCTTCATGGTTTCAGACATGGGTGTTTCTTTGAGTTGGGAAACATTCACTTGTTCATCTTCATGCTTCTTTCCTCGCTGCTTCCCAGACTTGTGCTTTTTGTCTTTGGAAGCCTTGGCCTTTGGCCGCTTGTCCCTCGCACCCTTTTGCGCCCTTTTTTTTTTGGGTTTGGCTTGCTCGGCTGCATCATCTTTATCGTCGTCATCATCCTCATGCCCCCCAAATAGTGGCTTAGCAGGGCTGTCGCTGGAATCATCGCACTTCCTTTTCTTGTCCTTCTTCTTACTTTTCTTGTCATCATCTTTTTTCCCTTTCTTCTTCTCCAAGGACGGTGACTCGGAGTCTTCTAGGGCACATCGCTGAAGCAAACCTCAAGCAAGCTTTTTGGTTCTTTGCAACTTGAAGCTCCCAAACCCATCGTGCCACCAAGGTTGGGACCTTTGGAAGCAGCAGAAGGAGCGCTGGAAGGCTCTGGCCGTGCTGACGGGGGAGGCGGTGTAGCAAGCAAGGAGTTGTACTCCCCCAAGTCAAACCGCATGCTCACCTCCACATTGCCTGCTGCTCCAACTATAGGCGACACACTGCGAGACCCAGAAGAAGACATGGCTCCGGAATTCGCTCCCTTGTGTGGAACCCCGGGCTTGGGCAGTCCATCGCACGAGAGTCAAGCCAAACTTTCACGGCTGCTTCCAGTTTCACACCAACATATTGTCTAGTTTTTTCTGGTCCGCGTTGGCAAGCGTGTCCATTTCATTGCTGAGCAATGACTGTACCCCCAGGCTTGCCTAGGCTACTCCTACTTGCGTTCTAAAGTTTGTCTCAAAATCTTGTTGCATTGCGGTGGAGACATGGCAGCGATGTTGTCTCACCAGGCCATACCAGGCTCAAGCTTCCGTGTTCGCAAAGTAGATGGGCATATTCTTCAACCAACGTGACCGGACTACTGTTTGCAGTCACCACTCGCAGTGCTTCACAGAACTGGCACTGCCTTGTCGGCAGCAATCTCCAAGGATCCAGCCAACAAGCACGTGGGCCTCACTGGCACAAGCGCCTCATTTTGGCCCGGCTCGAGGTGCAACCTTTGGACGCCGCAGATTCCACCAATCAGCAAACACATACAGTTTTGTTCCTGATTTGTTTGCCAGCTGAGGGCAAGCAGGCTTCCCTTTTACCAGTTGGCTCAACGCATCAAGCATCGCGTGCAAAGTGGAGTTTAAACTTGGACTAGTAAAAGATGATATTGCTAACCACCGCCGAAGGGACTTCAACCTCCAGGCAACCAACAAGTTGGAACTGCATCGCAACTTAGCCAAGTCCACACGCGCGCCGAAGGTCAGGGCGTTGCCGGTGGTCGCCTGGCAGCCATGGAGAAGGACATGCTGGGGCTGGGGTGTTGGGCGCCTTGCCCTTTGTCGCTTTCTCTCTTTTAGGGTGTCGAGAGCGAAGCACACAGGCCCGTTGGAGGTGAGGCTGAGGTTTCCACGCTGGTCGTTTTCGATGTTGTGCTCAATGACGCTGATGTTCACCACCCCGTTATTTTCAAACTTTTGGATCAGAGTTTTGAGGGACATCACCTTCAGTTGGAAGCTGCCACAAACAAGTATTGACTGTTTGGAACGAAAGGCATCCATGAAAACAAGAAAGGGTCAAATGGGCCTGCCGAACATAGGATGAGAAGCGCGGTTGTATGCATCTACCTGCTTCAGGTGTTCTGGCAGCTTCCGGTCGTGTTCAAGAAGCACCATTGTAGATCCCGCATCTCCGGCCATGTTGAACGAAAGCCATCGTCCAGATGCTGTGCTGTCTGACATTGCATCTGTAGCTTCGGTTCCTTTGAGGAAGTCGCCACTCCCAAAAGAGAAAGCCTCTGTCAAGGCTGCAACTGTTGTGGCTGACTCAGCCGTCATGAACAAGCGGTTGGCGCTCTTGCACCAGTGTAGATTCGCAGCCCCGCATTGCAGGGAAAACCTGGAAGTGGAAAAAGTATGGGAATGCATAATGTGGAAAAGTGTCCTTTTTGGGGCTGCTTGAAAAGGGAATCAAAAGACAGACCATCAGCTTTCGTGTTCCCTATCAAAACAAAAGCCATATTGGGGGGGGGGCTTCACAATTTCGCAATTTTGAAGGGAAAGCCACCGCTCGTCGGGGTCCCCTATTTTGAGGCCCTCGCACCAACACAATCTTGAGGAATGAAGCTGAACACTTGGGAAGTTTGTACTAAAGATTATCAAGCTAGGCGCCTGTCTTCATGTTGCTTCTCAAACTCGCCCTTGCACAGGACGCCCTCAGCAGTGAGCTGTTTTTCTTCAACTTCTTGTGGCCCCCCCTGTTCTGCATCCGCTGCGCCCCTGCGAATGTGCTTTGGGTTGAACTCGGCGTCATGCTGCTGAAACAATTGAGTTGCCTCTGCAGAAAAGTCTGCCTTGGCCAACCACATTTGGCGCACTGCCTCCTTCACAACCAACACACCGTCGGCGAGCCCCACGCAGACGTCATACTGCGGGAGTTGCGTGACGGCCTGGCTCTTCAATTCTTTGATCGTGTCCTCGAACTTCGGGAACCCCGGAATTTTGAGGTTGTCAGAGCGTGCGAGCCCGAATGCCTTCTGCGCAACTAAGTTCGCGCAGAACACAGTTTCAGCGCCAGAGTGGGCTACCGAGCCGATCGCCCATTTTCGTCCTTTGGGTCACTATTTTGTCGGAGCATGTTGGTAGGGAAACCCTGTGGCAAGAAAGGAGGAACCATTTGAACAAGTTCAGGCTCCACGAGAAAATGCCCGCATAAAGGAAAATGTGGTCGGAAACAACTTGGTAGGGGCTTTTTCGTAGGAAGGGGAACCGTGCAAAAGTTTCTAGGCTCCACAAGAAAACGTCCAGACAAAGAGTCAGTGATGTAAATGCTATTGACATTGGCATGGCGCCAGTTTTAAAGGCCTGCGCCAGGATGGCTAACTTTCTCCCAATCGCCGTCCAATATTGGCCTCGCCCTGTCCTCGGGCCACCTGATTCAGCACATAGCAAGCTGGCCAGGCATCAAAGGCCATGAGGTCAAGCGCCACAGTCGGGCACTCAGGATGGGGGAGCGCAGCTTCCACTGTCGACCCGAAGAACGACAGGCCACCACAGTACTTAGCTGGAGTTCCCAAACATCACTTCAAGGGTCTGCGGGGCTTGTTTTTAAAGTGGGGAACCTTGAGGCTAAACAAACAACAACCCTAGAATTTGTTATTTGGCCATGTGTCTTGCTTCATCTCCTGAACTTTGGTGAAGCGTCCGTCTCCGCCGTACTTGTTGCTGCCGTCCGCTTTTGGGCATTTGACCATCTCGCTTCTGGGAAGCATGCTTACACCGCTGGCGACTCGTGATTTCCAAAGACCACTCTTGTGAAAGATGTTGCCCTTCTCGGATGAAGAAACCAGCAGTGCTTGGTGGAACCCGGACCGGGCTCCGTAGGTGGTTGCGGGGTCAAAGAAAACGGTCGCCAGGCGAACCTTTCAGGGTAGTCAAATGTTCAGCCCCTGTCCCCGTACCCCTACGTTGTTCAGCCCCCTTGCCTTCAACCCCCGCTCGCGCTCCATGAAGCTGCACGTGAGCTTGTGCTGGAAGTCCCGCAGGATCCCTTCACCGTCGAGGCCCGCATCATCGTCTTCGTCAAGACCTGCAGGACAAGGGGTGGGGAAACGTTTCGAGATGTTTCGAGGATTCGAGCTCTTGTTGTGTTGACGAAGTAACGGCTTGCGTGGCACCCCTGTGACCCTTTAAAGAATATATCGCCAACTACACGCACTAATCAAATGTTGCCTGCCAAACACCCCCCCCAAGAGAAAACAAAGAATCAACAAGGAAAGTAACAACAATAATAGGCGGGGAACCAGCACACTCGTCTTCGTTTTGAGTCTCCTCCTTGGGGGCCTTGCTATCGTCCTCGTCCGTATCCTCGTTCTCGGCCTTCTCGAGCCTGGGTTACTGTTTTGTTGAGATTCCAGCAGGGCGACTAAGTAGACTCAGTGTAAGTTTTGGTCCCGCTCTTTGAAGCATAAAACATAGAACGTGCTGAATCAGCAGTAAGCCGCTTTGACGGAGAGCCCCTCAAGTCACCAGCCCGGTTTGGCATGACCAAAACCGCCATGAAGGTTTTCGGATAGGTGTGGCACATGTTGGTCACCTGCTGCAAGGCAAAGTGCTGCTTCCAGGAACTCACGACGCCGGCAGCCGTGTAGTTGACCCAGCCAATGATGGCTTCGTTGTCTGGCCTCCTGATTCCCCCGTTCATGCCGGCAAGGGTGGCTTGGAGCCACGGCTCAAGCTTCGCCGACAACTGGCCAGAAGAGTCTGCGTCTGCGTTCGTCCCACCTGCCGGAAGAGACGTTTTTCTCCATGCGATAGTAAGTAGCAACCAACCATTTGTCCGACTGGTTCCTCAAAACGATAGCGTTTCCATTCAGCCAGAAGACAGCAATGTACGAGCCAAAAGGAAACAAGCACTCCTGCCTTTCTTGGGAGCATTGTTCCACGTTGGGCACAGCTCGGCGATGAATGTGTTCACTAGGCGCCAGGCGGTGTCATGCATCTTCTGTCCAGGGTTTACAGCGCTCTTAGCAAGGAAACTTTATAGAAGTTTGGGCTGGGTAATTGGGGGAGATAGGTCCGACGCCTTCAAGGGCGCCCTTTTCGGTCCCTTTTGAAACAGTCTGAATGTACAAAAAGGGCGCCCTTTTCGGTCTCCTTTGAAGCAAAAAGGGTGCGCTTTTCGGCCTCTTTCGAAGCAATCAACAAACCGGGTACCAGAGTGGCTCAATGACAAGAACGAGGGAGGGCAACATGTGCGTTGGCGCACGGACTATCAACGTCATTTGCGAGGAGGCTGAAGGAGGCTGTCGACTGTGAAAAGTCAGGCGCTGCAAAGGGATGTTCTCTTGAATGACCCAGCCCAGTCCTGCAGTGAGTTCACCATTGCGGCTCGCGCTCGCTGCACGTCTCCAGATGCGGTCACAAGGTGCCGCCTGTGAGTGCTTTGGTCCGAGTCCAGGTTCGTCTTGAA
>CAUJNA010003250.1:900406-910406 GCA_963377175.1 Effrenium voratum | reverse complement strand
CTTGACTGCCTGAATGAAACCATCCACCGCTGATTAGAGATGATATCCAATTGCCAAACAAGCCGTTCTTCACCTCCTCAGGGCGCATGTGATTTTGTAGGAAGGGGAGCAACCGCATCGAATCACTACTTTTCCAAGTGCGTCCTTTGGAGTGTTATCCGCATATACCCGTATCATTGTCGGCCACGGCTTGGCGCGCTCTTGTGATTGCTTGAAAGCGATGTCTAAGCTTCTTGCTAGGGCCTCCATGACCCAATTGGACCCTGCTGTTTGGTCGGCGTCAGTGATGTAGGTACAAATGCAATGTCCGTGAATGATGACAGAGCATAGTTCGCAACACGGGCGGGTCATGCCTTCCAGTTGCTTCGGGGTCCGGCCAATGTAGAAACGGGGGACAAGGAACTTGCTTTTGTCCATGCCATCGCAGATTAATGTCAATATGTCGCCCTCGTGGCGTGATCTCGACCGCATTTCCCAATAAACAGCCCGGTCGGCAAATTGCCCACCAAGATGTCGGTACAGCTTGTCACAAGCAGTTGCGTGTTCATTTACCCCCCGTGCGTGGCGGATGCTGCTTTTGAGTTGGTGACACACCGCGCATTGGGTATGCTGGCTTTTCCCACGAAATCTCAAGACATCCTTCCACCCGCTTGATGCTAGCGTGCGATAAAAGGTCGTGGAACTTGCTGCTGGCGCCCCGTGACATATTTGATGGGCAGTGTACAAATGGTATAAATCAGAGAATGTTCCTGGTGGCAGGTACCTTCGCACCAAACCCTCGGGCCCTCGTGACTGAAGCCGAGCCAGGTCTGACTCCAGCGCAGAGTCTAGCAAGGATTGCAGGAGGCCTTGTCGAGCAGATTGTGTGTCTAGGGTGCGACCTTCGTCGCTACCAGCCATGCGCACGTCGAGCCTTAGCAAAACGGAGCAACTAGCATGGTGAGTGTGCTCAGAAAGCAAACCGCTGAGGTTCCTGCGCATGCGGCAGCGTCTCTCCGATAGACCAGTACATCCTTTCAAGAAAGGCCGACACTGAAGCTGCAGACTGTGCAGCGCGGTATCCAACAGCCCCAAATTGTCGCATATCCACCCCCTTGAACGCGTGACGTGTTCTCACCAAGCGGGCGTTTCCGATACCCATGAGAGTTCTGAAGGCTGCTCGGCAAACGGGCGTACCTGGCAAAAGCAAGCCGCTAACTGCAAAGTAGGATCCATTTTTGCACGCGAGCGCCTTGGATGTACCATTTGTTCATGCGGCGGCGACACGAGCGCGAGCGCGAAGATGATGAAGGACTGCTGCCCTCGCTTTCAGTGCTGTCATCGTGACTTGATTCTTCGGCACCCTCAAACTGCGCAGACTGCATGCTCCATAGCAAGCAGTCCTGCCCTGATTTGGACAGGCTCCAAAACAGAGTGACTGCAGCAAGGATGTGGCCAAACTTGACCAATCTGCCGCATTGCTTGTTGCACCTGCAAGGTTGCGCCAGCGCCTTTCTAATGCGTGTCTTGTCCCTTCCATGCTGGGCTGCCAGGGAATCATTGGGTTCTTCGCTGGAGAAAGCAGCCAACTGACTGAAGAGCAACTCGCTTCGCTGTTCGCGAGGCTGTTCTTTTCCTGGGAAGCTTTGGGAACTAGAAGAAGAATCCCCGGTTTCAGAGCCCGACGAGCTGGAGGAAGACAAGGGCGGGTCAAAACGTTTCATGGCTCGTGCAAAGCTTCAACATGAAACGATGTTGTATATGTGTTTCATTTTTTACTGGCAAGTACCAAACTACAGACTTCCTGAAGTTTTTTTTCTGATCTTACAGGAACAGCATCCCGATGGTCCGACATAATATGCACTTCACTGAGCCGCAGGCCGCAGAAGCTCGGATGTTCATCGCCCACACAGGTGCCACTGTTTGCAGTGTGAAGCGTTGAATGACTTAAGGGCTTTTTCCACTCGGCAGGACCATGCTATTTGCCAGTTCGATTTGCTGACACAAGCTTCTCTTGCGCACATGAATTGAAGCGATGCACATCGATCACTGAGAAGCAAGCCAGGAAGCATGCAGCAACGCATTTGACATTCATCGCCTCAAGCGAACAATCGACAGAAGACAAGACAATTTTTGTGCCAGCCGCATGAGATGCGACTAACTCCTTGCCAGCCATGGCCGCTCAAAGCCAAGTGTGTGTGGAATATGCTACTGTATAGCCGCAAGACACTAAGCTGGGTGCGTTGCCACCAAGTGAATGGAGCTCCTGCGTTGGCTAGTGGTAGGGGTCGTTTGCAAATGGAATACGCACGGGCCTGCTCAGTCAAATGCGATAGCTTGAGCTTCTCTATCGGAAAGCTTTGAAACAGCAGCTTTTCAATGCCTCCGGCCAGGGCTGGCAGAAAGCCAAAGATGCAGGCAAAGCCGGGGCGCCGGCCGGTGAAGGGCCTGCCGACGTGCATGTTGAAGATGGCGGCGTTTGGTGTCACGCAAGGTGAAAAATCCTCCATGGGACTCATGCGGTTAATCTGCTGGCTCAGGTTCAAGGTGCCGCGAAAGCCGCTTGTGCAGAAAATGCTCAAGGCCTTAAAAGGCATTGACTGGGGCCCAACCCACATGGCAGTTTGAGGCCTGTGCATGTTGCGTCCGCTGACTAGCATAGTACGTCAACCCCGGCTCGTACTTCTCCAGGTTTTGGGGCTTCACCTGCAAGGCTTAGCCATGAACCGGATATTTGTTGAACGACAGCCTTCTTCTCTTTCATGAATGCCCAATGCTTCAAGGGCCACCGTGGCTTTTTGGCTTTCGGCCTAAGCGCGAAAATGAAATGTGTTTGAAGCCGCTTGCAAACAACAAACATTGGACCAAGACACTTCTGAGTGAGATCCAAAGTTTTCTGATTGCGCGGCTTCTGCTTGTCCTGTTCGGCTTGATGACGCAGACGGCGTGTGACCTCCTCGACGTAGGCGGCGCCATCCTTCAGCATCAGCTCCGGCCTCAAAGGTTTGGGTCAAAGGGTGGAGAGAGTACAAGGGACGGTTATCTGGGTTGCAGACACTGTTATTCCTGGGCAGAAGGTCGCCTTCATGCTGTTGTAGGACTTTTGGCAGCATTCTTCCAATTGTTCGTGACTGCCGATGCCGTTGGCGACATCCCTGGGTCAGTTGAAAAAAGGGGGACATTTTGCATGCAACATCCCTGGTCAACTCAAAGAAGGCCCAAACTATGCAAGTGGATTCAGCTTATGGGTTGAACTTCATGCGTGGGAATGGCTCAGCGCTGGCAAGGGGCTTCCGAATCAACAATATATAGACCCGTCTTCTGGAAGCAGGGTCCCCGAAGTGTTTCGCATCGACCAATAGCCGACACATCCAATAGAGTTCCCGAAGAGGCGCCAGCTCCTTCCAGACCTCGCGGTTTGCAATATGATGCTTAGCACAAAAAAGTGTTGCTAACTGAGCTGAGGAAGGCACACGCTTCCACACTCGCAGCAATCCTACAACGTTTTCCAGAATTCCGCATAACGGTTTTGTCCTGAAGCAAGAGCTGCACATCGCTGGTGAGCAAGGGTGCAGAGACAATCAAGGGGCCCTCTCCTTGCAAGCGCTTCGATGACATAGAAAAAGCAAGCCGCTGCCTTCTCCTGGAAGAATGTTGTTGATGCCCTCAATCTGCTGAACCTGAGCGGGCAAGGGGCTAGAAACACGGGGGCTTTGAAACGGCTAGATGCTTGAAAGCAAGTCACGGTGTACATGGAAATCCCGCCGCGTACAGCAGGCTGTCAACTACTTCAGAGAGGTCGCGGTTGGCCGTCTCACAAAACAGCCTTGAAGCAGCGGGGAAACCGCAGCAATGATGAACGAAGAGCAGCCAAGTTAAGCTGAAATATTAAGTTCGCAGCTTGCGCGGGTGGCTGTTCGCCAGAATAAATTTCAGTGGGCCCAATGCACAATCTGTGCTGGCGGTGAGGATCACCTAAATGAAAGGCACATGAAAGCTGTGCCCCCTATTGTCTCAAAGCGAAGCAGTCTAACGGGCCTAAGCGCAGCACAGGGGTTGAAGGAGGAAGGATTTCCTCCAAGGCCCACAAAGGCGCCTCCGCGCCTGCACCTGGAACACAAGTGCACACCATAATAAGCGTGCCCTCGCAATGCTTGCTTCCAAGGCACAGTCAGACATGAGCGACCACGTTACCCTTGCTAGGGCAAAAAAAGAGGTCAATCCTTAGTTCAAGCAGAAGGCTTCAACAACCAGTGGTTTTCTTCAAAGCAATGAGCTGTGCGTCCTGCGCGCCGCACAAGCTCCTTAGTTGCTGCTTTTGGCTTGGTCGGCTTGACTTGGAAGCCATGTGCAACGAATTGGGATTCCCAATTGCAACCAAAGTCTCATAGCCCCACCCAACAACATGCCTGCGCTGCTGTGAGGTCAGCACGGCCGTTGGGGCACAGCTACGATGCCTCGGCAAGAAAAAAAGCGCCAAGTGCTGGAAAAAAAAGGCTGGTTATAATTCTTGCCTAGTGACAGCTCTTCTCTGGCCCTAGTGAGGTTTCTGTCGCCAATTCGTGACGAGGATGAGGATGACAACGACCGGCTTTCTGAATCTGAGTTAGAACCAGTTTCGGAACAATCACTCAGTGGCGACTTGGTGTCACCAGAGCCCGAAGTTGAGCTAGATGATGTGCTCGAAGATTCCTATGCTCCATTTGCGGCACTTGTTCAATCATTTGGAGTGCCTTGTTGCACAGCCAAGGTGCGTCGCTTTCAAAAGCCGAATAGGACATCATAATGTCATAAGCTTGCTCGGCCTATCTACTTTGAACCGGAATACCTGCGCCTGGAGCGCGCTTGGGTTTGCCGAGACTGATGTACTGATGCACCTGGGCAAGAGGCAGGGAGCAAAAGAAAGAAGTTCTGGATGTAGTTGGGAGAAGTCTCAGTTGCCATGGGTGTCCCTTTAAAATAGACTACGGAAAAAAGGCCCTTTTACCAACTTTTTGGGGGGATGGGTTCCCCTACTAAAATAGACTACGGAAAAAAGAAACAATACCAACTTATTCTAACCAAATCTGGAGAACCTAACAGCGGAGCCCCCGCGCATCGCCCAAGTTTCGCACATCTCTCGATGGGCGCAACGATGCGGGGCTTCGGTTGGGAAACCCCGCAAAAGCCACGGGTTGTGGTTGGGAAACATTTTTTACATCTTGGCTTATGGTGGTGTAGTGGAGTTGAAATCCAAATCCACCGAACTGCTAAAATGTATATTTTTTGTGCCCCGTCCAACGTCAACCAAGAAACAGCGACGGCGCACCATGAAGAGATGTGAATCAGAGCAGTACGTTTGTTAACGTCCTTTTGCAAGAGGCTGGCTTTTGCTAGTCGGAACAGATGCATGCGCCTCTCCGGACATTGCCATTCCCTTTCCGGTTCCGCTTAGAATTCGATTCTCGAAAGCGTTTGCGCGAAGGAACTATTTTCCTGGCTGGTTCTCAGCAAGGAATGAACAGGTTTTTGGGCATGAACCGGTTGGGGATCCCCCAGAAAACCACAAGGGATCATGGGGAGCATTCTCACATTCCCTACAGAGAACCACCAAGTTTCAGAGAGAGAGAGCAGCACAGTGGCGGTCGGACAAAAGCGGCACGATCGAAACCATTCAATGATTTGTTCTCAGGGCTGAACATAGGCTCGCCAAAGCATTTCCACCTCCCAGCAGTTTCCATCTGATGGTGGCAGCTGCTTGATGGCAAATCCCATACCCACATTCGATGCCATGTTGCCACTGTGTCCCTCTTTGCACGTCAGTTTGAACCCCAGACCAGTGGCAGCAAACAGTGGGTAGCGTTCTCTTGTCACGACAGCCCCCCCTCCAAAACCGCGGAAAAAGGACTGCCCAGCAAAATGTTGGCCAAAAAGTGGGAGCTGGAACCCCTACAGGGAGACCATGAGTCCAAGGGAAACCAAAGAAACCCCGAAGGCCGATCCGATCGATCAGAAATCGGACTCCCCCAAAATGGTGGTATACCTCTTTTCGTTTGTTTCCGTTCAAAACACCAAAAAACGGGTACCGCCAAATAAGACGAGGTGCTGGTCCTTTTTAAAACACCCAAAAAGGGGTACCGAGCCACCCAAAGTGGGCGTTTTTCTTTCGCGTGCGACTCGGCTTTTGCCCCGCGGAGCGGACCTGAGCTCGATTTGGATGTGCTAATCAGTTGAAGGTCTCTTCCTACCAAGCGCGCAGAAGCTGTATGGGGGGTTGCAAAACCCAAAGATCACGAATTATATATTGTCTCCGGACCAAAAGATCACGAATTCTATTGTCTCCGGATTGCTGGGATGGCCAGTTGCGATCGCTTTTTTTTTCTCCATCCACTTTAGCCCAAAAACCAGGAACAGTGACTGAACAAAGCAGCAACTTGGCTACCTAGGTGGTTCCTTTGGGAGAAACACCCCTATCAAGGGAGGGACTCTATCTTGGGCTCCCTTGTGCAGAGCCTGATGCCTGCATGCCGCCGACCCCGCAGGGGCTGCTGATTTTGGGGTGCGGCCCGCACCGAAACTCGAACGCAAACTCGACCCCCCCCCCGAACCAACATGGAGACCCGGTATAGCGCGCGCGCTGAGCGACGTATCCAGCCATAAAAGCACACGCTCCGCGCTGGTTCCACACCTGCCAAACGATGAGCGTGCAAGCTCAAGAGAACCCGCTCAGAACTTTATCCACTCCTGCCAAATGACACGCACCCGCCCCAGACAACCCGCTCAAGAGCACCTTTGCAGCGTCGTGTCCCGCCCGCTCCATGTGCACTCCTTCCAAAAGAATTAGGCTATGAGGTTAAAGTTAGTGATCAGAGTTATCGGGTCGCCTTGTCGCTTTGCTCTGGATGGCGTGGCTTTGGCAATGCAGATCTGATACATCCAAAGCAACTTCATCGTTGATGTGTTCCAATGTATTTGACCCGGTCTGAAGCTGGTCAGTCTGGCACAAGCCGGTCGCCAGCAGTTGTCAAAGCCACATCGTGCATGCTATTTATTTCATGGTCCAGGGAGAAACGTGCTCGTGGGTACAAAGTCGGCACGGCACGTCGCAAGTGTTTGGAACATTGTGGTTGCTTCAGCTAGCCTTCCAAATTGTGTTTGCCCCTGTCTAAAGTGCGATTTGACAGCTTTCATCAGCTCCGACATAGAGTGCGAAAGCCCAGCTGGGGTGGATTGGCATGTCAACAGGAATAAGAGAAATGCGAGAGCGGTTGAAGTCGCTGCTTGTGTGGTTTCCTTCAGAGCATAGTTTTGAGGATGTCGTAGTACAACGCACCCAATTGTTTAACCGAGATAGTGCACATGTCTCTTTATGGCAATCGCCGTGTTCCAAGGGAATCATGGGAACAAAGAACACCCGGGCGGGCGGTCGTTTCGGCGCAGGCAGAAGAAGACGCACAGCCCTCGGAGCTGAGAAGCCCTCGGGCACATCTGGGTGCCCAAATCTCATGGACTTCTCTTTGTGCTTTTTTGCCAAGGGATGTTAGGACTTCAACTTTTTGCCAACTAGTGGGTTTTCCGTATTAAACCACTACAAATTAAACTTTTAGCAGGGGAGCAGAAAGCAACCGAGTTCTGATTCTAGCATGATACAATGTAGAAGCTTTACTCGAACCCCAGTAAATCCAGGTAGAACAACCTGTTAGAAGGGCGTATCCCGGTCTTGGGCGCTGATCTGATTTGTCAGCCGCCTCTTTTCCAGTGTAGTGGCATTCTTTCCCCCTCCCTGCGAGCGTGTTGGCTGTGGGTCAAAAATCGGCACCCAAAATGGAACCCTGGTAAATGGCAACATGGACTAAATCCTGCTTTTTTTGGTGGATTAATTTTGACCCACACCCAGTTGGGCTCGCCACTTGAGATTCTCAACATCAAAAAATAAAATTCGTGCCTAGCTTTTACAAGAGCAATCGAACGTTTGGGATTTGGATTGGACAGGGGTCGCGTATGTGTTGAGGGCTTGAGGATTGCTTTGCAGGAGACCGTTTTGGGGTTCGCCCATTTGGAGACAATCCAGTTTCGAGCTTGACAGACATGTAAACCTCACCTCCGGAGCTCCTGCACTTTATACGTTTTTGGTGTGACCAGTTTAGTGGCAAAAATAAAGTTCAGACTTTTTCGGGCCAATCCGCTCAGGAAGCGAGAGACTATGAGAGACTCAAATTTGGGAGGGAGGGTTTGTCCAGTACCAGGTGTCCCAAAGCACAACAACGATATGGGTGTGGTTGTCAAAGTAGGTATACCCAAAATGGAACCCTAGTCAATGGAAACAAAGAGTTTTATTTTGACCCATACCCATATTGACAGTGCAGTAAAAGTATGAGGAGAGTCTATTGAAGCTTCCTCGGTTCGACATGAAGAGAACACCGTCCTTATATTGTTCTTACATGGCATGTGTGGTCGAAGCATAGCCATATCATTCAGCAGATTTGCCCCCTTACCTGTTTGTAGTTCCTTCTGCCATGGCATAAAGGCTTCTGCGCCATTTTGTTTGACCTGGAACATTGGACTTGACTTGGACATGTGCATTTCCCACAGGCAAATGAAAATGGGCATATCTTTTGCTAAGGCAACCTGATGTTGGCTTGTTGAGGGGAAACAGAAGGCAACCGCCCATTTTGGGGGGCTCCGTGTTTGAGAGAAGCCCAAATTGTGATTTTTCTTAACACTTGAATTTCCCCTGGATTGAAAGGGAAGAAAGACCACCACTGAAGATATTAGCTCATCCAAAACTAGTCCCTTGTTGAAAGGGTATTTCACAACTGAAGATATTTGCCCCCAAACTGCCTTGGTACAAACCAGCCGCCAGCCATGGCGTTGCCGGCGCCCAAGTTGACCCCCGGCCTTAGGCCGACCTGGGGAGAAGCCCAGCGTACCGTCAGCGCTGCTCCCAGAACGGAGAGGCCCAGGGAACCGAAACAGTACTCGCTGCGTGCGATTCCGCGCGCGATTCCGCGCGGACTTGTCTGTAGATGTAGATATAATATACATATTATATATATATATATATGTATACAGTTGTGTATCGTATGCACACATTCACGTGGGATATGTATATGTATATGTATTTGTATTTTTTGTTAGTACATATGTACATAGCGATACATGTAGATGCTGTGTATATATATATATGTGTGGTACCTCCCAACCCCCACCCATGCCCCCATGTCTCTCGATGTTAGCAACTTCTTTCAGGATGTTTGACAAACACATGACACAAAGGTGTCACTCGGGAGGGATACCACAATTCTAAACACTTGTGTTCAGATTTATTGTTGTCTGTATGTAGGTCCGGAATCCAAAATCCAATATTTTCTGGGGCGGTGTAGCATGTGTATATAAATATACATTTGTGTATGTATATATATATACACATAGTTGTGAACACATGAATAAGACATAATAGCACTAATGTATACATATACTTATATACACATATCTATGCATATATACGTTGGCTTTTTTGTTCACAGAGGGAGCGTTTAGGGCTGGTGTTCCTGCACAATCAGGTGGTGTCGAACATGAGTTCGTTCACAAGCTTTTCATTTTCCAGCATGCAACATGAAGCCATTCGGAGGTAGCTGGCACTCCTTTGGGCAAACAGTGCTTTGATCTTGGGCCAGGCAAGTGGCTAAGCCAACCCACTGCAACAGAGTTGATTCCACTTGGGGCTTGTGAGTAGGTAAAAGACTTGGTTCGGCCAGACATTCAGCATGAGTCGTGCGGCTTAAAGCTTGCGGCGGACCCGTTTTGGATGGTGTTGAAGGAACACCCTTGAGGGGCCCATATTTGAGAAACGCCGATGGAGAGATGAGCGTACCCATTCCGGCGCACAGAGATTCCACCATGTTTCTTGCAATGCGCCTGGTGTGTTGGTGAGGTGTTGGTGAGGTGTTGGTGAGGTGTTGGTGTACTAGGGGGTCAACACCAACTAAAGCGATGATCATGGGACAATGTTTGTAATTATGTGGCCTTTATATTGGATATA
>CAUJNA010003250.1:850406-895406 GCA_963377175.1 Effrenium voratum | reverse complement strand
TATCTATCTATCTATCTATCCATCTATTTATCTAGCTATCCATTGATCTATCTATCTATAGATCTATTCTATCTATCTACCTATCTATTTATCTATCTATTTGTCTATCTGTCTATCTAATTTGTCTATCTGTCTATCTATCTTTCTGTCTATCTGTCTACCTGTGTATCTGTCTGTCTATCTGTCTATCTATCTATCTTGTCTGTCTGTCTGTCTGTCTGTCTGTCTACCTAGCTAATCTATCTATCTATCTATCTATCTTATCTATGTATCCATCCATCTATCTATCCGTTTTATACTAGTATATGTGTCTATCTAATTTGATTGTCTGTTTGTTCGTTTGTCTGCCTGCCTGCTTGCCTGTTGGCCCGCCAGTCTGTACGTCTATCTCTCTTTCTCTCTATCTATCAATATATCTATCTATGCATTCCCCTTCTTCAGCAGCAACAAGTCTGCCACATCATCTAGAGACAAACCCCGAATTCACGCAGGGGCACCCCCGCAGGCGTTGAAGTCTGTCTAAGAAGAGTTGCTTCCCCCTCCTTGTATGTCTGTGTCAATATTACACTCCACAATAATCGATTAAAGTTATGTTTTAACGCAAATGAAACAATCCTCCTATTGTAAAAGTTTATATCCGTTTCAATACCATATAATACAAAACATAAGCCAGAACCATGCATATGCTATACATTTTATGTTCAACTTGATTATGCTCCATGTACCACCATGAATTAACGCTTATGTTTCCTTAAAACGCTCGAAATCTCCCAAAGATCTCACAGATCAACGCCGATGTCTTCTCGTGAGCCCCTATTATTAAGCAGAATGTCCTATCAGATTTGGCGTTGGCCGCAGTATTGTTTGTAGTTCTTGCGTTTCCGGGAGCGGCTCTCATTTCGATGCGCATCAACATGCCGTTGACTAGCTTGTGTGTGTGTGTCTTCAATAGTGCCTTCTCCCCGTCCCTTGCATGGAAGCTGAATTGCTCAGGATGTTCCTTTTTCCTAGGTTGCATGGGGATGTGGGAGCTTGGCTGGTTTTGCGTCTCTTGAGCACATGAGTCTGGGGAACAAGGTGCGCCTTGGACCGAAGCAACCTTCCAGCTGAACGTCCTCCATTCTTGGGTGTTCTTCACCTAGGACATGCCAGTTCTTGGTCTCTTACAACCTGTAGAAGCTTCTACTTGTTGAAGCCTAAGTGTTGCCAACATATTAGCCCATGAGGGTCGGTTGCCAGGCAGCTAGCCCTTTGCAGCAGGCGCGATACGCGGAAAACGTGTCGTTGATTGCTTACGGGGAGTGTGACAAACAGGTCCTCTAGAGCGGCAGCTTGCTGCCTTCTGTTAACATTTGGCAGGTTCCGCCTGGCGAACCAATTCGTGGCCCTAAACGTCGAAGCAGTATCCCCCCTCACTTGTGAGTGAAGGATCGTGGCATCCCTCCGGAGATGGTCAGTTCACGGTATACGCTTTACCCGCGTCCAGGTACGATGCTAGCTTATAAGCCACGACTTGGCCACGGCCAGGGTACTCAGTATGTGGTTAAAGCTGGTTATCACCCACTTAAGCCATGGTTACAAGTCTCCGTTGAGTGGGTGTTTTTCACCATACTAACCACGTACCTGACGAATGGAAATCCTCCCATTGAGTCTGGCGTTGGTTTCTAGTAAGCCAGACGCGAGACGGTCCTTTGAGGTTGGAGTGGCCGGTGTCCGCCCTTATGGTAAGCCAGGAAAAGGAAGCCGTAACATGGTATCTCATCTCCTGATGCTTTTTCAGGACGTCAACTTCATGATGGGTTTTTTTCTTTTGAGAGACCCCCGTTTTGGGGCGGTCTCCCTAAGAAAGCCTGTTTGAAACCGTGGCTCCAGTGCCGATTTTGAGACAAACCCGTCATTTGCAGAGCAGTTCCTTAGCAGTTCCTGCCCGAAGTGCCAAGGGCAGCGGAGCAGTCGGCCCTTTGGGGTAATTGGAGGGCCCCTGACCAGTAAAACTCGCGCGTGTTTACAGAGCGCACAAATTTGGGTGCGCTTGTAACTGGCGAAGCCTGAGGGAGGTGGTCGAAAACATGGCTTGGTTCCGTTTCGCTGCCTCCTTTGGGTATAAAGGGCCCCGATGTTTGACAAACCTCCATATGACAAATCAACCATAGGGGCTGCCCCATTTTTTCGAGACCAATCCATTTGACCACCGATTTTGGGTAGCGCGCTGGCGCTGCGTGGCTTGACCCAAACGACCTATTGGGAAACGACAAGACATATGTTTTGTTTTTTGGGCTGGGGGGGGGGGGTTGGGGGGTGGTAGTATTACCAGTGCATGTTCCTTTGATGATTCCTTGTTTTCCAGGGAACGGTGAACGTGCTAGTCTTCTTTCAGCCTGATTGATTTGAGGTCAAGATGATCAATTCCACCAGTCGGCAGCTGAATACTCCTGGTCTCTTTAAAGAAGGCAAACTGTGTGTTCTCTGAAGGAGTACGCGGCAGCTGCATATTCCTGGCCTCTTCAAATAGGTAAACTGTGTGTTCCCTCAAAACAAAAAAAAACACTTTTTTCTCGGATGGGACGGGAAGGAACCGGCAGCTTCCTGGCCTCTTTAAAGAAGCAAACAGCGTGTTCCCTCAAGAAAAAGGAACCAAGGAGTAACCAGCTTCCTTTTGTTTTTTCCGGCTGGGAAGGAAGCAAGGAGCAATCAGATCGCCAGGTTTGCTCGGCGCGGGGCCAAGATGCCTCAATCGAGTCAGTGGCCTTGCCGTTCCCCATCGAAGGTCTGGGTGTTTCCCAAGATCACCAAACCAAGGCGTTTGTGGCCTCGTCTTTGGTCCGAAAAATGGCGGGGTGTCTTTGAAATGTTGTGTTTTCGTGAGATTGTTGCGACTGCAAACTTGTCGTGCAAACGGGGTGGTGACTGGTCGGGATGACCTTCTTGGGAGCTGCTCGAACCACAAGTTTGCGAACCCTACTAGTTGGTACCAACTTATTCTAACCTCTCTACCGGAGGACCTAGCAGTGTTGAACCGCCACTATTCCCATAAAAGTGACAACCTCCCGTTCCATAGTTTTGGGGGGGTCTCCTTCAAAACGATGTTAAATCTTAGTGTACATGAAGCAGACTCTGAACAGATGTTTTCTTTGTACCCCGTGACCCTAAGGCTTTTGTAAGTGGTGAAGGGTAACCACCCAACCACCGGGCTGCAAACCACCCAATTGGCGAGCTGCTTTTTGTTGGGCGAACGTGTCCAACCGCCCTGGTGTTGCGGCTGATGGGCCAACCTGTCCAACCGCCCAACTTCCGCCGGAAGCTCCTGGTCTAGGTTTTTCAATAGTGCCCTTTTACCGTTTCTTTTTTTTGAGGGGAGATTCGGTTCCCCTAAATAGACTGCAGAAAAGAATCGGCTACTTTGCGTACTAGACTTGTACTACAGAGTCGCAATTTACAGCTGGAGCTGGAAACCGGTACCAACTGATTCTAACCTCTCAAATCTGGAGGACCTAGACTCCCTCACTAACATGGAATCCCCCAGAAGGCTTCCGTCAATGGAACCGGGTCCTGCTCGGTCTACTAAAAAACCTAGTGTTGCCCAACCCCCCAACCCCCCAACCCCCCGATCCGTTCCCCCGGGATCCCAGGTTCCTCCACTGTCGGCGGAGGCTCGGCTCTACCAGCCGCTCGGGTCCCAGTAAGACCCGACTTTCGCCCTTCGTCTTCCCTGCGGCTTGGAAGACGGGCTGATTATTTTTCGCTGGTTTAAAGGGAATGGATGTCACTACTGGAACTATGCTTAATGGTTTTTGCTTGGTCTGCCTATCCGCAAATGGACGTTGCTGATGGGTGTTTTGGAGGGGATTCCATCTTGACGTCACGCTACTGGTACCAAAGGGCAGTGCCCTGTGTCTTGTTCCCACAGCTAGCGATTGGGGTGGCTCCGGAGTGGTTCGGAGTGGCTGTGGGCGTTTCCGGGTTCCAGAAGGGTTCCGGGGCCCGGTTGCTTTCGGGGGCCGGTTGCCACTTGAGCTTAGGTTTGGGGACGCCCAGAAGGAAGATGGTGATGTTCTATATTTTCCCGCTCCTCTGTTCAGCACCCAGACCAGTGGGCCAGTTTGTGTAAAATCCAATCTTCCACTGACGATGGATCTTGTTTCACCACGCTTAAGCAGTTCAATCCGTTGGGGCTATGTTTTACTGGCTGAGAGGGGAACCCCTGTGGACCGCATGCTAGATCCGAAAACTGTTCCATGTCGGCCCGGCGCATCGCGAAAAGCTGTACCGAAATCGATGGTCCAAGACTGACCCGGTCTCCGTTTCGTCCGATGGTGAAGAGGGTTCAGAACAGAACGTAACATGGTTGTTGTTGGGAAACATTTTACACTTTTGCTTATTGTGGTTTAGTGGGGAATCCCCACTTAACTCCTAAAAAATGATTTTTTTGCTCGCCTTCCAAAGTCAATGGTCCCCGATCGGTTGCTTGTTACCCTGGGCAAATCAAAACGATGTCACAAAAAATTGGGCAGCGACTCCCTTCAATTCAGCATCGTGAGGTATATTGATTTGCATATGCGGCGCGCGATTCCACCGATGCGGGCGCAAACCCAGCGAGTATGAATCAAGGTCCTTCACCTGGTCCTTTATTCCGGGTTTGGGAACTATTCTAACGACAAGCAGATTGACTTGCACCGACCCACTTGTAACAGAACGCTTTTTGGGTGGGCCTTCCTTCTCCAAATTTTGGGCGCGAGCCCGAACTGAACCCGCAAGGTGGGGTATGGAGTGGGGTGGGGTAGGGTGGGGTGGGAAGCACTGACATTTACCTTGGTTCAAAGCGATTCCCGCAGCAAGATTGTCGATTGCTCATACGGGCGTGTATTTGTTCAAGGCCACCCATATTGAACTAGTTTTGAAGGAAAGCCCGGAAACCACCGATTTTGGACCTTCCCCATTTAGAGACAAAGCCAGATGTGACGAGCTGCCAAAGGTCCAGACTCACAGCATCGCAAAGGAGGGTGTGGCTCAATCACCTTCCAGACACAAAAGGCCCCTACGCAAGAAGCATGGGAGCATACCCCGACTAGGTCCCCCAGTAGCGCCCTTTGACCAACTTGTTTTTTGGGGAGGGTTCCCCTATTAAAATAGACTACAGAAAAAAAAAGGTACCCTTATTCTAATCTCTCTACTGGAGGACCTAGCCAAGCATTCCCTAGCATCCCACGAGAATCTCAACATCTCAAATTGCATATATATTTTCGCAAGAAGCCTGCGCACATCCAGAAAGGATTGCTTCAAGAACATGGCCCACCTGGACCTTCAATTTCCGGGAAATTTCTGGGTGTTTTAGGAGACCCCTACGATTTACCGAATTCCAGTGGTTTAGCTAGAATTTGGGCAAAACACACATACGAATTGCGTCGTTTCGAGTCGTGCATTGGCCATACAAAGTAAATACACCTCGCAGCACTTGCCAACGTGCCAGTGAACCCCATGGGATGCCTTGATCATCAAAACTACGACTTTTCTGATTTGCGGGAGTTTGCGGGAGATTTGCGGAAATTTGCGGGTGTTTTGCGGTCAAAATATGTTCTTTTCTTTTTCTGCACCGCACAACTTTGGACCGCCGTTGCATGTGTTGACAAACTTTCGGGCTGCTTTAAGTCGTTTACCCCTGCAAAGCTTCTTTTAACCTATCAAAGGCCGCGAGCATTGCAATAGCGTGTTTTTCAGGAGTTTTAGGAGTTTCAGGTTTTTGCGGCAAATTTGGCTTTTTCCATCCACTTCCAGTATACACACCTGGTGCATGCTGTCTGGCCAAATCATTGTTGGCTTACTCCATCTACTTCCACAAACCCGTGCTTGGCGGATTCTATTGTGTTCCCTTTTGTTTCGGGCCCCCTTTTTTTGGGGACCCCTTTGTTTCTTTTTTCTTTTTTTCTTAGCCCTGCAAAGCTCGGCTTGCTTGAAATGCAACCTAGAGGCAAATTGCAAGCATATCTAGGGGTCGTGCCAGCAGCATGTTAGATTTCGAATCCTTCACTCGTTTCCTGGACGGACGAGTGTCAGAACCCTCCCAGGTGCAATAGAACCCGTCTGTGGAATGGCCTCTAAAGAGAGACCCTGCAGCTTCATCTGAAGACTTGAACACAATCCTCCTTGGCCTCAAGGTCTTCAACAAGGGCCAGCTCTACAGCAAGATCCTGGACTGGGCCACCAATCACAATGTGGAAATGGCTTTGGCGGACATCAAAGCATGGTGCAGCAACTACTTGCAGGAAGTCAACAAGCAAGAGGCAGCCTGCGCAGAGCCCGCTGTGGCCACCCTGAAAGGGCCTGATTAAGCTCCCAGACGCAGTCCCCGACGATGTGCTGGAGAAGCTTTACTCCACAATGCCACACCTCATTTTGCGCAGCTTCTTGGCAAAACAAACGAGAGTGGTTTTAGTTTATCAAGGGCCACCAACCTTTGCGAATTCTTGATTCAACTCTGACTGCACCTGTTGCACACAAACTCTCTTCCACAGCTTTCCGGTAAAACTTCTCCCACGGCTCAAACTTGATCACAAGCGGGAAACCAAAGCTGAAACAGAATGGGTCTTGTCCAAGATTTTCTTCAGGTTCTTGCCGGGTATGGTGGCCAAGGTTGCTTTTTTAAAGGACGTTGTCCAAGGTTGCAACGAGCCACTGCCCGGCAAAGTCAGGCAACTGCAATCTGTGGTGGAACGCCCTCAACCCTGTACTGCTTGCACCTTTTGGGCTCGATTCCGGCGCTGAGCTCTTACAGCTGCTGCAAGAAGGCTTAACCAGTCAAAGGCGGAAGCTACGGTTTTTTGTTCAGGAGGACGAAGATCCAGCCAGGCGAAATATGAACCAGAATCCGAACAAATTTGATTTTGTGTCTATCGGATGTGGGGGTCAAAAATACGGGACCCTGCGGCCGCCGATGACACGAGGTAGGCCCACATATTTTGACCCAACCCCATGGCCAAGTTCGGGTCCAGCTTGCTAGACGTAGCTTTTGCGCGAGGCCCTTCGCGGCGAGCGGCTGGGAACTCATCCGCGCGGAGTTGGTCAGGGGCCTATGGCCGTCGGCTGGACACTCGTGGCCCAGTGAAGCCGAACATTGGGGCGACAGTGTACTTGCAGCTTCCAAGGAGCATAAGCTTTTGGGGTGAACAATCACAAAGTCGCAGGGATGGCGCACTTTGGTATCAGAGAACCTCCATGTGCTTAAGAATTGTATTTTGCCCTGGTCGTTTTAAAGGGAATCTATCACCATTGACATTTTTTGTTTTCCCAGGGGGCGGAAGAGAATGGGTTATTTCCTGTGGACATTTCCTTCGCGGTATAGGCTCGAGGAAGCATTTTCTGGACTCATCTCACAGGACACCGCCGGGTCCTTTTCTCTCCTGTTTGGTACATACCCGTGGGGGATCAGAAGGTCCGAACTACATGGGGTCACGAAAAAGATGAGATATTTCGACATGGGAAAAGTTTGACATGTTTGAGGGAATATTGATCAAACCCCACATGTGGGTGTTGTCAAAATGTTTGTTTTTTTGGTGCATCCCGGTCATGAAAGCGGCGGCACCAGGCCAAAAACCAAACCGGCCACATGTTTGACAACTTTTCCCCACGGGTTGAGCGGGGAGGGAATCAGAAATTGTGGTTTTGTTCTTGATTTGCCTTGAACGTAGCCTCCAAAAAGAGGCCGGTTCCTGCAGCAGAGGGCCCCCCAGTTGGACACCCCCCCCCTCCCCCGTATGCTCAAACTAGCTCTGGTTCTGTCCCGTTGACCCACATGATACGTTCATTGCCCATATTAAAGGTCCAAGTTGGAAGCGAGTGAGATGGAGATGGACTCTGCCAATGAAGCCATGAGTTGCGTGAGCCAGCGGCATGCGCCATTGTTCGACATCGATTTCCGATTCCGTTTTGCAGTTGGTGATCGTCTATGGCGTAAGAAAAAGGGACTCCTGTTTGCGTGAGCATCTCGTGGCCACTGCGGTTTGCTTTTGTGCGTCGTGAATTCTGAGAGAGAGGCCAACCGCTTCTGACATGATATGCAGGGACTTGATTGTGATGTGGCCATGGGTCAAAACCCAAATCGTTCCCCCAGTGAACATCCCAATCCCCACTAGAATCGGTTCTAAAATGGGTGGTGCAACCCCAAAAAATGGGATCCCAAAACGGTTTTGACAACCACAGCCATGTGGGTATGGGTCAAATTAAACCACCAGGGGAACGCAGGTTTAGTCCATGTGTCCATTTACCAGGATTCTATTTTGGGTACCTATTTTTGACCCACAGCCATGTGGCTCTGGGGAAACTGCCGCGCTTTCGGACATTAGATGCAGGTTCTAGAGCTGCTGGCCGAACGCTAAACGTGAAGAGGGCGACAAAAGAACGACACACTCATGACCCTGAACCCGCCAGCCTAGGTCCCCCAGCTTGGTGGCCTTTCTCACCGTTTCTTTTTTGGTTGGGAAACTAAAATAGACTACAGAAAAAAGGGCACCCTTATTCTAACCTCTCTACTGGAGGACCTAGGCTAACTATAGTAACTACTGTAGTATTGTACTGAGCGGGAAGGGAAAATTTCACCAATTCAGGGCTCCGAGTAAAGCGCTTGTGAAATTAGGGGTCCCATGTGTAGAAGGGCTTAATTTACACCGCACACGAATAGTCTTACAGAGTCTTACATTCTCAACTGAGTCCAAAGCTGGTGATTTTGTGCACCATTCGGTAAGAGGACAAAGATGTTGGAGCAGAAGGTGTTGTAGCATGAGTCCCTTTTTTGCCCTGCGTTGTCCCTATTTCTCATGCGTTGACGACTTTGTTCCCCTTACCAAGCCATGACTTTGTTGGGTTGAAGTCCTCTCCAGTTGTCTTTTAGAGACTCACACCCAGCGCCCTAGCGCCCAGGCGGACACGCAGGACAGCTCGTGTTTTTTGTTTGGTGCGACGAAGTGCACTGGGGATGCGAGAGATGGGGGGATAGAGTCAAAAGGCTGTGGCTCAATCACCGGCACCAAACTGGAACCCTGGTAAGTGGAAACATGGACCAAAACCCTGTTTCATTTTGAGCCACACCCAAAACTGCAGTGCGCCTGCCGTTGTCTTGAAGAAGTCCTTTGTCCAGTTCGATTTATGTTATAACAATGGCGAAGGAGCCAGCACCGCCTCGTGTGTTGGTTTCCCATAAGGATCACGATGAGAACTGTGAGCATCTTTTGAATTACTTGTGTGTTGATGTTAGATCAGCCGGTTCGACACTGTGTTACTTGTTGTTCGTAACATCCCATGTCATGATCCCTATGGCAACCATGAACCCGATCCCGAGATTGCTTATGCCCATCGCCCTTCACGCGCCTGAGAACAAAACACGCCTCTAACGCCTGCCAAGTCAACGGACGAGAAAACAGCACATTTTTCGTGGCCAAGAAATCCCGCACCCTGAAACATGGAAGGGAACAATTTTTCCACATTTCTGGCGAGTTTGGTGTCTGACGCAAGTAAAGAAGCGGAACTCGAGCGGCCTCAGATCCAATTCTGGGAGCTTCCTGAAGCATTTCACCTTGAGTCTCGGCCGGACCGACTGGTCTCCGTTGGGCCAGACCCCAACCCCTGATTCCCCAAAGTGTCTAAACAAAACCCGCGGTTTGGGAAAATAACGAGCTCGCCCCCCAATTTAGTATCACCTTGTCCGGGTTTTGGGTGGGATTGCCTTAAAGGAAACCTGGGCTTCGGGAATGAATTGGAAGGAGATTCCCTGAAAGGAAAGCACAAGGCGCCGGGAGTTCTGCTTGGGTCATTCCAGTTCTCATTCCCTGCGTCTCTCGAACCGATGGCAATTTCGGTTGCATGTGAGGAGGAAGAGAGTGCCGTGAAGGCCGGGATATGCTACGAAGCCTTTGTCAAGCACTCCTAGGTCCCCCAGCAGTGCCCATGCAGTGCCCTTGTACCCTTTTTTGGGGAAGGGTTCCCTTACTAAAATAGACTACAGGAGAAAGGTTACCCTTATTCTAACCACTCCACAGGAGGACCTAGACTCCCTCACTAACATGGAAACCCCCAGAAGGCTTCCGTCCATGGAACCGGGTCCTGCTGCACGAGAGGAAAGTAGTCTTTCTACAGGGGTCTACAAACTTCCATATTAGTCGGTGGGAGGGCAATCAGGCCCTCATACCGTATCAACTTGGGAGTCAGGATATGGAAGCTGGCCTTAACATTAACTTGTGCATTTTCAGGATGCCAGTTGCAAGCCCTGCTTTGACGCTACCAATTTGATGAAGATAATTGAACAATTTGCTTCGCAACTGGGTCCAACTGGGGTCGAAGATGATACTCGTATCTTTGATTGCTCAAAGTTGGGTACGGTTGCGACGCACTGTGAGCACATGTAATTTTATGGCACAGCACGGAAAGTCGAGGGAAAGGCGTCCGGAATCGCGGGATCAGTTTTGAGCTTCAACCTGTGTGGGGCTCAGCAATCTTCGCCCCTGGGATTTTGTTCTCATGTCATAATGTTGTACTTTTTATGCTTGGCTCACCATGCTTTTGCCTTCGCAACACGCAACCTAGGATATCGGCTTTAGGCCCCCTATGGGTTTTTGGTCATTTGCGGCTGAGTTGACACCTGGCACTCTGATCCCCCTGTACAAAAGGGGACAACTCGAGAAGTGACGCGCCTGATCTGTGTTGCTTTCAGTGGACCTTTGTTGTCTGGCGCACCACAACAGAACGAAGCGGAGTTTTGTTATTTATTTTTTTTTCGGGAACTTGGCGAAGACCTTTTCCAGATCAGCCAAAATGCACGCGTTATGGATGCCCGATTGAAAGCTGGGTGGCCTGGTCTCACCTTGATGTGCCCAAAGCATTGTGCAGACCTTCCCCTTGCGACATAGAAAGCCAGTTTTTGTTTCCCCATTCCTGAAAAGGACTTCTGCAAAAAGCTGAAAGCACCTTGAGAAGTGGTTTTCTGGCTTTGTGTGGGGTGCGGGGTGAGGCTTTTCTGCATGTTCAACGAGATGCGTCAGGTGCGGCTGGATGATGGCCTGGTGGAGTTGCTGCAGGCCGGTTGCATGGCCTGGTGACCATAGGTGTCCTGTTTGGTTTTGTTTCGGTTGAAAAATAGATGGGTTTCGAGCCCTGGTTTACCTGGTGGTTGAAGATCATCTACCAGGGAAACCCATCTATTTCCCCTAAAAGCACACCTATGCTGATGACTGGGCAGGGGGGGGGGGTGCCATGGGAGACTGAGAGTCGATTTTGCAGCCAACCCAAGTTTGCCACACTCAGTGGTCAACCCGAAGATTTAGGAGGCTGCCACGTAGACCTGAAGTGTCCACCATAACAAAAAGGGGGGGAGTGACGGGGGTGAGGGCGGAGTTGAGGTTTTGGGTGGGAGGCGCCGGCGGGGGGGGGGGTTGTATTGAAGGAAGCCCACCTCCCTGGCAATTTGGAATGCATCGGGGGGGAGGGGGGGATGGTGTACCCACTTACTCACTTCCTGAGTTCATGAACTTTAAACTTTTTGGGAAGACCATTTTAGTGGTAAATACAAAGTTTGGACATTTTTAAGGCCATCCACTCAGCCAGTGAGCTTACTTGAGATTTTGGGGAGCAGGAGATCGTAGGTTCAACCTGAGTTTGGTTGGTTCTACCTCTCGAAGGGCTTAGCTGTTGGTCCTCGCAAAGGGGGTGAGGCTCCTCACATGAAGGTTTCATTCCTTGCGGTCCCTGAATTCACATTGGCGCAGCATTCTGAAATCAGCTTCCTCAATCCAGTTGCGCGCAATCATCAGGCAGAGTTTTGTTCTTACTATTGTTCCTTGCGTCCTTGTGCTTCAAAGACATGTATTTTATATGTGGGTGTGTTCTTGAGGGTACCTTTGTTGGGTGTGTTTTAACGGGGAAGCAATGGTAAACCACACGTTTGTAGGTTCCTCTATTTTAAGAAGACAACCCCACATTATTACAGGTCCTGCGCCGCGATATTCCATCGATAGTAATTGGGAGATTGCACCTTTAGAGAAAGTAGTGGCTAGGAAGGGAGTTCCTTCTTGTGGTTTGCAGGTCTTCGGCAAGAACGGGTAGGCAACAAATTCCGACTTTGACCAATCCAGTCAGGAAGTGAGCGAGCCCTCTCTTGTGTTCTTAGCGGCAAACATCATTTTTAGACCCCATATGTGTTGAAAGTGCCCGTTTTTTTGCTAGCTGGTGCGAGAAGTAGGGAATGAGAAATGGAATTAAGCATTAATTGCTGGTGGTTTCCTAGGGTTCATTCAACCACATTCCCTCCAAATTAAACCTCATGTATACAACTATGATTATAATTGTCTATATATAGAGATCTGAAATCGATACACATATGTACCTGGAGTCTCCATGACCCTTCAAAAATGGGGGCATTCCCCAAAATTAAGGGGTCATAATCATGGGGTCCCATTTTTTGAGGGTCAGAAGGAGACTCGAGGTACAAAAGCGCTGGATCTACCGGTTTCGTGGTATTTGCGGGGGAATCATCCTTCCAGGGATTCTTCGAAGGGTGCGAAATGGCTTTTGTCCATCCACAGTACCCAGAGGCTTTCGATGTATTTAGGGCCCTCCAAGCAGAAAGGTTTTTTTCGACCCAACACCAATTCCCGGGGTGTCTGGAGAAAGGGTCTTCCATTGAAAGCCCCAGGCTCTGTACAAAAGCGCTGGGCCATTGGGGGGTGGGGGTAAGCGATCGCTTCATGTCTTGGCCGATCCAGGCCTTGGCCTCAGACTTGGCGGAGGAGTTCGCGGGGGAAGGCGGGTGGTCCGGTCCGAAAAAAAGAAAACCCGCGAGGTGGGAGACTCCTGCGACTCTTTGGCGGAGTGGCGAAATTTCGAGGGGTTATGTTCAGTTCCATGCGTTCCAAAAATCCGAATCTTTCAAAAGAAAACCACCCAACCATCCCGGGAAATGGATCTGGTTTTTGAAAAGAACGATGGCTGAAAATAGAAAATTGAACTCCTCACATCAAGTAGTCCCAGGTTTGCTGTTTTCCTGGAGTCCTGGTTTGCGAAAGTCCAGGTTTGGTAAAAAGTGTTCCTGGACTTTAGTCACTTTTTGGATTACCATTGTAGAGGCAGATATAAAAAGTTCGGTCACTTTCTGTTGGCCAGTGCGCTCGTCATGATTTCTGCCCCAAGAACTGCTTCCATACTCCCTTGGGTACCGTCCTTGAAAAGTGGTTGGGACGGTGGTTTGGAGTGGCCGAAGTGTCCAAAAACTTCCTTGGAGGGTGATGTCTTGGTCCACCGGCCGATAAAAATGACACAGTGCCTTTCGGGACGCGAGTGTGCCGGGACCCAAAGAGAGCCATTTCGGGGGCCTGATCCCCGTTTTGCCGGTCGGCGTTTTGCGTCCTGAATCCCCTTGGCCCCCTGCAGTTTGAAAAGTGTGGTAGTTTCCTCACGCTTGCTGCAGTCTTGCTGCTTCCCTGAAGGAATCCTGGGGATGGACAGGTCAATTGGTGAGTTCCTTTCGTTTTGGCTTAACGCTGTAACATGGGTGTGCATTGCAGCAATGCAGATGCCCATCATCATTTGATACATGAACATGCGCTCATAGAATTCAAACGCAAAAGAAGTGTCAGAGAACCAGCATGCCAGGCGCGGAAGAGACCCCTCCGGGCAACGCGAAGCCCGAGTTTGCCGTCGCAGCCCCAGGTTCTGAAACGTGCGAAATCTACCGAACGCCAACGCAGAAGATGAATTTGCTTATCCCCAACAACTAAAAAGGGCCTGCTGCATAATGTGCACATTGGCAACCTTGGCAAATGTTTGTTTGGGTGTTGAGTTGTTGTCCATTCATTTTTTTTTAATAATGGTGTTCCTGAAGAGTGAGTCACTGCCACCTTCTCCACAATGAGTAAAGGATGCAACGGGAGATAGGCAAACAGCAGCAAGCACATGGGAGCGGAGAGTCACCTGGGCTCAGGGAAGGGTACGGGAGCAAACATTTTGGGGGGTTGGAGTTCTCCTGGATTCTCCTTCTGACCCTTAAAAAATGGGACCCCATGACCGTATAATTTTGGGTAATGAGCCCATTTTGTAAGGGTCAGAAGGAGACTCCAGGTAGTCCTGCGGGATCCGGCTGGCTGACTCGGCTGACTCCCATAGACGTCTGTCAGCCCTCAAGGCACGACTCGCCCCATGAAATCCTCGAGGTGATGTCCAACGGAGACACAGTCTCTGAACCCAGTTGCCCTGTCTGATTCCGCGAAGTCAGAGAAGGGTGTGCCTTTTTGTTACTCACTTCCTGAGTTGGTGGACTTTAAACTTTTTGGAAAGACCAGTTTAGTGGTAAATAGAAAGTACAAACTTTTTTTGGCTAGTCAACTTGGGAAGTGAGTTTCTGACAGCACCCTTTTGTTGCGGCTTTCAAGTGAAGCCAAAAGGTGAGAACCCTCGCGCCATCTTGCGCCAGTTTTTGGGGAGTCCCCTATTTTATGGTCCAGAAATTCGGGCTCGAGCCTATGGCTCCAGGTTGATCAAAAGAAACATGTACTGTTCGTCTCCGGGCCATGCATGACAGCTGGGGGTAGGGCGGCCGGCTTAAGGGGACTACCCAAAATGGTCCACTCGGCTTCCGAGCCGAACGGAGACTCCCTCAGTCCAAGATGCATCTTCCCCAGAATGAGCTCCCCTTTTTATTATTGTTTTCGCTTGTTTGGGGTTCCTTTTGTTTTCCACTCACCAGGCAAAAAAGAGCTGGGGCCCTAATTCCAGCCAAGACATATGGGCACCCCGCCGCCGTCAGGGTGACACAAAGTTCCACATGGCCAATGCATTTTAATCTGTTCATGTTTTTTGCATCCCCAAACCACGAACCCCAGCACCACCTGAGAAGCAATGGGCTACACTTAGTGGCCCAGGCAGCCTGAGGCTTGAAATGAAGGGTTTGTGTTCTTGCTTTGCTTTTTTTGTTTTAACGTTGTTGCTTTCTTGATTTGGGTTTGCATTGATTTTAGGAACAACTAGGTACTTAGCGCATTTGGTCTTGGGATTACTTGATTTTAGGGAACCTTTAGGTACTTACATCTTGGGTGTGTGGTTCTTTTTTCAAAATGAGATGGGTTCCGTTTCAGGTGGGCAGAAGGAAAGGGGAGGGGGAAGGGGAAGGTGAAAGCTGAACTGGTAAAACTCCACCAGGGCCTGAACATGTAAAACTGTTTTTTTGAATCCGGGGTTTGGGTCCAGGAAACGTAAACAACAATCCTAAACACATGTAGATAAATAACTTGAAGAAAATGATCATTGCATGTAAATAATATGTAAACACAAAGAAAACCATGTAAACCCAACTCGAGAGAAATTGCGAAAGTTCCACCCAATGCAAGTCATCGCCTGACTGCCTCTCAGGCTGGTTGGGCCCCTGGCCGGCCAAAATACACAAAATGGACATGCAAACCTAAGCGCCAGCCCCGGACATAGGGCCTAGCCCGAAAGAAAGCGGTCGCCAAACGCCCCAAAAGTACGCGCACAAAGGCGAGGGAAGAGGAGAGCAAAAGACTCTCACCACTTGCAGCCGGGGCTGCGAGTGTTGTCATCAAGCCAAGCTTCCACACGACACCCCGCGCTTGCGCGTCAAGCGTTTGCTTTCGCAAACCTGGCCAACTGCAAAGGCGCGATTCAGCACGTTGCCAAAGGCATGCAACTGAGAAACACGTAACAAAATGCAAATGGGAACCAAGAAAAGCAAGACCCCCCCCTGATGTAAAAACACACATGTAAACATAACATGTTTTTATTGCACCCAAAGGCCGTTGCCCTGAACTTCTCATAAGGCGACACAACCTTTGTGTAGCACTGTGCCCCTTTTTTGCATGGGGATAGTGCAGATCAGTTTCAATCATGCATGACTGTACCAAGAGCGCCTGAAAACAAATCACCACGATCAGCATGTGCCCATTTAAGCTTCGAACCTCCCGACTTTGACTTAGGTGACTGAACTCCAAGCTGGATGGGATGCATTGACACCTGTAAGGACGGCCAACAGATCTCAGGAGTCTCCTTCTGACCTTTCAATCATGGGGTCATTACCCTGAGGTCATCATGTTGACGGTTTGGGGTTGTCAAAGTCAGAAACTGAGGCTTTGGCCCCTTCAACCTTCCACAATGGGCGTGGCTTTGAGGGTACAGTAATGAGGCCTGCCGCGAAACCGGGGGTGGGAACCTTTTCTGAATCATGGAGACTCAAGGCCCTTCTTATGCTGAAAGGCTCACGAGGAGTTCAAGTACATCTCTCTTGGGGAGCTGTCCCTGCCGGCAGTGCCGCAATCCAAGCCGGTCTTTTTTTTGGGGGGGGGTTGGGGGTTGGGGGTGGGGGGGTGGGGGGGTGGGAGGTGGAGGAGTAGGTAGGGGGTTGAGGGTTGGGGGGTTGGTGGGGGGTGGGGGGTCTGGGGTTTTGGGGGTTGGGGGGCATAGGTACCTGGTGGTTTGGAGCTCTGTGGTTTGGGGGATTGAAACACCTTGTTCTTGCAGTGGGTAAATGGGAAGCCACCCCCAACCTCCAAATAGGGAAGCTGATTAATGTTTCCCTTTTGGGTTCAAGCATCACCATGGCTGATGCTGCTTCAAGCAGCTTACTTTGTGGACTCGCTGGGCTAGGCGAATTTTCCGGAAGAGCTTCGGGCTTTTGATGACCATGAGGCAGTCCGGTTGATTTCGGGACGATGCACCAGTTGCATGCTCCTGTGATCCCCTGAAGGAGTTGCAGTGTCCAAGAAACGGCGGTGGCTCAAAAAAAAGATCCGGAAGTCCAAAATGGATTGCCCTGCAAAGTGGTTAAACACGGACCAAAACCTGCGGTTTGCCAGGGCTCCTTAAAAGAAGTTCATTTTGCAACCATTTGAAACATGTGGCTTTTTCACCAAAATGAAGTTGGAAACCACCATTTACAAGTAGCAATGTTCAGGTGTTGTCATGCATCCGGATCCCTGTTTGCCCCTCCCATGGTTTCATTTTGAGCCACCGCCGTTTTTTTTTTTTGCGGGTTTATGAGGTGGGCTCCCCAGACCTATAGGGCGCTCGTTCTGAATGTCCCGTGTCCATGAGGCGGGAAACAGATGGCATGTGGCGGCGAATTGAATGCGGTTTCCGTAGAAAACACGAATGCTCTGCAGTGGTGTTCAATGCCCATCCACCCAATCAGTCCATCCATCATCCAATCCCCCAGTGAGTTTCCTTTCTGCTGCTTCAAATGGTGAATCATGGGAGCACTGGATTCGTGAGAGCCTCTCCAAGAGAAAATCGGATTCCTCTTTAAACAGGAACGGGTTCAATGGACCAATCGTGCGTTGTTTGCTGAAATTACCTTGTGCTCAAGCTGTTTACAGCTTGTTGCTACGCCGGTTCCTGCATTGGCGGGGAAGTGTAATTGTCAAAAGCAAGTCTTGCAGTTGAAGGGAAACTTAGCCGCCCCGCCCCAGAGATTTGGCAATCTGTTAATCATAGTCTGCGCCAATGCTATCGCGATTTCCAGGCGTGCAAAACGCCAGATTGCCAGGGTTCTCAGGACTTGTGGCTCCGCCGCGCGGAACTGTTTGATCGTTGCGCAGATGCCCTAGCGAAGTTTTCTCTGGAGAAACTGCACCGCCGGAGATTTGTTCACCAATCTCGAGAGGAGCAGTTCAGGAAAGCTTTTTCTGGTGGCAAAGACCCTGCAATGTGCGGAGACATGTTGTCAGCTGATCGTAGGGCAATATCGTTAGAATGCAAACAAGGACAAGCAGTCGCTTGCTTGCACCCTGATGTGGACCGACCCTTTGGCGTGGAAGCAAATGATGCTTTGCGGAAGTCAGGTGTTTGTATTACTGCGTTTAACGCGTTGCGATGTGTTAGGGAAGCCATGCACACACGGACACACACACACACACACACACACACACACACACTGAGACGCACTGAGACGCACTGAGACGCACTGAGACGCACTGAGAGTGCACATTTTGCTTTAGGTGAATCCATCCCACAGTCTGATAGAGCAAGTGAATGCGGAAGAGATCATTGCTCTGTGATTCCAGATACACTTGCCCAATATTATGTTAGTGCTGGTCGATGTTTGAATCTGCAATCGTCAGGAAACGCAGCGAGTAATTGACCACTACCCACCAAAGGCACGGACGTCGAATTTTCTGAGCCGCATGCTTCGAGCATCGTAGCGAGGCCAATTTGTGCGGACCTGCGCCTCTCAACGCTGGGAGCCCGGCAGAAGGAGGTTTGGGTGTTTGTGTGTGCGTGTTGGTTTCTTGGCTGGTTTGTTTGTTTGTTTGTTTGGTCGGTTGGTAGGTTTGTTTGTTCGTTGGTTGGTTGGTTGGTTACCTGGTCGGTTGTTTGGTTGCCTGGTTGGTGGGTGGGTGGGTGGGTGGGTGGGTCGATCGGTCGGTCGGTCGGTGGGGAACAAAGAGTGCTGATTGTGGTTCATGTGGCTGGGATGTGCAATTGATATTCAGTGATGCCCACCACAAGATCCGCAATGCTTCCAATTTTCGTGGGGGGTTGTTATTTTGAGTGTAGGAAAGCCAAGCGCGAGCACCCATGTCGGGGTCAGAATCCTATCTGACGTATTGCAAGATCCAACCGAGCCCATTTCCGGGAACAACAGACTAAGACCTGTTCAAATCCAATGAGACACGTGGCTTGTTTTTTTTTGGGGGGGGGATACCCTTTGTTTGTGGCTTTAGCCAGGGACCGCGGAGGGGAAAACAAAACGACGCCAGTTTGGGGGTCCCCGAAAAAGAAGGACGCCCAGGGAGGCCCTTTGTGCGTTCCCTTCTTGGTTGAAGGGCCAACAGCTTGGGCCACAGGTTTTTCCAACTCCCCAGCCCAGTTTTGACCGGAAAAGCAGCCCCGTGGCGGTTTTCCCGATTTTGGTTTCCCACCAAGCGAGGCATTCCCGCGCCCCCATTCTGTTCAACCATTTGTTTTTTTTCTCCGAAAGCAAGCCGTTTCCCTGGTTGCTTGGGATGGTTTTCTGAGCAGAAGGATCCCTGGAATGGGGAAGTTACCAGTAGACCTATTCTGCAGCCGAGAATTTCCTCGCAAAGTCATACCCGGAGAGTTCGCACCGTACCTGGCACCTTCCCCCCTTCTTAAGCTCAGGTGGTATCCCCAACAGCGCACCCACCTGGAACTGAATCTCAGGAAGCCTCCCTGAAAGCTGGCCCAACCACCCAAATGGAGCCTAAGTATCTCGGTGGGAACCAAAGCTGAAGGGTGTCTTTGTTCGAGGCCGCTTTTGTTTGTTTTACTATACCAAAAGTTGATGAGCCGGTTCGATCCGTTTCGGGGCTGGGCTCCCCACAAAAAGTTGTATCACAAATTTGTGGATTCCATTTCAGCTACAGCCCTGGAGTCTTTTGTTTTTTTGTCTATACCAAAAGTTGATAAGAAATTTCGATCCATTTTGGGGCTTTGGCTCCCATCCGAAAAAGAAAAAACAATCTTATTTGTGCTTGGATAATTAGCTCGCTTAGGCGGTAGAAAGTCAGGGGTACGGAAACAAGCAGAAACAGAAACAAAGAACAGGGAGGATTCGAGCCTCCAAGATTTGGCATGTCAGACATCATCTGTCCGCGAAGGCAAGGCCGCATCCAATGGGCGACTGGGTCAGCTGACTCCAACTCACTTACTTGCTTGTTATGTTTTTTTGCTGCCAACCCCCAAAACCAACGACCCATAGGGGTTTGAGGACCCTGATGTGAATCAACAGTTTATTAATCAGGGGGTGTCCACTGCGTGGAGTCGGACCACTTTTGGACCTACTCAAAAACTGGGGTTGGCCAATATGGGGTCAGCAAAAACAAGGGTCTTTTTTTTTGCATCACAGAATGAGATTCCATTTCAACCGCCCTGAAATGGATCGAACCGGATTTTATCCAACCACTTATCTGATACGTTTTCAATCCCAACTCATCTGGGGCGGAACACCAGATCGCCCTTCCTTTTACCCCAAAATTCCAAAGGCCCAAGAAATAGCATAACACCCCCCACTTGTCTTTTTCTTTTGGGGGGGGGCTCTTCTGGGCATCCCCTTTGAACGCCGGCTTCGGCTATTTCGGCTTTAAGTTCTCAGAAGGGGCCGTCCGGTCGGGTTCGAGGCTGGTCTTCGTGTCCTTCACCAACCTGGCGCTGACCTTCCCCGAGATCCGGCTGGCCAACGTGACCACCACCAGCTTTCTGCTGGGCCAGGACCTCCCAAGTCGATCTCCATGCTGGGATCTCGGTGGGATCTCGGTGTCCGGTGGGCTCCCAACTCGAAGGTGCTTTTTGTTTTTCTTATTCTTTTTTTTCCTCCTTTTAGCTGCTTCCAGTTTTCCGCTCTGATAGTGGCCAATATTTTTTCCCGCTCTTGTTTGGCGCTCTCCCCAAGTCGAAGTTGGGTCTCGGTGGGCTCTCGGTGTCCGCTGGGTCGAAGTGGCTTTGGCTTCCTTTGCTTGGCGAATTGGTCCGCTTCAGCTTAGAATTTTCGGAGCAGTTGGTGTGCGAAAAAACATCCGAATGGGCATGGCTTCCCTTGGCTTCCCTTGGCTTCCCTTGGCGCAAAAACAACACATTTTTGGCTTCCCTCGGCTTGGCTTCCAAAAACATCCGCATCGACTTGGGAAAGTCCCTGCCCGACAATACAAATACGGCCGCAGACAGCGGCTCCTTTTTGCGCCGTTCGGACAAAAGCTAGCCGATACTTCCGGAGAACTTCTAAGACATGCACTAGCGCCCTCAGAAGGAGCACGTAATTGAATTAGACCCAAAACTGAAACCCTATACCTACACCCTAATCCTGAAAACTAAACCTCAACCCTAAACCTAAACGAAAACTTCAACCCTAAGCCTATACCTAAGGATTAGGGGGTGACGGCAATGTCTTAAGTCTTGTGGCAAAAATTGGGTGCAGCTGCCCTTTTGGTGTACATAAATGTGGGTCGACCACTTTACGCGATCGTGACTTGCTGTCGGCTTCTTCCAGGAGCTCATTGCTCACTGCATTGCCTTCCTGCTGCTGGCAGCTTAGGTGGAGAGGGGCGATTGGAGCGTGTGCCGTGAGGCTCGGGAGGCGCAAGAGCAGATCTGGTTCAATGACTCTCACAAGAGGTACTTCGCTGTTCTTGGCGTGTCTTTCTTTTTGTTTTTTTTTGTTTTTTTTTTGGTTTTTTTTGGTTCTGTTCATTTTTACTGGGGGTCTGAAAAAAACAAAGTTTTCGCTACCATACCAAGAGTAGAAATGTGTTTTTGGGGAACTTCCGCAGGAAGTTCCGTATCGCGCCAAAACAGCCTGTTACACTTTGTCAGGTATTCGGCTCACAGAGTCTCAAGCCACGGATTTCTGAACAAAAGCTGGCCCGGAAGTCATGCTCGAGGTCAAAGGACTCAACTTGAGAATAACGTCCATTTGGTTCGGAGCATGTCTTATTTTCCGCTGCTGGTTTTACAAGTAATCGAATGGACATATTTTTTCCCAGAAAACGAAGACGCAAAATGGAGGAGAAATGTATGGCATTGCGCCTAGCCGGAAGCTAAGGAGCTACTGTACCGGACTCGAGTTCTGTAAGGACATGGCAACCGGATCAAGTCTATGCAGACCGAGCAAGCGGCTAACGGGGCTAACGGGGCACAGCTTGGTTTGGAGTGTCTTTGTCCAGAATGAAAGGGTTTACCAGCAAACTTGCAACTTGCTCAGGTTTTTTTTTGGATGCTGTGTGCTAGAAACGTCAGCCAGTTTGGGACGTCCTAAATTTGGGACAAACCCACATGTGAGTGCATCACGGCAACTTCACGAGGATCAGCGAAGCAGCCTTTCTTGTGGCAGTCAAGGATTCCTCGACTAAGGGACTCCATATTTCCAGGATGTTCCATCAGAAAAGTTGCCGTTCCGCCCAGAGGAATTAGAAGCATGGACGTCCCGATAGAATCGAAGCGCTGTTCGCTGGTTGGTTTATCAACCAATCAATATTGCGCTCGCATCCCCTAGTTGGTTGCCTGTTGGCTTTCCTTTTTGCTCCCTCGCAAAGCGATGGTGTTCCCTTCAAAAGTGTCCCTTTAAATCACTCCCTTTCACCTCGCGAAGACTAAGGTAGTGACCAACAAAACGACCTCGAGCGTTTTTGGACCAAGCCGCTGGCTCGATTCGATCGGAGAGAGCCTGAGGCTGAACAGCCCGGTGCTCCTGGGCTCCTGCGACCTCTTCGGCAACCCGGCACAGGCCGTTCCGATGTCCGACGCTTTGAACCGCTTCGTGGCGGGGAAGCATGGGGCACCTGCGGGCCCGGAGGGGTCCCAGATTTTTGTGGCCATGGCATCTGAGAAATGGGGGTCCCCATCGTTTGTTTTTTGGGGTCCCTGTTGGGCCACGAGTTTACAGTGAGCTTCCTTTCAGTGAGGTTTCCGCTTTGTTCGAGGGAGCTCTGTGTTTGGTGTTTGACAACGGAGGACTTGTGGCAGCCTTTTTTGATTCTGGGGGTCTCCTCCAAAATTCATTGTAGAGGGTGGACTGATTTTGAAACAGAATTTGGACATGTTAGTCTCTGGGTGCCTGAACTCGCGTGGTGGCCCGAAACGGCGTGATTTCACCCACTCATTCGTTGAGTGCTCTGTTGGCAGTGATTGCAAAGGGAAGGATTGTTAGGACCTGTCTTCACGTGGACAGTGGAAAGGGGAACTAAAAGGGACCCAACACAACAGGCGCGATCAGATTGGTGGGCCAGGTGTGGTTGATCTTTCGCCAAATCGTGGATCAACCAAGTGGGCCTGATTTCTTTTCAGGACCCTCAAAAAATGCTTGGTTTCCTTTTGGTGTCCCTTGGACACCAATCAAAAGGGTACCCCCACAACGAAGACCGAAGCGTCTCATCTTTCAATGTTCAACGCGTGCACGTGGTCGATCGCCTAAACGCCCACCAAAAAAAGAACATCGACGGGACAAACTCCATTCACCTGCCGCCTGACTCGCCGACATTTGGCGAATGACATTTAGGGAACATCTGTGCCCAGAACGGAACCCTCACGCTTCTGTCGGACTTGCCTTTCTGGGGCAAAAACCAAAATACGCCAGGGGGCCGCAGGTGGTGGTCCTTGCTTCCATTTGCCAGGGTTCCAAAAATGGGGTTGCCCTATTTTTGACCCACACCCAGAGACTTGGAGCGGCTTTTTCGCACTGACGGGTTGCGAGATCTTGAGGCTGGACGCTGGATGCTCGAACCCACAGGAAACCCTTTCAGCGGGGTAGATCGCCCACTTTGGACTTCTCAAGGCCACCTCTACTGGTTTTGGCAGACCATTTCCCAGATTTTATTTCGAAGGACGGGTGTGCTAAAGCCACTGTCTTTGGCATCCAGACTGCATCCTTCAAGACGGAAGGATTCCCGATTGATGCAAACCAGCAAGTTGCAAGATTGCCTGACAAAAAATGACGCTGCAGGATGATCACAGGATGGGTTCTACACACTAATGCTGTATGCTTTCTGTGATCCGCAATTTATGTTGTTCCCGTCTCCTAGCAATCCAGCAACACTGGAGACCATTTGAGCGACAACCACAAACTGCCTGGTCCACAGTTTAGTTTGGGGAAGACTTCTCCGCCAGCGAAAAGAGCAAACAACCTGTTTTTTGTTTTTCTCCGAAACACAGTCTCACAAAAATCCCCCTCCACCAAAACAACCAACTGTAAAAAAAAAGGAATTGCGGGCCTGGCCACTTTTGCCCCGTGCCATCTTGCAACTCAGCTCCCAAAAAGATTACCCTCCCTCCCACTAACATGGGCGCCTGACAGAGGGTCCCTTGAGGAAATGTCTCCAGGTATGCTCCAAATGTTAGTGGCAGGAGGGGTAGCCTTTTAAATCCAGACCAGCGCCGCCACATGAACGAAACCATGGTATTCGCAGTGTTTCTGAGCTTTGCAGTGCTAAAACTACATCCCAGGGAGCACCCCTTCTGTTTAAATCAAGGCCCTTTGGGCAACTGAGGCGGGATCATGTTATCATGTTTCTCCGTGGCTTTGGTTCACCTCCCGCGCGCGCCCTTTGAGACCGCAGGCTTACCGCCACCTCCGGTCCGGACTCGGCGCTCTGGGCTCGGTGTCTTTCAGATAGGCGAAGGCTTTCCGGGGTCGATCAACATTCCATTTAAGTCCCCCAGCTTTGAGCAGAAAGAACTTTTCCCATGTGGGAAAGATCAATCAAATCTGTTCAGGGTTTCTGCAATGGTCATAGCGTGTATAGGACCTTTTGATCAAGACGCATATGGGTGGCTCTTCCGATTTTTTAGGGGGGCCGCAAAATGGTGCTGGTTGTTTGGCTGGGTTTCCCTTACAATCACAAAAAAAGAGTGGTACTCTCCGAAGTTGTCCTTTTGGTTTTCCCTTCAAACTGCAAAAACGGTATCATCCAAAAAGGACACACCCGTCAGGCCATGGGTGTTTGAAGGTCCCCCAAGCATTGTGTTGATTTTGGCGGGTTTCCCATTAAAGAGGCAACGCCATGCATGTGTCAAAATGGGGTCGCGAATGCCAGATGTCCTTTTGCTTTCCCGTTAAGCCTAGGAGAAACCCAAAAAGGGGCCAGTTGCTTAGCTCTTCATTTTCCCGGGGGTTTGGTCAAAAGGGAGCAAGCTGTCGCTGGAGCCCCTTGTGCTTGTTCTTAGTGTGTGTGTGTGTTTCTCTTGAGAGGTAATGCTTCGAGAGCATGAAGAGTTCCATTGCTCAGCTCGTGTTTGGCCCATGAAAGAGTTTGGTCCCCAAAAACTGGGTCCTGGTGCAAACCTTGCACGCAAATGTGGGATGATCAAAAGGTCCGGAAAACATGGGATGACAATTGTCTGAAAACAGTTTGGATACGCCTGCTGTGATTTTCACCCGGTCTTCCCCCTGATGGTCCCTTATTAGTGATATTGTAGTAGTAGTACTCTTTTAACCTCCAACAGTGGTGGATCCACAAAAGCCACAACCAAACAGTTTTCTAGGCAAGGCCTGCTATCCTTACCGCATGTACCTTGGTACATCTCCAAGCCGAACCCATGCGGATGTGGGGGGCGGCGAACTGGCCCATGGCATCGGCGATTGGAACTTTGTGTGAGTTGTCGGGGTGAATTTTGTTGTCGCTTCACATTTGGTTTGTCCATTTTCTATAGCGCGTGGCAATGTCTCTTGAGTCATTGCCTCATCATTTGGTTTGTCCATGTTCTATGCTTTTGATGGTGGCAATGAACTGTTTCTTGGTGGCGAAGGGGCCAAAGCAGTTGCTCAGATTGAGCTGAGAGAGAGAGAGAGAGTGAGCGCTGCAATCTGTGAAGCCTTGTTGGTGACTTGTTCTTTGACATACGGTAGAGCAAACTTGGCAAATGGAAGACAGTTAGTTGAAACCGAAACAAGGAACGTCAAAATCCCTGCATTTTACTTCCTGCGAAGCGGATTGCCCAGAAGGTGGCGTCAGCCGATGCCGGATTTGTCTGGAAAATCGCCAAAGTAAGCGTTCTGCCATTTAGGGTCGGGTCGGCCTGATATGCACGGGTTGCGTATATAGACACAATCTAGACATATAAAAGTGTGAAAAGCAGAGCTCAAACTCACCAAGGCTGGGTCCTTGGGTTGGGAGGGGTTAACGTATATGCCAGATACATATACAATAATATATTCTTCCCCGCCCCCGATGGATCTACCTTTTTGCTGTTTCAGGTCTATTTCGGAGATGGAATGCAGTTTTTGATTTGGAGTCGCCCCATGCGACTTGACCAGCATCAGCTCACCCTAAGCAAGGAAATTATCTTCAAGATCTAGTGTATATATATATATACTTGGGTCCTTGGGGGGGGTTACCATATATGCATATATATATATATATATTCATTTCCCCCCCTTGGGTGGACCCAGAGGTGGATGTTATTCTAGCTGCCACAGTCTCCAGTCCCACCCGCAGGTTGGTCAGGGAAACCAATTCGCACTTTTCAGCGTGTCCAAATCTCCACTGTGGATGGACAAAATCCATTTCGCACCACCGTTCAGAACCTCTGGACTGATTCCCCCCTGTAAATACCAACCAACAATGGTTTCAACCATGGTTTCAAAGTGGTGCGAGATGGATTTCGTCCATCCACAATATGCTTGGCACTCATTTGTAGCTGGTTGGACCGTACTACCCACTAAACATGGAATTCGCCCAACATATGTTTGGGGCAAAACACATTTTTGAAGGGTGGTTTGAGGGTCCTGGTTGGTTTCCTTGGTTTCCCAGACAAAAGAACATTTGGTTCCCCTTAGTTTCCCTTAATTACTTGGTTTCCCTTAACTTCTCTTGGTTGTTCCCTGGTGTGTCCTTGGTTTTCCCTTGGTTTTTTGTGGTTTTCCATTGGTTTTCTGTGGTTTTCTGTGATGTCCCTTGGTTTTCTGTGGTTTTCTGTGGAATTTCCCTTGTTTTCTTTTGGTGTCCCTTGGTTTTCCATGGTTTCCCTTACAAAACCACTTTGTTTCCCTTTCCCTTGGTGTCCCTTGGAGGGCCATGGGATTGGCCAAGGACCTGCTGCAGCGCCCGCTGGGCGAAGGTCTGGGCTCCTTTGCCGGCGCCTTGAGACGGAAATTTCCGCGTGCAGTTTTGTGGAGAAACCCGGAGGCTCCACCCGGTCCCCCAGCTACATGGTTGTTGTTGGGAACATGTTTCCCATTTTTGCTTAGTGTGGTTTAGTGGGAAGTCCCCTCTGAACTGCTAAAACTTATTTTGTTGCTCCCCTTCCAACGTCAACCAAGTCTAGGTGCCCTTTCTCACCCATGTTGTTTTTGCACCCATGTACAAGGTAGCTTGCATGCCGAAACAACGGTACATTGGTGCATTTTGCCAAGGGATGTTAGGACTTTAGCTTTTTGCCGACTAATGGGTTTTCCATTAAACCGCTAAAAGTTAAAGTTTTAGCAGGGGAGAAGAAAAAACCGGCCAAAACTCGCTTCCCCAGTACCTTCTTTGGGCTTGTCAGACAATGATTGGTTGACATGTGTGGCCCAGAGTTTCTCACTTCCTGAGTTCCGCTTCGGACTTTACAACTTCCCCTGTAGCTTGTGCATTTTGCCAAGGGATGTTGGGGCTTTATTTTTTTGCCGACTAATAGGTTTTCCATTAAAAGGAAAGCAACCACATATCATATCCTAGGTCCCCCAGTAGTGCCCTCTTCTCACCGTTTCTTTTTTGGTTGGGAGGGTTCCCCTACTAATATGGACTACAGAATAAAGGGTACGCTTATTCTACCCTCTCTACTGGAGGACCCAGACTCACTCACTTTTACCAGTGGACTTGTGAAGGTATCTTCTTACACAACTGATGGGTTGAACCTTCCAACTTTTCCTCGTGTAAGGTATCCAAAGCTCACTTCCCCAGTACCTTTGGGCTTGTCAGATTCGGCTTAGATATAAATAATGATTGGTTGACATGTGTTGCCCAGGTTTTCTCACTTCCTGAGTTCCGCTTCGGACTTCATACTTTTTGGGAAGTCAATCTTAGTGGTAAATGCACGCTTTCTATTTTTTTTGTGGGGCCATCCACTCGGGAAGTGAGGGACTCCTTTGAGACACCCCTCATGTAATGCTCGGTGGTAAGTTCGCAGCAGCACAAAAGTTGATGCGGAGACCAGTGAGAAAATTCATGGATCATGGTGGTGTGTGGGTGGCTCGTGCCTAAACTTCCCCAGAATTGTTTCTCTTTGTTTCCTCCTTTTTTGGGGCTCCCTTTGTTTTCCACTACCAGGCAAAAAATATCATTTTTTTGCTGGGGTCCTAATTCCAGCCAAGTAACATGGTGGCTGTCCGTTTGGTTTGAGGGTCCTTTTTGAGAACTTCCCGTATAATGTGGGGGGTTTCTCAAAGGGGACCCTTTTTGGATGGGTGTCAGGGAAATACCAAACCCTATAGTAGTTCTCAATATGGGTGGCTCGTCCTTTTTCTTTGCAATCCCCCTTTAATTTAAAGCTCCACAAAAACATTGGGGGTATCCTCACAACAAAGAAGCACACCCACATGAAGCAGACTTCGTTCAACTCTTCCTCTCTCTTTTTGTTGGGGGCGGAAAGCACATCCACTTTTTCTCTTTGGGGGGTCATTCAACTGCTCCTTTTTTGGGGGGGAGGCGGGGGGAGGTTCTGGGAAAAGGAACAGATCTATTGGCCAGCTGACATACCCTTAAATGGACATACTGACATACCCCACCCAAAGGGGCCTTAAGGACGGATCTTGGGACCCATGTTCTGCACCCATGTACCAAATTCGGGGAATGTATTTTGCACAACCCATCTATAACCACCAATTTTGCCGGATGCCCCTAAAATCCTGGTAGCTTGAAATTGCCAAAACACTCATCAATTTTCGGACTATGTTCAGGGAAACCAACTAGCAGGGATACCGGCAGAACCAGGGATACGGGAGGATTCCCCCGTTTGATGCACCTTGACTAAGTTTCATATGGGAAATGGCACCAAGGGAATGCCCCCGTATCGGGACCCGCTCCCTCCGTATCCCCGCGGAAGTTCGTTTGTCCAACTTGGCACACATTTTATGTTTAGGTTACCCTCCCAAAAACAAACCTCGACCCACAGGCGCCCAAAAACACCGGTACCCATGGGGTATGTCCATTCTCGGTCTGCCTTCGTTGGCCCAAAGCCGACTTCGTTCGCACGGATCGGAGGCTCGGCACACCGCGTCCGCCTCGCTCCTCTCGGTGGCTGCGGTTTGCGACTCCTTGCGCCGCAGCCCCGGAGACCGGAGACCGGAGGAGTCTGAAGCGACGCAAGTGAGCCGGGCGGGGTTCACCAGGGCCGAGCCATCCATAAAAGGAAATCACCAACTGCATGAAGGGAAGTCACCAACCATGAGTTTGGGGCAAACTGTGATTTTGTTTATTTATTTATTTTGAATGGTAGTTTGAGGGTCCTGGTACCCTCAGCTCAGGCGGTTTGGAAGAACATGTCCAAGGATTGGTGGACCAGTAACGAATCAGAAAGGCTTCTTGCCACACGTGTTATTTTGCTTGATGGTTGGGACTGCCAGCCTTCATCTTGTCTATCCCCTACCATGGAACCTGACTGCAGGGATTGTCTTCCATTTCTGAGGTTCCTTCATTTGAGACACATCCAACGGCTGTTGGTTTGCCTTCTGGAGGGTGTCGTGATCATTACCAGCTGAAACATGTTTTTTTCAACTTACCCCACCCTGAAGGCACTCTTGCCCAACAAAGTATAATATCGGCAATACACAGTGTTGATTTGTTGGCGACGTTTTGTAGTCCCCGCTAGCACCAAGCTTTTGATGACTCACGTGGCCACTTGGGCCTTGGCTTTTCTCTTCTTGAGACGGGACAACCCGATCGCACTTCGCCTCACTTGGATCAAGATGGGACTGTGGTGACTGGGGAGGGTTTTTGCTTGGGAGTTGGTGCAGATGGACCGTGCAGGAATGACAGGGACGTGGATGTGTGTAGTGGCTTGAGCAAAGTGGGCACTGCGCTTGGATACTCGTTTCTATGATGCGCTCTTTTGTGGAGTTTTGATCTTTGATCTTTGATGTTGTCTCGAGCACCTTCTGCCACTCACAATGACCGTTCGGATGTCAACTTAAAACTTGAATCAAGTTTGCATTTTTTGGTTGAGCAGTCTTGATGATCCGTGCGGTTCGCAGCGTTTTGCTTAGCGTGCCCGTCAGCCCGTGGCGTGTCCTTACTCATGGCTGTGCGTGTGTTTCGCCGGGCTCTCAGATGCGGCGAGGCTTTAGTGTGGGATAATTTTGCATAAGAGACCAAACCCGGTCATTGGTCAGGAAACCACCTAGCAGGGATACAGGGGACCAGGGATACCGGAGGATTCCCCCGTTTGATGCACCTTGACTAAGTTTGATGAAATGGCGCCAAGGGAATCCCCCCCGTATCCCCGCTCCCTCCGTATCTCCGCTTGTTCGTCTGTCCAAATTGGCACACATTCAGGTTACCCTCCCAAAACCACACATTGACTCTGCACAGAGGACGCCTTAAAGGTTCTATGTTTGTTTTTTGGGAGGGTAGTTTAGTTGACCACAGATGGCACTGGTTTCAGTTCGGTATAGTTCAACAGGGCAAGGGGCATCACATCATATGAAGTAAAGTTGGTTGCGGATGGTGGACATACCCCATAAATGGGGAGTGGGAGGAGAAGATGTTCCAAGCAGCTGAAGAAATCGGTTAAGGATCTAAGGCTTAGACTAAATCGAGCCCCAACCGTGCCCTCAAGGACAGACACACCCGTTGCGTCAAGAAAATTGCGCGGCGTACGCGCGCCTGCGATAGGGACTGCATCTTACAAAGCAAATCTCGGCGATTCGGCACAAGCCAGATCTGGCTTCGAGTTGTTATACATGTTATGAACGTGACCGAAGGGCAGAGCATAGTGGATCTTTATCTTCATAGCCCGGCCAGGACTTACTCCAGTCATGTTGATGCATTCCGCAGGATCATGCATTCCTGAACGGCACAAGCAAACATTCCTCTCCCAGTCTGTGGGATTCGTATTTTGAGAGCCAGCTCCCCCACCCGAAAGGCAGCCTGACCTGGTCCAGGTCATGCTCAGAATGGATGTTGCCAGCCCTAAGAAAACTCAAGCGCTAGTAAACACCAGCCCTATGCAGGCATAGCTGGAGGATGATTCTGAAACTGTTTGGATGACATAGCTGGGATAAGCACCTACTCGTACCAACTGGTGCAGGATTTTGTCCATCCACAGATACATAGGGACATTTTCAGCTAAAGTGGTACGAAGAGCGACATTATTCTTGAAAAGCCACACTCGCGGAAGCATGTGGAAGGCTTCGTGGAAGGGATTTCTTGCGCGGAAGCTGTGAGGAAGCTTCGCGGGTTATGGACTATTTTAGTTTGTGTGCATGGAACAGCACGGGGAAAGGGTTACAGTACAAGCAGACAGGTGGTGCTACAAGTGCAAGGCTTAGAAGTTGCCAAAAGCTTAAGCCAAGAGGACCGACGCAACGGAACTCGGAAGGTGCTACCGTAAGTGCGTCGAGTGCTCATGTAGGCCCACTGGATCCGAAGGTCTCGGGTGGAACAGTGCTTTCCTTGGCTGTGGTGGTGAAAAATGCGGTAACCCCAAAATGGGTTGCCCTGATACATGGAGCCAAAGACTAAAACCTGCGGTCCAATTCCTGGTGGTCTAGTTTTGACTCATCCGCACTTGTTCAAATTGACTTTCCTTGCGCCAACACTTGCGGAAGCAATCTTGAAAAACATGGTGCCGCGGAAGGCTTGTGGAAGCAAACGAGGAACAAAAACCATGGCGCCGCGGAAATTTTCCGCGGTAATCGGGACCTCTTGGCCAGCAAAGATGCGGAAGGGTCCACGGAAGCTGGAACAAGGTCCAATCAAGCTTAGCTAGGTCCCCAGTAGTGCCCTTTTACCCCTTTTTTGGGGGAGGCTTCCGCTACTAAAATAGACTACAGAAAAAATGGCACCCTTATTCTAGCCTCTCTACTGGAGGACCTAGTTCAGGGGAATAAAAGCCAAGGCTCAGGTGATAAGCTGAAACATGACTGGTAACTAGTCTGTTTTCGGTTCGACCCGGAAGAATTGTTCTACAAACTCGGCAGGGCACGTGTTTTTTTTTGCAACGTCATTTGGCGGGTCGCTTTGTGTCAAAACCGGGAATGCGCTCAAATGGTTGGCTTCATGAAAAGGGGCTGGCTGGTCAGGCGAGATGTGTCTTGACATAAACACCCTTTTGAGTAAGCGATCCAAATAGGAAAACACCATTTGATGTGCACACGATTTATCGAGCGTTGGGATTGGGATAACCCATGATAGAGGTTGCTTGGGATTTGTTTGAGTACGATTTGTCATTGTGATGTGCTTGGAATTTGTTTGCAAACCATTCGTATTTCGGAGAACTTCCACGAACAGTTTGTTGTTTTTTGCCCCTGTTGGTTGAAGGGAATCTACTGTGGATGTATGAAATCCATTTTCCACCACTAAGAAGCCCTGGAATGATAATTTTCCTCTAAATACCAACAAACAGGAGTTCCCCATGGGTTCAAAGTGGTGCGAAATGGATCTTGCCCACACTATCACTTCTGCACATGTTTTTGTTCTGGGAACTCAAGCAAATGGAAGAGGAGCCGTCATGTTTGAGGAATCTTTCTTGAGGGGGTGGCACGTGTGGTGGGGGTTCCATGCTGATTTGCGGTGCAGTAACACAGCAATATGGCAACATGTATTTTGTCAAGAGTTAGTGCAATATTGTTTTATTTCGTCCAAACGGGATATTGGATCGATCTCGTACACAACCCAGTGGATCCATTTACCTCCTGTGTATAGTAGGTAACCAAGGGAACTACCCTTTGCAAACACCTTAGACATAGTTTGCTCACCTATGGGGGACTACTATGGGGGGAACTTATGTAACCAAGAGAACTACCCTTTGAAAGATTCTCTCATTTTCCATCCAAACAAATCCGAACTGGTTCCCGAATCCCAGTTCCCCCATAGGTGAGCAAACCATGTCTGACACCGCTCAGGATATGTGGATTCTCCCACGCCCATGGCAGATACCCGGGAACTTCACTTCTTCTACGGCGCCGCGCTGAGCTAGAAAGCCGGTCGAGCGTGTGGAAGGTTTCAGGGCAACCATGGTTTGTCGTATTTGTAGGCAGACCAAGCTGGCCGTAGCCAGGTTGGCTTTCCTGCTGTGTTCATTTGCAAGGCAGGCAGGGTATGGTACGGGTGTCTTCTTTGTGATCCTGCCCCTAACCGCAAAATCGGGAGAGCTGGCTTCGCTTCCGGGCAGCACGGGACATAATGATGATCGGGGCCTGGACTTCCAAAGACAAAGGTGCCAGTGGTTTGTGGCATGTTGGCTGTGATTTTTTTGAGCTGTAGGTCGCCTCACATGAAACAGCGTTGGTAAGTCGGCTGGAGCTCACACTGAGCTGTTTTTGCTGTTTGGCATTCGCGACTTTGCTGCACACAAGCAATTGAGGCAGTGCGCAACAACAGTTCAGCGGGGGGGGGGCAGTGCGCAACAACAGTTCAGCTGATAACATGTACTTTGAGGCAGTGCCATTGCAGTTGCTGCAGTTCAGTCAGTTACTTGGCAAAGGCTCTTTTGCTCAGCGTTTTGAACAGTATTCCAATGAGGCCGAAAACGATGCTGCCACCGCCAGAAAAGCCGGATGATGCGATCACGGGGACTTGTGCGGTCGAGGTGCCAGTCTTGTGTTGTATTGTTGTTAAATCGTATTTGTCAAATGAATCGCTTTTCATGTACAGGACTCCTTAAAATATACATTTTGCAAACATTTGAACCATGGCTTTTTCAACACCAACATAAAGTTGGAAACCACCATTTACAAGGCAATATTTAGGTGTATAATGTAAGGATTCCTGTTGTAGCGGCGGGATGCCTTGGCCAGTATTGCGAACACGGCCCGTTTAAGTGACATAACATCCTCCAATGGCAGTTGAAATGACATCTTCTTCCAAAAGTTCACTTTAAATGGATCAGGCATATATTGGAGCACACAAGAGGAGCTGGTCTCCGGTTCCTTCCAAGGCGAAGCAGACAAGCTCCAGACGGGCACAAAGAGCAGATTCGCGGCCACACTTAGCAGGCGAGACGAGCCGCAGAGATCTTGTTTGCTTTCCATGTGGGAAAGCCGGATCCTGCTTTTGCTCAAGTGAATTGACCTTTTGACCTGTTGGTTTTCCCTTTCGATCCACTTTTAGAACAAGCGCCAAAGGGGAGCCTATTTCGCGGTCCTTTGGGCAAGCGAGTTTGTCTTTGGGCCAGTTTAGCTTTTGGTTGGCGCAAAGAACGATCGGGCGGTTGAACGGTTGACCACCTACCCACCAGAAAGCTTCTCAGAGCCCCTCAGACAGGATTCTAAGGTACTTTAGAACGTCTGATCGGGTTGGGGGGGGGGGAGTAGGTCCTGAACAGGTTACTTGGATTCTTGAAGACACACCCATCTTCACTTCCCCCACGGGGCCCTGGTCCGCATTCACGGAGGCTGCCCCTTTGTATCTCCAATTCCCGAACAGAAACGAACTGTCGTGATTGCTCAGCGGTGCGATTCCCCGGATGAGCGTCCATATGGGTGTATCATGTTGGAGGGTACCTTGTCTTTGTGGTGTTTAACGGCAAACCAAAAGGGATCCGGTTCACAAAACTTGGGGGGTTCACGCAAGAGGCAACCCCCCGTCTACGAAATGAAGGGTTGGTTCCCACTTCTGTACTTGCGAAAATTCGGTTGGAAGGCCTTCCAGGGGGGGAACTGCTGAAACCTGAAACCCCTGCAAAGTGACCACAGATGGCCAAGAGGTTCATGCGACGTTGGCTCTCAGGTTCTCAGGGAATCAGCGTCGGTTTTTGTTGGGAACTAGGGGGATCAGCTTCGAGCCGTGAGGGGGCATGTCCCCATATGAGACCCAAGTTGAAAAGCGCCCGTGCTGCCTACAAGAACCTGCCCTGAAGGGGCTTCACCAGGACTCACATCGGGCTGTGTGTGTTTTGAACATGCCCTTTTCACCTTGGTTAGGGAAACCAAGAGAACCACCGCCATGCATTTTGGCGGGGTCTGATTTTTTCAGGCATCCAAACAAGGCTAGGCGTTGCCGACTCAAGATTTGCCTCGAGCGAGGCGCCTGGCAAATACGGCGCCTGAACCTGTGAAGGCGCGGCCGACTTGGAGTGGTGCGTTCCCCTTTGATCACTGCGGGGGTCTTAAGCAAAACAAGTGATTTCCCGGCGTCCCTTGTAAACCACCCCGTCAAAAGGGCCCGGATCTCGCGAGGATCTCGTCTCAAGGGGTTCAAATGGGATGTGTCTGAGTGGATTCTCCCTAAAGAGAAAAGCGGAATCGTTTTGGGGGCTATCCACGTGGAAACTTGGTGGCTCCAGCCATCCCCTTAGCCTTTTAGCTTTTTAGTGTTTAGTGGTAGTTTCCATTTGACCCACTAAAAGTTAGGCACTTTTGGGCGGGGGATCTGAGAGCAGCCCAGGAAACAAACCCAAAAGATTGAGGGTTGGCCCGTCTTTTCGGAGTTCGGCCTGGAACCTGCTGAAGACAAAAAACCGAGCAGCTACCTAAACTTAAGGGTCAATGCCGATCCTTTTAGCGGTTTTCTATGAAGACGCTCTACGTTTTTGTTTTTTTTTTTAAATCATTTTTTTCCGAACCGACTAAAAAGCACAGACCAAACCACTGGGTAAACAAATAGCCGTGGGTCAAAACCATGGGGTAGGTGCACCACCCATTTTAGAGCCTATTTTAGCGTGGATTGGGATGTTCACAGGGGGTACGATTTGGATTTTGACCCATGGCCATATTTATTATGGGTCTGTCGGTCTGTCTTGGTACTCCTTTTGTTGGGGTGTTAAAGGGAATCTAAAACAAACACCTACACTTTCGGGGTGTCCCCAAAAAAACCACTGGGTAATCAAATGGGTATCGCTCGTCGGTTTTGGTTTCGGATCCAAACTTCTCCCTGGCAGAGGGTCGCTTTCGAGCCCGCTGGGTTGGTCATGTCGACGGTTGAGGCAACCAATTTTAGTTGACTCACTTGAGCTCAGCCTCGATTTAGCTTCGTCGACATGAGCTTCAAAACTAACTTCCCGAGTTTCCGGACCTGATTCTGCAAAATAACATGTTTATTGGCAACCAAGCGCCGAAGGAAGGAACGTGGCTCGTTTGAGGCGAAAGGTACCCTTAGCAGCCTAGGGAAACCAACAAAAAGTCCGATGCTCTGAGGGTTTTTGTATTACACCTTGGGATTACACCCTTGGGAAATGACCCAGAATGGTTCAAAATAACACGGTTTTATCCGGAAATGTGCCTAAATGGGGTCAATACCCAGTGGGTGTATTCCCAGCGGTAGAGAATCCGTGAAGCTTTGTGTCACCCAAAAAATATCTACCAGCAACCAATTCGATGGTATCTGGGAAGGTTTTCCTCGCACCTTTGGTCGCCAGAAAAGCATAAGCCGACAGCTATGTCAGTATCCTCCCCCCTCTTTGCCACAAAAGGTGTTACTAGGGTTGGAAACCTTGGATTGTAAAACATGTTTGTGAAACAGAATGGCAACTTGAAGCGCTGGACTTGCGTGCTTGCCTTTGTAGTGTTGCACGGTGTCTTGACATTCAATTCTCGCCCCAAATAAAGCCCGGTCGTTTTTTGACTCGACCTCAAGACAACCCAGAAAAGGGCACAAACTCAATAAAGACACCCAATGCAGAAGGAAGAAACACCTTCTGTGTTTTGTTTTGTAAAGCATGTGGCGGAGATTTTTTTTTCTTTTGCCCCTATGAAATCCCGGAATAAAACAATGAAAGAGAAAGATGGAAAACCATTGGAAATCCACCGGGTTTAGTGTTTACATAAGACGACCTGACAACCAAGAAGAGTTGTCAGTGATGGTGTTTCCCTTTCAGCGACCCCCAAAGCGGCGGTGCCCTGTTTCGACAATGGGGCCGGGCCCCCTAAAATGGCCACGTCTTTACTTCCTAAATCGCAGTGGGTCAACACCAATGGTACCAATTTGGGGTAACCGTGCACCACCCAGTTTCGAATCTATTTTAGTGGGGATTGAATCGGATGTTCACTGGGGGTACGATTTGGATTTGACCCATAGCCAAATCATGGTTGTTGTTGGACACATTTTACATGTTTGCTTATTGTGGTTTAGTGGTTGAAATCCAACCACTTAACTGCTAAAATGTAGATTTTTGCTCCCCGAACCCAACGTCAGCCAAGAAATGTTCCCCCTGCTCAAACACCACTTCGCTGTTCTTGGCGTGTTTTTTTTTTTTTTTGAGTTTCTTGGTTGTTCATTTTTGCTGGGGGTCTGCAACAAATACTTCAAGTTTTTTGCTCCAGCCCATACCAAGAGTAGAGATGACAAAAGACCAAACGAAACAACAGACCTGGCGCTCGCTTCAGGTCACTGTCGTGGGCCCCGGCGCCGGCATTGCCGCCAACGCAGAGGCGGCTTCGAAGTCCGGGCAGGGGCGGGGTCCTTTTGTCGTGGCTTTTTTTGGGACGCAAAACTTCCCCAGAATTCGCTCCCTTTGTGTTTTGGCTTTTTTGGGGCCCCATTGTTTTCCACTCACCAGGCAAAAACATATCAGTTTTGCTTCCCCTTTTTTTGGGGGCTTTCGTAAGGGGTCCCCATTGTTTTCCACTCACCAGGCAAAATAAAAGGAAACTAGTTTTTTGCAAAGGGCCCTAATTCCAGCCAAGTAAAGAGCCAATTCTGCGATTTGTCCAAGCCGGAGAAGCCGAACAAAATGGATCGGACAACTGGGTTTTGTGAGCATGTTCTGTGATACCAAGCAGGTACGGATGGCTTACTGTACGGTGATTTCCCACAACCACGACTAGAGGGTTTTCTAAGTTTAGAAGTCCCGACATTGTGTTATATATAGTTATATTAATTATTATATTGGTACATGGCGTTTGTTGCATGACGTGGCAGCGCATTGCGTTCCATTGCATTGCCTTGTGTACATTGGTTCACGCACCGTTCTATACATAAACTAAATAGATATACATCAAAACCGTGCCCATCCGTTGGGAGGTTTGTAACCAATCCACAAGAGAGCCAAGCCTTTCAAGGGGGCCCGAAGTTGCCTGCGAACCAACTGCTGATTCGTCCCTTTGGGACGGACGAGAATCGGACCCGACGAGGACACCTCCAAACGAAAGCACGGCGTGTTGGTCAGTTGGCTGGCCTGTATGAGTTTTAAGTTCCATGTTGGTTTTTAGCAGGTAGACCTTGCTGAAGACGGCTTGAAAGAGAACCACCGCAAAACTTACCAATCTGAGGGGGATAGTTAACAGTGCTTATTGGCGCGGAAAACAAGGCCCTGCTTCGCAAAATAAAAAAAGAGAAAGTGAGCGGACACCTGTTGTCAGGCAAGTAGGAGAAGCATGTGCTTTTGCATGGATTCTCATTACTCACAGTGTCTAGTTACCTAAGCAGAAACAAATATACACGGTAGTTGCGCAATGATTGGGGTAATACATAGGGCAACATCATCATCACACACACACAGACGCACATTCTTCTCCCGAGACATAGGCCCCTGACTTTAAGTTTGAACTTAAAAACAACTAGGTCATTCCTTCCCCGCAAAAGGCCCAAATGATTTCGCGCTTAGGTCGCACCACATGCGACCTGAAAATTTGGCGTTCTTTTGCGGATGTCGGGAGGCCTGGATGAACCTGAAGCAAGACCCTCGCCTCACCTTGTCCTCCTTCGGCCAGTCAAGGACGGAACCCGAGTCGAGGGGCTTGCAAGCGCCCGCACTTTTGGACGGTTTTGGGAAACAGGGGACCGGTGGTGCAGCAATTGTTCTTGAAGGGTATCTTGGTGTCCAAAAGGAGAAGGCAAACGGTTCGTGAAACCACCCAAGTGTGGTCCCAAGACGTCAGGAACTGGCGATTTCGGCCATCCCTTGTCACACAACTCGCCTGGATTGGACCAGATCTTGAAATGGACCATTCTCTCTTCAACAGCCTACATTGGGTTTGGAAGCCGAGCTTTTCTTCTCTTGTCCCCTTACCAGCAAGCAGCTCACGTGGGATTTGGGGTGTTGGCCCAGCCTTTGTTGTTTGGAAGGTCGCTACGGATGCTACCCGAAACCTCCCTGCATCCCGCGTCCCTGGTTTCATTCAAGGGATCTTCCAGCTTATTTTCGACACACCCACATGGACAGCGCTCAACCCCCCCCCTTTAAAGCCATTTTTTGAACCTGGTTGATTTCGGGTGATAGCCTACACAAACCTTGAACATGTTATTACAGGTGGTCACTCACATGAAATGCTATGAGAATCACCCGCCTTCTCTCACAAAGACCTCTCCAGGTTCGAAAAACCTGGCTGGTGCTCAGATCAGAAATGGAATGACCCCTTTCCAGCCATCCATTCAGGAATGCCCCAAACCCCCAAAAACAAAAAGCATCCCATTGGTGCTTTCCTTTAACGGGGCCTCCAACTGCCCTTCTCAACCATCGATGGTTTGCTGTCGGGAATGTTCAGGTAGACCTAGATCTGCTCCCTGGGGCTTGAACTTTTCTGGGGGGTCAAAGTCAGAGAATGGAATCAGTTGTTTCCAAATATGTTTCCCAAAATCCACAGAATGGGAGCTGACTTTGATCGTACAATATGAGGCCAGAACTTGGCAACCAGACATTCACAATACAATACCAACAACAGACATCAAAATTCGAATCACCAGTAGTGTCAAGAATGAGGCCAAAACAACAATCATAGAACAAATTGAATAAAGTCACTCCACATACAAAGCAAAGACAAACACTTTCGCATGTCGCGGCCAAGTCTCGACGCATTTCGCTCGCTGGACTCTCGATCAGGATGCCCTATGACCGCTACCCGTTGGGCTGGCCCAACGGAGCGCCGGGCCCCAACCTCGACGCTGCGAAGAAATTATCTCACCGCGCGCTGTTTTTTTTTTGGGGGGGGGGAATGACACGACAAGAAGACCGGCGCGGCCCCGTTTTTTTTGTTTGTCTGGGCAGCGCGGCCCCGTTTTTTTTGTTCCTTCTTTTTTTTTTTTCTGGGACACGAAAGGGAACACCATGATTTGGCGGTTTTGCCCGTGTTATTCCACTTTGCCAAGTTGTTCGGAGAAGCAGAAAGAACCGCCGTTTGGGGTCGCTTGTGAATGTGGGCGCAACTCCCTCTTTTTTGGTGTTGGCACTAGGGGGCCCAAATAAATGGAATGCGTGGTACTTTCAATCCACATGGGTGTGTCTTTGGTATCCCTGTTTAGGCGGTTTTTGGAGGAAAACCCACATTACGTCAACAGGGCGGGGCAATGCAGCTATGGAGCTGCGACCCCGTCAAATGGCTTTCGTCTGCCCGGGTTTGGTCAGACTTTTTGCAGGGTTCCGGCGCCGAATTTCAGGTTTGATCGGGTGCCCCAAGCCTCTTGCCTTTTGTTTTCCGCAAAAAATTGGGCGTTCCGCAACTGCCGGAACACAAGTCTTTCTTGTTTTGCAAATGCGAGTGTGTCGAAAATGCCGGAAAGCACGCTTAGACGAAATCAATCCTGGAAATACACCACAGATCCGGAGTTTTTGCCGACACTGTTGGTCAGCGGCCATAACTCCATCAGGGAATGCCTGCCGAAGGTTTTTGGAACTGGCATGCCGAAATTCCAGGGTGCAGAAACCTGAGTGATCATCACAAACCAGGTGATTGGAGGGTAAGGGCCTTTTTAATTCTTTACATGGTTCTGGGTAGACCACCTTACCAGCTTTTGATTACGACTCGCCTGCAAGTTTCGTATTCTGCTGCTTGTGCTGTTCAGCACTAGCGCTTTGCTACCTTCAGTTCAGCATACCTCAGCCGTGGATCTTGCCGAAAAAGAAAAAAACAAAAAAAAAACTAGTATTTATCGGGTTCCTCAGAGGTGGCTTGCCAGTTTCAGACTGTTGATGTTGCATGTGTTTGGTGGTGTGGCATCATTTGTTCCAGAACCTCCACATTGATTCGATGAATGCTGTCTTGGTAGTCAATCAGCTGGCTCCAATCACACGCCCGACGTTTCTAGACACTTGATCTAGATGTTGCTAAAGCGGCCGCTTGTTGAAGAGGCCTCGACAGGGGTTCATTTGTGGATCATGACTCAGCTAAAAACAAGGCAAGCAGATCAGAAGCTTGCCCTTCAACTGCCCAGTTGCCATGTACATCGACGCTCCCCGCGGTTTTTTGCGGCTTCAACTGTCCTTTTTATTCTTCTTCGATGCCTCATCCGAACTCCCACCCCAGCGAAGGTCCCGTCGCCGTGTTTCGGCCTCCAACCTCGCTTGGCCCTCGGGAGATCTCTGGAAATATGACGTGGCTATGTTTTAAATGGAGGCCAAAAGAAAACAATCCACAAGAAGCAAAAAAACCGGGGATCCTGGTAGTGCTTTTTTTTTGTGTGTTGTGAGGCTTCCAGTCTTCCCCTGGGCCCTGGGGGGACACTTGGGGGCCGTTTTAAGACAAGGTCGCATTGATCTGAGTCCAGTTGTTTTTTTCGACCGTCGCCTTTGCATTTTGCAGCTCAGGAGACCTTCGCAGAGGAGAGATGAGACTGGGGGTTGATGCCAACCGCCCGTTTTTCAAGACCATCTTCCCCCCACAAAAAAACAAGAATCAAAAACACCGCATGTTGCCTCAAACTCAAGGGACATGTCCGCATTTTCAACCATCGTTCCTTTCAAAAGCCGATCGTTTTCACGACGGGAGGTGTTCTAAGAAGGATCCCGTCAAAGGTGGGCCCCTTTTTAAAGTGGTCTCGCGTTCTTTTTGCTCCACTGGCCTTTAGGATGGCGTCACGTTTTTAGTTTGTGAGAGGCCACAAGGGCGGCAAGTGGCCATTTCGGGTCGAATGCTGCGAAGGATGGGGGAAGGGGAGCTCCGGACACAAAGCAAGCCTTTGGCCTTGGGACTGGGACCATTGGGACTGTGCTTCCCGAAACCGGGAGTTTGTGACTCCAGTTCGGAGAGCAAACCAACGGACATCAGCCTTCGACCTAACCGTTCTCACCAGGGTTTGTTAGGAAGCAGTTGTATATGATTCAGTTGAGCCAAGATTCAATGCAACTTATGACTGAGATATGCACATTGAATGTTAGGCAAACATACAAGGTACAGGCTGTTATCAGCTCTGTTGAGTCGGACGATTTGCGACCATCATCTACTTGGTGCTGCAACACGTGAACATAGCACCTCATCAGATAGCCTTGGCCAAGGCGTGACAAGCCCAAACTCAAGCCCACACAAAGTGCAAACTCGGGACGTTAAAGTTCGTGGCATGAAATCTATCATTTGGGAGGGTTTAGCTGGTGTTGACAGGCCAGTGCGTTGCAGTGGGATTAGTAAGCCGCGGAATGAAGTGTTAGGGGCTGTATTGCATGGACCGCTGTTAAGAAAGCTTAGCAGTAAGTGTATCCGTTGGACATGTCACACGCACTTTGAACTACTAAACTGACGTACGCTCCATGCTGCTGTGCTTGCTTTTGGAGAGATGCTGGCTCTGCCCATGTCTTCATCGCGCAGGATGGCGGGCAACCTGCGACCTACAAAGCACATGGAAGCACAGTCCTCAACTAGTTGAATCCAGATATCAGCTTCAATATGTATCGCAGCCCCGGTGAAAATCGTGTATCTATTATAGATATATGTGTCCATATATGGGTATATACATACATATACGACTATATATATATAGAGATATGTTATCCCCTAGTGAGTATAGCTACAGGATCGGGCGATCTAGTTTGTTTTTGTGTTTTCACGCAGTAAGACGCGGAAAATCCCAGACACCTGAGCAACATGCTTTCCATTGCTATTTCATACCTCCAAATCAAAGCTATTTCCCTCCGAACCATTTCCCTTTTGAATCCTCCAAAAATGGCGATCGTTTCAAAAGACACTACCAGGAAGTTATAACATCCAGTGACCCCTGTCTTCTGCTCACTGAATTCACTAGAACCTGCTTGACTTCCGCAACAGGCGGCTGAAAAGCAAACTGCAGTACTCCTCCCACACGGCGGCCTCCCTCGGAGTGAAATCGGAATGCGAAGGACCAAGGATCCGATCGGGACCCCATTTTCTTGGTGGCTCCCAGCTATCCGGTTCCTTAGCTTTTTAGTTGGTTTTATTTAGTTGGTTTTAGTTGGTTTAGTGGTAGTTGCCATTTAACCCACTAAAGTTTATGTTTTAGCAGGGGATCTGAGGGCAGCCCAGTTTTGAGCAGCCTTTGGATGGACTCTTGCCAGTGTCATTTTCGCAGAATAGCGACGTTTCAGGATATGCCCAGCCGACATTTGATGAAGGATCACCTATCCCACCGAAACATCACCCCACCCATGGCGACCTCTGTCAGCCCTGGCACTGATGTTCGAGCCACAAAAAAGGGAATACTCTGAATGTTTATTCCACCCAAAACAGGAACATGGTTTTTTGTTGTTCAATGGCGCCCAAAAAGGACTAGGTCCCCCAGTAGTGCCCTTTTACCCTTTTTGGGGGGAACCCTTCCCCTAAAATAGACTACAGAACCAAAATCGGGAACCCTTCTTCGAACCGCTTAACTCTGGAGGACCTAGTTGTTCACTTGCGCCCCAAAAAGGAACTTCAGCGGTTCTCCAGGGCTCCTTCAAAGATACATTTTGCCCAATTGAAACATGGCTTGTTGCACCAAAATTTCAAGGAAAACCTTTTACAAGGCAATGCTCAGGTGTATAATGCATCCGGATCCCTGTTCTCCGGCGGATGTTTTTTTTGCCTGTTGATCAGATCACCCCCAGTGGCAGGAGCTGTTGGCCGCCGGCGTGGTGGAGCAAACCGAGTGCCGCGCTCTTGGCCGTTTTGCAAACCCAAAAAAAACGCGAACCCCACCCGAAAAGGCCGTGGTTGTCAAGCATAGGTACCCGAAAATGGGTTGCCCTAAGTGGAAACGTGGCCCAAACCTGCGGCACAATTGCTTTGATTTCGACCCACGGTCAACTGGGGCTTTTGGGTCCGGCTCCACAAAGCGATTGTTAGTTCTGGTGTTTTGTGGGCAGCCCAAGATGGGCTTCCTTTGTTGGTCTAAGCCGACCCCAACAGTACCGAAGACACACCAAATCATTGGGTCAACTCTTGGCAGGGGGTTTGGTTCACATCCGTAAATGAAGGCCCCGTCTTGGGCCATTCCCAGCATTTACCAGGTGAATGAAAAGCCAAGCAAACCAGTGACCAGGGAGCCCTCTGCAGATCAGGCTTTTGCTCTCGCTGCAAAACTTGATTCGTTGGACAAGTTTTAGGAGCTGGTCACTACCCTTTGATGGTGTCATGGGGGCTAGGGGGAGGGAGAGGGTGAGGGAGCCTGAATAAGCCCTAAACAAGGGCTTAATTTGGGCTCCCTCACCCTCCCCTCCCCAGCCCCCATTGCCACAATCAAAACCCAGGTAGATGAAGGTTAGTAAGGGATACTCCCAACCATAAATGGCCGCCTTCTGAATGTTTTGCATGGTTCTGGGTAGACCATGTTAATACCGGGTTTTGATCATGACTCCCACGTGGTGTGACTGACCGAAGAACTGAAACATTTCTACAGGTCGTCGGGCTGGCGAGCTGCTTGATTCATTGCCCATGATCCGAAGCGCGAGAGTTCCCTTTACTTGCATTTGCCTAAGTTGCTGTTTTAAATAATTTCCGCTGTTTCAGGGGGGCTGGGGGGGGGGAGGGAGCCCAAATAAGCTCTCATTAAGCCCTTAATAAGGCCTTATGTAGGGCTTATTTGGGCTCCCTCCCCCTCCCCTCCCTCCCCCCCGGCCCCCATGACTGTTGGTTTTAAAGGAATCCATCATGACTGTTGGTTTAATGTGATGAACTACTCACGGGGATGGCCCACTTCGGCATCTCGGAGATTTTCCACAACATGCATGTAGCCTAATACGCAATCATGGTCGGCCCGTGACTGTACAAGGGACCTTAGATAACTATTAACTTTCTTAGGACATTTTTCGAGGTCATTGGGTGGAACGGGAGGTTCCCCAATCCTGGCCATGTGAGTCTACGTGCTTGCTCCCACTGAATTGCTCCACCGATCTGTTCTACGGGACCCGTCGGTGAAAGAAGCTTCCGCGGTCCGCGTGACACTTACCCAGCCCCATCCGCTTGGGGAAGCCTGGATCGCCAGTTGCTGTTTTTTTCCATCCACTATACAGAAAAAAAACAACAACAGTGACTGAAAGAAGCAGCAACTTGGCTATCTAGGAGGTTAGTTCAAGATGTGCCACGGGTCCAGGTCCCAACAGGCTCGATCATTTCTGTCCAGTTGTTTTTGCGTCCAGCACACATGCTTACCATTTCGATCCTGGTCCAATTGCTGAAACAAATATGTGTTTTTGTAATTGTCCAAGCTTGGTTTTAGGAATTTATCACCACTGGACATTCATACTTTTGTCCAGGGGTCGAATCACATGGAAGTGGTC
>CAUJNA010003250.1:835406-845406 GCA_963377175.1 Effrenium voratum | reverse complement strand
TGTTACCCACGCGCCCATGCACTGCTTGCACCGTCTGCTGACTGTTCACGTTCGTGGCGCGCTCATACGCCCACGCGCGGCAGCGGGCTGTTTGTGTTCGAAGCATTGGAGAAGCACCCATGCTCACGCGCCCACATGGCAATGATTTTTTTGAGGGGCCTGTAACAGCGCCGCGGCTGGTGAAGCAGTTCAGCGGGAGTGCTTATCATGCCCCCCCCCACCCCACCCCCCACCCCCAGAACCAGATGAATTTGCACATATGGTTACAGAGCAGGCTGGGCTGGTTCACTTCAGCGGGTGTGCTTATCATCCCCACCCACCCACCCACCCGAACAAATTGATTGGATTTTGCACACCCTTGCTGGTGAAGCAGTTCAGCGGGTGTGCTTATCATGCCCCCCCCCCCCCCCACCCCACCCCCCACCCCCAGAACCAGATGAATTTGCACATTTGGGTATAGAGCTTCAGCGGGTGTGCTTATCATGCCCCCCCCCCACCCCACCCCCCACCCCCAGAACCAGATGAATTTGCACATTTGGGTGTAGAGCTTCAGCGGGTGTGTTTATCACCCCCCCCTGGGCTGGGACGCCTGCCTGCGTACGGAAGTGATCCTGGGCTGGGACGCCTGCGTTCGGAAGTGATCTTTTTGACTGACCGGGTTTTGCAACCCTTTCGGCGTTCCGGGTGCTTAGTGTTTTGAAGTGATTTTTTTTAGTGTTCGGAAGTGATCGAAAGTGGCAGCGTTCACAAGTGATTTTTTTTAGCGTTCTGAAGTGATTGTCTACCGCGCGGTGGGGGTCCTTATGATTTAAAAGGCTGCCTTGAGTGGGTGTGAATTACGCCTACTAGTTGTTTTATTGATGGGACACGAGCTAACTCAGGTCTGTTTGAAAGGGGATCCAGCACAGCATCCGCGTTTGCCGCAGCATCATTGCAACTCTTTAGTCCCTCTTCCATCGGCTGTCTGTGTTTCTCATCATGGCCTTGGAGGCAGACAATTTAATAAGCTGAGAAATTGATGAATCGATCAACCAAAAAGAGACGAAACATCAGATATGATTTCAACCTGGCTTTGGTTGCTTCGTGTTTTATGCTATTCCATCCTCATCCCTCAATCCCTTTAACCGCAGCAGCACACAAGAGTGGAAGTGAGGGAGGGACACGGATAAACAATGTTAGTTGCGTTCCACGATTCTATTTGCCAAGGAAAGAAGGGAATGTGATGACATCAGAAAATCAGGAATTTGTTCACCTTTGGAACATATTGTCCTTCCCATGGAATCTCTATTCCATCCCCAACGCGGATTAACAGTACATAAAGAAACCAAGACAAAGAGAAGAATGTCGTGATATAAACGACGCACCTGGCCTCCGTAAATCCATTACACCTGCGACATGCGATTCCTTGGTGTGCGAATGCAGGGAGCGGCAATCGCACCGTTCTTTGTGTCTGAACATAAGGGACGTAGTGGCATCCGACGTGTAGAGGAAAAAGCCGTTGCGTGAGAGAAGTCTTCCGGGAAAATGGCCCAATCTGCAGACAACAAAAACTCGAGGAGAACCAAAAAAGCAAAAATACAAACACCCCCAAACAAACGGCATTGACCAAAAAATGCCCCCAGGACTTTGTGTTCTTGGGGTTTCATCAAGGCTTTTTGTTATTGTTTCTGCAAATTGAATGTCTTCCAGGAATGGTTTTATTGGTTTTGCAAATGGGAGGCCTTGTAGGATTGCCCCGGAACAGGCACATGTATGTGTCTTGAGATTCCGCAAAATTCTTTGGTGTAGGAATGTGATGTTTTGTTTGGACTAAACTCGTGGATAGCCGGAGAAAAAAAAAAGAATCATGTTTTTTTTTGGAAACAAAACGGCATGCAAAATAGTGGCTTCTGTATGTTTTTCCCCAACAGCTGAAAGCTTTGGGGTCTCAGCCCAGATAAGCTGCGGGCTGGTCCGGGGCGGCCCTAACGAGCACCGCATGCTGTTGGGGATATCGCGGCTGTGGCTCAAAAAGTCCGTCGCCCTCCAACCCGCCACTTCCCTCAAGCTTGTCTCCTGTAAACCAGACCAACAAGGAACCAAGATGTAGCGAGACTCAAACAAAAGCCCCAAATGACCCAAATGGACCATGAACACAAACTTCAGGGTTTGTTGAGCAAAGCTGCCCCTTCAGGTGGGTTTCACGGGACGCCACCAGGAACACCGGCCGAAGCCCGTAGAAAAAGACGGCATGGGCCGAAGCGGCTGGACCCCCATAGGGGTTGATTCCTTTTCCATCCTTTTCAGCCATGGTTCTTTTCAAGAACCGGATCCGTTTTCCCTGGTTTTCTGTTGAAAGATTGGGATCCCTGAACTCCTGGGTTCAGAATGGACATGGAAGCTCCCCTTTTTTCTCTATTCCCAAAAAAAGATGCGTTGAAAGATTCGGATCCCTGGGTTCAGAATGGACAGGAAAGGTATACCTTTTTTTTCTATTCCAAAAAAGATGAATGGACATGGATTCGGTCCCCTTCTCACCGTGCGCCAACAAAACAAACGCGTCAGGCCGGCCAAGTGGCCGAGCTCCGCGGTGACGCTTCTCATCATGGGCGGCGCCTCGGCGCATCCGATCCAAGGACCTGGGGCGGTGCTATGCAGAACCCGGCACCAAGTACACCCCAAGTCGTTTTAACGGTTGGAACTTTAGGGGTCGGGTCCAAAAAGTGTTTTTTGTTTTCTTTCTTTTTTCTCCGTTTTTTTTTGGAGCCCCCCGAAGTTGCCTTGAGGGCCTCAAAAAGGAAGCGTGTTTTTTTTGAGCCCCAAACACATCCATCAGGAGCCTTGGATGCCCTGCAAAATGCCCACAAACAATGCGTTCCCACGGCTTCAAAGTAGTGCAGAATTTCGTGCATGCACAGTAGTTCAGGGTCGGCGAATGTGAGCCAAGGTTGGCTGGACGCGTTTGCCCCTGAGTACGGCATGATATGACCATTAGAAGTGAGCTGTCGCTCTAGGCTGTCGTCTCCAAGCCAGTAGACCAAGAATGTTGTCAGCTCATACTGGGTCCAGTTCAGTGACAGCTTCACCCTTATGGCGGTTTTAAGTGATCCCGGGGGTCGCCCATTTTGATCACTTTACCGCATCAGGTCATCCCTCTTGGGCCATGGTTGTCACCCGGGATCCAATGATCATCCCCAACCACCAACAGAGAGCTTTGAGCATGGTTTACATGAGCAGCCAATTTACTTGTTCCCTCAGAGGACTTGGGAGATCTGGTGAGCCAGCTTGTTTGGTGGAGTTGTAAGTTATTTCATGGCTCTCTCAAATGAGAAGAAACAAACAGAGATGAAATGTTGACCTTTGTTCAAACTGCAGTGGACAACAAGTTAGCTTTTCTAGCACTTTTTTTTCTTTTCTGTTTTTCCGGTTTTCAATAAAAACAAAACGCTCCTGTGTTCTTGGCAAACTTTTTCTCGGACCGCTATTGTGGTTTAGTGGTTGAAATCCCACCACTTAACTGCTAAAAACATGTTTTTTTTTGCTCCCCTTCCAACGTCAACCAAGCACCGTTCTTGAGCCACTGCCTTGACACTCGTCCGGGCAACCGAGTGCAGTGTTTCCACGAAGTGAGAAATCTGGCGACGCTAGGTGTGACATGAGGACATGAGCCAGGCACACCGGCAAAGAAGAAGCCAATTGTAACAGACTATTTTGTTCACCTAGGAATTTCCCCCACCCAACCTCCCGCGTCAAAAGGTTTAGACAAAGCGACAAAGCAACATGTACCTGGCCTGACACATGTGATTAATTTATTCCATTTGCTGAAAGGAATATGTGTTGTTTTCCCTTGTTGGTGTTGAAATAAATTGAGCACTACTGGGCATAGTTTCCTATTTTTTCTACTGGTCTTGACCAAAAGATGTGATTCCTTTTCCAGGGGTGAGTGCGTCAAAGGCTTTAGGGCTATAGATGCGACGCGTGCGAGGTCAGGACTACTTCAGGAACCCCAACGTGCCACCAGCCAAGTAGCCTCGCCTGCAGAAGAGCCTGATTTGGGAGTGTCTCTTCTTTTCCTTTTTTGGTTAAACTGGACCCGCCCAAATGGTGGTTTTCGATTTCGTGTTCCTTTAAAACCACCCAACAATTGGGTACCCTCAAAAGCAAACACCCGTTTATCTATAATCCATTGTAGGGGGCTGAGAAGCAACCAAATTAAAAGCAAAACCGTATTCGATTCCGTCAATTTTGAGACACGCTTAGTGAGACACGAAGGGCTGCACCAAAGTTTCATCACCATGAGAGGCTCTAGTTTTCCCACGCGGGGGGCCAATCGCATGTGGAGCGTGAGAACGTGTCTACTCACTTCCTGAGTTCATGAACTTTGAGGTTCTTGGGAAGACCATTTTAGTGGTAAATATAAAGTTTGAAGTTTTTCTGGGCCATCCACTCAACCAGTGAGTTGACCGTTTTTTTTTGGTCTTTGCGGCTTGCCAAGGGCACTGAAGGCGCGGCGCTTTGAAGGGGGCTGAAAAGCAACGATCACCCTTGACCCACTGAGGAAGATGATGGGAACTTGAAGGACTTTATTCACAAGAAACAAACCGTGCAGAGAATATGGCTGTGTCCTTTTTGGCGGGGACCCCCCACAATGCGCGGCCACAAAAAGCAGTACCCTCAAAAACAGACAGCCACATAGACTTCACTGGTACCTAGAGTCTCCATGACCCGTAAAAAATGGGTCCATGACCCCTTAATTTTGGGTAATGACCCCCATTTTTTAGGGGTCATGGAGACTCCAGGTACCGGAGCGTTAGTCGATGGAAGTACTCCCCACAGGCACCCCGCAATGTACATCCGTGGGATGGGAGGTTGCCATGTTTCAGCCTTGAAACACATGGCCAACGAGCATCACTTTGGCTTGGGCATTGTTGGACGAAAGTCCTACATTTAATGGGTGGTGTTGTCCAGAAACAGTATCAAGCTTCGGAGAGATCGTAGGCTCTCTGTATTTCTCCTGCGGTTTTGAACGTCACTTCTTGGGTGTATGTCAAGTGCTTTCTTTTGGTGGGGTGATGTTTCAGGATGGAATACATACTTCCATTTGCTTAATAATATGTGTATTTTCCCTTGTTGGTTTTAAGGGGAATTTAAGACCACTGCAAATATGTTTTTTCCTGGGGACTTAAGCAACCGGAAGTTAAGCAGCACCTTTCGGGTGCATTTCAAGTGAGTTTTCTTTTGGTTGGGTGATGGGTCAGGATGAAATATTTAGACTAGGTCCCCCAGTAGTACCCTGTTACCCTTTTTTGGGGGAGGGTTCCCCTACTAAAATAGACTAGAGAAAAATCAAAAACGAAAACAAAAAGGTACCAACTTATTCTAACCTCTCTACTGGAGGACCTAGTAGAGAACCTTCTCGTTGGTTCCCCAGCGGTGCCCAAGGTGGATCAGCAACGCTCGGAAAAGAGTTCCGGCCAACAACAAGCACACGGCCCTGCTGTATTTGCGGCCTGCCGCGCATTTGGGACTTGCGGTGTGTGTTTTGAGGGGAGCCTTTTTAGGGTGGTTTTAAAGCTAAGCGGCAAAACCAACCATTTGGGGTCCTCCTATTTTGGCACATACCCATTTACAGGGTGTCAAAAAGAGTTGGGCCAGACCCAACAAACAGTTTGCGTGATTGAATGCATCCTTTCCTCCTCTACGAGTCTCTGGCTTACTTTGTCCCAGTTGGACCCATGGGGCAGCAACTCAAACAGATTCCATCCAAGGGTTCAAGCATGTCTACAGGTCTACAGGTCTTGCTTGTGCTTCTACGTCGCTCAGTCTGACGTGTCTTTTGAGTTGGTAGCTCCTGGGTTGCTGCCTCGATAAAACACGCGCAGGACACCGCACACTTTCACACACTTTGGACAAACGAACAAGCGGGGATACGGAGGGAGCGCGGATATGGGGGGATTCCCTTGGCGCCATTCTCATATCAAACTTAGTCAAGGTGCATTTGGGGGGGGAATCCTCCTGCATCCCTGGTTCCGCCTGTATCCCTGCTAGTTGGTTGCCCTGAACACACACATATATATATATATATGTATGTATGTATAGTTATAGGTGTTTCTTAAACGGAGGGTGTTTTTCGCTGTTGTCCGTTTCGGGTCACGACGCTACATGCTCACGGCCTCGACATCGGCACGCGTCGGGCTGCCGAAAACAAATGCATTGCCACGTGATGTACGGTGTATGTCGGCAGCTTGGCTGAGGTTTGCTAATTACCTACCTTTCCCCCTTGACGTCTAGTTTGAGAACGGGCCCCTGATTGAACAACATTCGCTAGCAGGATTCAAGTGAATACACGCTTCTAATTTCCCGGTCGCTCTTGTTTGCTGTTTTTTGCTGACACACAGAGCTTGCCCAAGGAAGCTGTGCGATTGGGTCAACCACAGATCTTGAGAACACCCAGCCAACCGTGGCAAGGTAAATCAGGGCTTCAGCAGAAACGTCGGTTCCGAAGCCCTGCAAAGAGAGAATGACCACGAATGCATCTGCAATTTGTGTGGACCTGGGCGAAGACGTTCCGTGCAAAATGGTTTCTGAAGGTTGCCTGGGTGCAACAAAGACCTCGTAAAATGTTCCCAGCAAAAACCAACAGAGAAAGTGATGAGTGTTATCTTTTCCAGAGCCTCTGGCGGGTTGCTTGAGTTCCCGGACTTGAGCGAGATCAATTTTGTGTGCGGACTTTTTTGAAGATTGGACCCCCCAAAATGGTAGGTGTCCTTTTCCTTTTAGTTTCCCTTTCTCCCTTCACAAGCACAAAAAGCGGTCCCTCGAAGAAAAAAAGTCACCCATGTTCAGTAAACAAAGAGTGTGGTTGCCGGTTGGCTCTCGATTCGTCGATCCGTAGTGAGACACATGTCGCATGTTCCTTGCCTGAGGCCGGAGATGGGGCATATGCCACCGCCCCAAGTGCTGCAGCTCGGAAGGAAGAGCTTGGAAGGGTAGATGATCAACTAGGTCCCCCAGTAGTGCCCTTTTACTCTTTTTTGGGGGAAAAGAGACTACAGAAAAAAGGGTGCCCTTGTTCTAACCTCTAAACTGGAGGACCTAGTCAAAGGTTGTTTTTATGGGTCTGTCGGTCTGTTTTGTTGTGAGGGTACCCCTTTTGTTGGGGTGTTAAAGGGAATACACTTTCCGGGTGTCCCCTTAAAAGAAACATACCCATATGGGAGGTGCCCTTTGTCGTGGTGTTCAACATCACCAGATTGGCCCATTGAGGGAAAAATATGTGTATGCATCAAAATGGGGGTGTCTTTTTTACCTAGGGTACCCCTTTTGGATGGCTTTAAACGGAAGCTTCCCTATTTTGAGACGCACCGAAACAGGGATTTCAACCTCAAAAGGTACCCAATAAAAGCAACACGTCCGGAATGTGCACCCACATCCAAATATATGAACCCATGGCCATGTTGAAGACCTGAGGTAAATATTCCACAGGTAAACTTGTGTATAAATATATATATATAGATACATATACATATATATATATATTGATATATGTATGTAAATACATATATACATATTTAGCAATCAGTTCAGGCAGGAGTTCGTGGAGTTGGGGGTCGCTGTGTCGGTTGGGGTCGGCTCTGTGGCTTGGTAGAAGGAGTGAATGAGTGAGTGAGTGAATGAGAGCGTCTGTGCTTGGTTGTTTGGTTGCTTGCGTGCGTGCGTGTGTGGGCGTCGGAAGTGAGTGGGTGGGTGAGTGACTGAACGATGTAAAATTGTGAGTCTAAGTTATCCTTCAATCAAGAAACATGAGTGACATGGCACCCTGAAAATGCTGTGATCAAGCAAGGGGAGCAAGCATGACACCAAACCTTTGGCCGGGTCTCTTGTCTTGACACACCCATGCCGCACGGTTTCAAGCGGGACGTATGTCTATCACTGAAGGGAAGCACTGCAATCTTAAGTTGAAAGTTCCTCTCGGGCACGCCTGTTTTGTCCCAGTGCTAGTTGGATAGATCAAACTATGTTCCATGTTTCTCTGCTCAGGTGTTTAATATGAGTGCGTGTTAAAATAGATCCTGGCCCTTGGCTTTCCTTGAGCACCAACAAGGCTCCGGTGTTCCAAGCCGGCAAAAGGAGAAAACACGCGCACCCACGTTGATCCATGGTCCTGGGAGATTGGAGATACACCAAGGGTTTCCATACATGATATAGTCCAACAACCGCGGGCTTCAGTGATTCAGATACGGTGCCTAAAGATGGGGCGCGCCGATGGGAGAAAGCACGGCGAGCTTCGTTGTGGTCTTTGGGGTTGATTTCGGCGAAAGATTGGTAAGCCGACCGATGTGGCAACAAACGAAACATCTACCCTACTCGAACGGCGGAGAAGGGTGGATGTCCAATGTCGTTCTTTGTGCAAATCTACCTATCAAAAATGCACGTGCATGGATTGTTCCCTACACTCGTTCTGCTTCCGGAATGTGAATCCAGCTTTAAGCCCTTCCTGCTCTCACTCCACGACCCGACCCCCATTGTGGCTCTCTTTGCTCTCTCTGTTTTGGGGGTCCCCGGCAACGGTGAGGATGGTTCCGCTTTATAGGTGTCGCCGGTTGAGATGTTCAAGGTTTTGAGGGGAAGCCCTAGAATAGGTGAGCCATGATCAAAACCCGGGTAAGTGAAGGTTAGAGGACAGGCCCAACGAGAATGATGTGCGGCCGCCTTTGTAGTTCTTTACATTGGTTTGGGTAGACCATTTTAATACCTGGTGTTGATTATGGCTCAGGTGGCTTCCCTGTGGTTTACCTCTAAACCGGCACAAACGAAGTACCCTCACAATTCGCGACGCTCATTCAATTTGTTGGGGGTGGGACAAATAACCCAAAGATGATGATAAATGCATGCACGAAGGATTAGGTGATGGACAATATGATTTGGGCTCTTACCAGTCTTTTACTTGGAGCCCATGCTAAAAGCCTGAAGACTGATAAAGACCCTGAAAGCCTGATAAAAGACTTTGGCTTAACTCTTTTTTACTTGACCCAGACTTCGTTGGGTCTCAGGGTCTTTCCATGCGGAGAACTGCCGCGTTCCAGCGTTCCGGCCGGGTGCCGAGCGCACCCACGCGCTGCGCGTCCGTGGACCCGCAGGCAATGCGTGATCTGCGACGCCGTGCTCGCGCTGGGCATGTGGCGTTCCAACCCCTCCCAGTGCCTTAGGATCTTCCAGGCACCGACTGGACGGGTTCCCATCACGGGAAGGTGTGTAGCATATTTGTAACCATGGGTGTTTTTTTGGTTGTTTTGATTGAAAAATAGATGGCGATTCCTGGTTTACCTGGTGGTTGAAGATCATCTACCAGGGAAACCCATCTATTTCCCCTAAAAGGACAGCTATGTTTGTAAGCCTAGACTTTGGCACCTGGGATCGATCACCCCCTTCTTTTGGTGAGGTGAACCCACCGACAATTCTGAAATGGCCACTTTTCAAGGGTTTTCTCGCAAGCATCTGGAGGAGGGTGCTCCACTCACACGTCAACATGGGAGCTCCAAAAGGTCCCGCCATCGGATTTCTGTTGATAGATCTCGAAGGACTGCCGGCCTTAAAAATCGGACCCTGAGGAAAAATCGGAGCTTTGGCATGATCCTGGTGTCTTGATAGCTACTAAAGGAGCCTTGGATTTGATCTTTTGGGTTGAAACGGTGGAACAGCCTCCATTGGCCCAAATTCCAATCAAGCTCCCCGGGGGATCAAACAAGAGCTCACCTTGGGGGTCCCTTGCTTGGGGGTCCAATTCTTTTTCCGGGAGCAGATTATTCATGTTTGATTGATTTGATTTGCGGGACTATTCCAATTACTTGATTTTGGATTGACTTTAAATTTCGGGACTAGCAAATGATGTATCGATCGGAGTGAATATTGAATGGCGACCGCCCAGCGCGGGGGACTTGTCAAGCATAGGTTTCTGACCGTGAAACTTGTAGTGTGTTCCCCCGAAGGGGGTTTTAAGCAGACGTATTGACACGGATTG
>CAUJNA010003250.1:790406-830406 GCA_963377175.1 Effrenium voratum | reverse complement strand
TCCCATCACTTGCTCCCTTTTTGTCCTAATTCGACAACTCCCCAGATACTTTTGCGCTGAATGACTTTGTTCATGGCTCCTTGGGTCATCAGTACATGGCCTATGAATTCATCCTTTGTGGTTGGCTACTTGCACCGATGCTTTGGGGATTTGTCCCCAAGCTTCCCCTTTAATTAAGTGGCCATGGGTCAAAATCCAAATCGTAGTCCCTTTGAACATCCGATTCAATCCCCACTAATATAGGCTCTAAAATGGGTGGTGCACCTACCAACCAAAATGGGATCCCACAACGGGGTTGACCCACAGCCAAGTACCTTCCTGGAGCCTCCATGACCCTTAAAAAATGAGTTCATTACCCCAAATTAAGGGGTCATGGACCCATTTGTTCAGGGTCACGGAGACTTTAGGCCTTTGAGTTCAGAAGGATACGCCCTGGGACCTGTTTGCACGTCTGCAAAAGCAACAAGTTCATTATGGAAAACATTGGGGCCCACAGCGTACCACTCTCTTTAAGTTTCCCCATGCGGATTCCTCGAGTTCCGTTTCGGCCAAGCCGAAGCTTCGGCTGGAGGCGTGCCCTCGCTATCTTCGGTGTCAACGTCTGCTGGAAGCTCCCCGATCTCCGCCTCGGTGTCGCCGGTCTTCTTTCCACCGAGCCGAACGCCCATCATGGCCCGCAGCCCAGACGTGTGGACGAACTTCTGTGGATGAACTCCTATTACTGGGAGAATTCATCTATTTGGTGCTCCATCCACAGTATTGCTAGGCTTAGCCTAGTAGAGTTTCTGTTTTTTGCGGGTACTTGTCCCCACAGAACTGATCTATCTTTGCACAGCGGACATTTTTTTGCGATGTCCGGGAACCGCGCGGGTTTTCTCCAATTCGATCGCATCCAGAGGTCCCCTCGGGCAGCATGATCTTGCCCACGGGGAACGGACTGATGCGGCCCGTCACGGTACGGTAGCGGCCGCAAATTGCGCAGAAGCGCCATGGGAAGGCGAGGGCGGGTGGAGATTGAGGGCAGGCTTGGGCGAAAAAGTTTAATCCAGCGGACCCTGAGGTACTTCTTAGAAGGCAACAAAAGGCGTCTGTTTAAAGAAGCGGTGTTTAAAGATGCGGTGTTTAAAGATGCGGTGTGTGTGTGTGTGTGGGTGGTTGGTCTTGTTTCACGGCTGAATGTGCAACCCTGGGTGACTGGCGCAGTTTCAGTGTTTGTTCTACACAATTGAATGGCAAGCATGCATGACTACTCAAGTAACCCTCAGTGGCTTGGATTGGTGGTTTGGATTTGGATTTGACCCCCTGCTTCTTGAGGGTAGACGGGAAAGCACTCCCACCAAGCCACCAATCCAAACCACCAAGTCGAGGGAAGCTGAAATTGCATCATATAAAGTATATCCTTGCTCGGCCAACAAAGGAGTCACACGCATCGGGAAAGCCTGACAAAAGAAGTCGCGTGAAAGCGAAAGGGTTGCAAACACAAGCAGCCGTCAACGTGTGCCAAATAAATGAGCCCGGACATTGGGGAGGACGTGTTTGAGGCTACCCTTGTTATGGCTTGTTCCGAGGGGGAGCCACTCGTTTTGGGCCATTCTGGGCATGTAGCGGACGACCAGAAGAGGTGGCTTCCTAGCACAGACATGGTCGTGCATAAATGTTGCCTAGCAAATGCAATTGTATAATTATACAATTATATTATCTTATATCTATTGTATGTTGTATGATATCATATCATATTCCGCTTGATTCTATTGTTTAATACGATATTAAGCTGCATCATAGTATATTGTGTTCTGATATATTATATATATATAGTGTCCATATTATACTATATTTTGCGGTGCACTAGTATATCAATATGTATATATATATGTATACATACATGATATGGCATATGTATATAGGTGTACAGTATCCTAACCTATACTAACGATTCTATTATGTTATGCTATGCTGTCCTGTAAAAGCAAAACTGATGTGTTGTGTTCTTTTTTTTTGTGCCAAAGTCTTATATCATGTGATACTTATATTGTATCACATCATGTCATATTATGTTGCATCACGTATGTCAGTATACTAGTAATATACCATGCTAATGCTATACGACAGTTTACCACATTATATTACACAATGCTTACTATAGGCTGTATGTTAGAAGCGTATGTCTCATTATATCATGTTGTACTGCGGTATGTTATGTGTTATTGTGATATGTTATGCCATTATATATTGTATTGTGTCATGCTGTAGCATGACATATTTTATGTATTCTGTTACATTCTGTGATGCTAGATGAGATTAATTGTGACTAGGATAGAATATGTAAGTTCATACTATTATGTTATGTATAATAATGTTTGTACATGTATATTACATCAATTTGGAGGACTCCTGAGCCTTTGCCTTTGTTTTCGTTCAATCAATCGCGGAAATCGTGTGGGATTCCATTCCAACAGAGGTGGTTTCCCCCACAAGGGCCTTCGTGGGGAAAAAGGTCGGCGTTTGGCACTTTGTGGTTTGTGCTCATGGTGGCAAGATGCTGGCAATGAGAAGCTTTGAGGCATTTGCTTGACCAACCCATGGAACAGTGGGGCGTGCCATGGTTGTTGTTACGAAACATTTTACATCTTTACTTATTGTGGTTTAGTGGTTGACATCCCCACTTAACTGCAAAAGCTCAATTTTTTGCTCCCCTTCCAACGTCAACCAAGATGCTGCTCGCGCAAAATGCATCTCTTCTTCCCTCAGGCGGAGAGCCGGATTTCCCACCTGACAATGAGATTTCAACTCGATTTCAATGCTCGAACTGCGCCCGCGCAGTCTTGCTGAATCAACGCACAGACGGAGAAGTCGGGACGCTACTGCCTTGCCCTCCAAGGGGAAGCAGATTAACGTGGAACCCAAAAAGTCACCATCTCTATGCAACTCCTTGTGAGGATAGAACCCATGTTTGGGCTTCCCAGGTTCCATGTTAATTTGCAAGGGGCGTTCCCGAGGTCAAGGCAGCTCCGATTTTTTCTAGATGCACTCCTTGCGCGCTGTCGAGCAGTAGCTCGCAGCTCGAGCACTTAGTCAGGAGGCGAGCAGCGGAAAAACAATCAGAGTCAGCTACGAGTAGGCGCTGAGCGCCATTTGGGTGTGGGTCAAAATTAAGCCACCTGGATTTGGACCGCAGGCTTTAATCTTTGGTTCCATTTACCATATTTTTGACCCACAGCCATTTGGAGCCTGTTGTGTTTCACCTGTTCGCCTCCCTGTTAGGACCAGATGATTCTGCCGAAACGAAGTTTTGCGGCAGCTGTAAAGCACCGGCAGGCAGCATGCAAAGTTCAGGAGCACATTATGTGCTCCCTTTGCCTAGCGGTGAGGAGATTCAGCCTTTAGGAATTCTTGCGGAGTGCCAATGTCGAGTCGGCGAACCATTTACCCCGAAGACAGCTGAGTGCGGTCAGTTCGTTCCAAGAATCAAGGTTGCAATAGTTTCCAATGAGAGACTATACCAGAGTGGGTGATCTGGGAAGCACCCACATGGGAAGGTGTAGCAAAAGAAGGGTCCTTCTTTTGATTTGAAGCCCACCATGCACCTATCACTTCAAAAACGATCCCCGAATAAAGTTGTTCAAATGGGTACATGTGTGCCCTAGCAAATTGTACTGCTTTCCTTGGGTCAAATGTGCTTTTCCTTCTGATTTAGTCAGGCAAGCATATGTTCATGTTTTTCGGATGTGGTCTAGTTTCGAATTGGTTGAAAATCGGCTCAGTATCAAGTTAGGTTTTGTTTTTAGTATTGGTCTTGTACTGTCCTAGTATTCCTGGACCTTCATTCGTTACATAGATTTGTGTTCAATGGGTGTTTCGTAAATTTGCTAGTCGGGCGTTTTTCGGGGGAACGGGCACAAATTTGGATTCAAGCATTTTTGGCTAATTGCGACAGCTTCTCTCTTCTCATATTTAGTCTGGTGCGCGAACACATGTGGAAACATACACGCAAAACGGGCGCAAATACCCGCAAAACAAGCGCAAATCCAAAACATGTAACAATTAGTATTTTACAAGAAGCCCGTGTTCATGAAACGAGCGTTTTGTTTGGGGAACGAGCACTTTTTGGATCATTGGGCGAAAATAGTTGCCCCGAGCATTTTTCTTTCGTGACACAAATTTATGTAGCAATGGAAGGTCCAGGTTAGTTTAGTATTGCTCCAGTATTGGTTCCCTGTTTAGAATTGTCCCAGTACCAGCCAATTCTAACATTTCCATCCTGATATGTGGATTTGGGGTCTGGGGAAAATATTTCGTATTAATAGGGTGCATTTATCAATGAGAGGAAGGGATTATACATTTGGAAGCTGAAGCAAACCGCGAGTCGAGGTCCGAGTTAGGCAAATTCTTGGGGCTCAGGGTTCCCCTCGGGTGTGTCTTAGTCTTCTTTAGAGTTGTGCTTGTTTCGTGATTTTCAAGGGAGTCCAAAAAAGACAAGCGCCATTTTGAGGGTCCCATAAAAACACACACACCAACTTGTCGGGCCATGTAGAGTGAACTTTCTGGTGCGGCGATCTTCAAGGGAATAAAGGCAACCCTGCTCAGGGTGCTTGAGGAAACCCCTCTTTGGGGGCGGCATGCTCAGAATCATCACCGTGGGTCTTAAATGAAAGCATTCTGGACGCGCATGCAGTGCGTGTGTCATGACAGTGTGGGTTATAACTAGTCTTCGCTCAAAGCAACTTTGTAGGGTTCAAGAATCGCGAAGGTCCCTGGAAGCTGTGCCATCCAATTTGCCCCAACCACTTCGAGCCCTTGAAGCACGATTGCTATGTTGCTTGGCCGCAGGTTTGGAAGCACAAGTAAGCTGACAGGCCTTTGGTGTCCAGTGCTGTTCACTTGTGCTCACTTGGCTGTGGGTCAAAACGCATGGGATCCCATGTTGGGGCAGGTGCACCACCCATTTTAGTCGAGATTTTAGTGGGGATTGGGATGTTCACTGGGGGTACGGGCTTTTGACCCATGGCCACTTCTCCACAATACCTTGTCAACTTTTTCCTTGAAGCCCTGGCCAAAAGTTGAAGCTGACATCCCGCCAGGGATTGAGAGCAGACATCAGACATCTGAAAGACCAGCAAGACTCACCTCAAATTCTCCACAGTGGCTGATCCCAAGACACCCGGCGCTGCGCAAGCGAGATGTAACGACGTGCAACGAGTTCGGTGCGTATCAAGTAAATCGCAGGATGCGCTCGTGAGAAGCAATGCATGTACCATGATTGCTGTATATACATGACAGGGGGCATCACTTTGCGAATGGAGTAGACGGCTAGGAGTGGGTTTGTCCTCGCCAATTCACCCTGTCGCTCTTGTTCGATCGGCCGCTGACTCAAAGTGTGTTGTGCAAATGATAACTAGAACATAACCAATGAACCGGCTTTGCTACAGCCTCATAACCCGGCCAGGTCAACCGTGGTCAAAACCCATCGCAGGAATTGCAGGTTTTGTGCGTGCCTCCACAACAGATAAGCCTTTGGCGTTTGGCAAGTTGACTCCATGCTGTATTCATTTCGGTTCACGAGGGAGGGAAAACCAATAGCAAACCTATCATCACGGCTGGGGGGGTTGGGGGGGATCCCAAAAAGCCGGTAATACGTTTTTAACGGTTTTAAGGGTTTCTCCCTGCGCCCGCGTCTCATTTTTGGGCTCTCCTAATTTCAGCTCACCAAGGGACCACTTGGGGCATGGCCTGCATTCAATCTGACCAAGCTGCCTCAAGACATTCCCAAGAGTGTGGCATGAACAGAGGTAAAAGGAGGCTCTCTCGGAATAGAGACTCATGTCATCTGCGCATCCGTGAGCCTGAAATGTGTGTAAGAGCTTGGCAGCGAGGCAATCCGAACTCGAGGCCGAAATCCCCGGTTTCACCCGTATTAGCAACTTCGCCGCCCTACTATGCCCAAAACCATGCCATAGGCGGAAAGGAGAAGCCTGCGGAGCGCCCTTCGGACTCCTTTCGGTTTGGAAACTCGCCTGTCCTCGGTTCATTCACGCTGGGTTCAACAATTGCCGCGGGCGTGGGTTGTGTTGCAACCTCACTCAAGGTTCCTTCCATAGGGGGGTTGATTCGGGCTGAGGGAGGGGGTTGCGCTGTCAACTCAGCAACTCTGCCGATGTTTGATTCCAGGTCACTCAGCCATTCCACTCAGGGTCTCCGAAGACATGTTTGTCATGGTTGTTGTTGGGTTTTACATTTTTCCCAGTTTTGCTTAGTGTGGTTTAGTGGTTGAAATCCAACCACTTAACTGCCAACATTTAAATGTTTGCTCCGCTTCCAACGTCAACCAAGTTGTACTTGTTCAACATGAATGACGAGGACAACACATTTGCTGATACCACGCCTTCTTCTTGAATAGCAGGCACTTCTTTCGGCAACACGTTGTTTCTGGTGACAGGTTCTTTGAGAATATGGCTATGGGTCAAAATTAGACCACCAGGGGACCGCAGATTTTGGTCCTTGATTCCATTGCCCGGGGTGCCATTTTGAGCTTTTTGGCGACCTATTTTTTTGACTCGCACCCATATGGCATCCTCCTGGCCATTCGGCGTGTCTTTGGTGCGCACGGCGCGGCGCTGGCGCGAGGGCGGACCTCCTCGCGCGAACTCGAAATCGGCTCGGATCGTGGGCAGTGGGCTGCACGCGGCCGATTCAAAAAGTTGAGCGGCACCGGGGAGGTGAGCAATTTGGGTGAGGGGTGATTGTCTCAAAAGGCCCCCTTTGGCTTCTAGTTAAAACCCAAAAAGGGATAGCTTCAAAATAATTGTAAGTCTACCGGGGTAGAGTAGTTCTCGTAACATCCGGGATTGCCGCTCTTGCCGGTTCAAACGTGGAATCAGCAAACTATTGCTGCCAGCATAAAAATTGGAACCTCAGAAGCACGAATTTCTCGCTCCTGGTCGGCTGGGTTGGAGGCTATGCAATTCGATTCGCTTCGCATCGGAGTCCAATGCCGAGGTCGAAATCTTCCCGCTAACAACTCCAGCACTGCCCGCTCCTGAGACGCAAATCTTTTCGGCGCGAGAATGCCAGAGGGCCGATCAGGGAAAACATTAGGGCCCCCCGTACCCCCAAGAAATGTGCTCACCCTTCTAATCCTTGATCCGTCTTGGGAAGATGTTGCTTGACTTTTGGACAAACGCCAAGATATTCTTGGTGGCAAACATCTAGTAATGGCTTTCAATACAAGAGCTCCATATGTAGAGTGCCACTGAAGGCCGGTCCCGGACATGCCACAGGGGCCTTGTCACATGCGTTCTCGTCTGCCCAAGTCGCGCCTCAGATCTGTTCTCAAAACGGATCCTTTTTGGGACAAGAGGAAACACCTGGATCGATCCAGATGCGATCGCCTTTTTCCAATGCACTTGACCATCCAACAACCAGGGGACTAGTGACTGAGAAAAAAAGCAACAACAAAAAAACAGCTTGGCGATCTAGGCAGCCCATGGGGCGCTCCCATTCGAGAACCCGTATGTTGTCCAGTTAGGGCCTTGGAGGTGAGCCTCGAAGCGTGCAGAAAGCCAAAGGCATGTGCCTTGACCTGGGCAAGTGTTTGTTTGGTTGAGGGTACCCTTGTTCAGAATTTGGTTTAAAGGAAAAAATGCCAGGAAACCCACCATTTGTTGGGATCCCAATGTTTTTGTTGTACATGGTTTCGCATGTGGGTGAGTAGCAGTTCGCCCATTTCCGATCATCCAGCTACACGTGTGACATGCGGGGACACCCATTTTACACCCGGACTGCCAACTTCAGAGGGCAAGTGGCAGTTTCATCAGAGTCCACCCACTGACGTGGGTCTACCTTTGAAGGAATCCAGAGACCTCTGGCCTTTCACATGATTACAGGATCCTGACTTAAATATGGTTTACGGCACCCCAGAACCACGGAGGTTTCTCAAGGTACCCCAACACATATGAAGAGGGGGCCACTGTGGTTGTCCCAGGTGGTTTTCCTTCAAAAGGGGATTTCTTCCCCAGATTAGAAACCGAACATGCTGGCTCCGAGGCAGCAGCGCACGGGGCTCAAGCTCGGCGAAGGGCACCGATGGTTCGCCATGTGGGGGTACCTCCTCGGGAGTTCAGCTTCAAGTTGGTTGGTGGCCGTTCGGTCACCCACTTGTGGAAGGTCAACCCAGTTGGTGGGCTATGACCAGGGCGGCTGCCACTGAAAAATGGGCGAATCGAAGATCCAAAGGCGCACATAAGCACCTCACTTGGTCTACTCGACGGGATCTGAGCTTTTGGGTTCCATGTCCTGACAGAGAGTATATGGTTTTTGAGTTGCTGGGCTTCAGTCACTTTTTGGGTTGGGACCGTTTTAGTGGTTTAGTGGTATTCCCGGGCTTCAGTCACTTTTTGGGTTCTTTTTAGTGGTACATACCAAGTTGGTTACTTTTTGGGGCCATCCACTCGATCGGAAGTGAGTAGAACAGGGTCCGAAAAGCAAGTTGAGACTGGGGAACTTAGACGCCCTTCTCGGTACATACCGAGTGTGGCTACTTGTTTGGGGCCATCTCGGGAAGTGAGTAGAACAGTTTGGGCCAAGTTGAGGCTTGCAAACCTAGACGCAATCAAGTGGTCTGCGCCAGGGATCGCTTTTTCTGCGGCTGGGGGAAACGACGCATTTCGCATGTCCTGATTTTCGAAGCTGGGTTTGCTGCAGGTGCTAATCACCCAGTTTGTTTTGGCTCTGGCTCACATGTTTTGAAGTTGTTTTTTTTCTATGTGAATCGTGTCATGTTTTCCGGCCCACGCTACAGTCAGCCAGTCCAGATCTATCAAGCACATGTTTGGCCTGGGCTGAGCTAGCGGATTCTGGATGTCGATTCATGTGCTGTGCATTTGTGTTGGCTTTGTTCCGGCCGGTCCCGGGACCTCAGGGAGCAGTGGATTTCGTGGAGACGGAAACGATTCTTCTAGGGGCAGATTCCTTTTCCATTCTTTTGTTCGACCATGGTTCTTTTCAATAGCCAGCCGTTTCCCTTGGTTTCGGGAAGTTTCCTAGAAGGAAGGATTCATGCAAAGAATGGGGAAGGTACAACTAGAATTCTTGGTTTGCACTGTGTTGGCTCCTTAGGAGTACGCTTCGATGAACATCACTTGAGCTAGTCGGCGCTTAGCTTGCACTGATCGACCCCCCAAGGCTTGCCAAAGGCCAGGCAGGGTTTTAGCCATCCAAAGCAGCGTTGTTGTTCCAACGGGTTGTTCTGTTTTTTTGTTGCTTGCTGGTTCTCAGCTAGGTAAATCGCTGAAAGGTGTTTGGTCGATATGAGTCCCCACCTAAAACTTGTCCACCAAAGGATCCACAATCAAAAGTCCCGCTCATTTGGACTGCCAATTTTGGTGATGGTCTTTCGACTTTCCCTTTATCCCCACCCCGATACCCGGCACCCTCAACAAAAAGCACAGCCATACTGTGCATGGACAAAATCCATTTCGCACCACTTAAGGAGCCCTGGTTTCTGATTCAAATCTCCCTAATTCAATACCAACAGACGTTGTGGTTTTAACTCAAAACCCACTGATAACTATAAAGTTGCACGTTGCTTGGTGGAACTTATTTGAACCAGTGGTTGTTATCAACGTTACGTGCTTTGGACGCAAGTGTCTACCAATGGTTTCCACCATGGCTTCTGCCAACAATGATTTCCACCGTGGTTCTCGGTTGCCCAGTAGTGCACTGTTTATCCCTTTTTGATATTTTTTTCTTGGGGAAGATGGATTTCGCAGCCATCCACAGTATTATCCCTAGAATGATTTGATTCCCCAACGTAAGTACCAACGTTCTGGTTTTCAGTCATCCCTGGTTTCTGATTCGATTCCCCAACTTAAATATCACCAGACGTGGTTTTAACTCCATGAGTTTAGTTGCCCAGTGCCCTTTCCTTTTTTGGGGAAGGGTTCCCTTTTAAACTCAAACAAATCGGATGCGCTTTCTTTCCCCTGGCCACCGGCATCTGGGCTGAGGTTTCCGCCATTTCTTGTGTGTCCAAATGGCTGTGGCTCAGACCGGAATTCCGAAAAATGGCTTGCCCGATCGGTAAGTGGAAACATGGGTACCAAAACCTGCGGTTTGCCCCTCTCGTTTAATTTTGAGCCACACCCAAATGGATTCCGTTGCCGGCCGCCCGGCCGGCCGCAGCGCTTTTGTTTGGTCGTGAGGCCCTCCGGCGTGGCAGCTGGCGCCAAAGCGTTGCTGGACGGACTAGGCGTTTTGGGCGCTTTGGGCGAGGTCGGTGGACGTTTTGTTTGGGGGTGGTGAAGTAGAGGGATTTTCCTCGTTTTGTTTTGGGTTGGTAGAAGGCAGGGTTTCTCCCTTGAGGGTTTGATTTCTCGTATTGTCTTTTCCTTTAACACCAGTGCACAGTGCCATGCTAACTCGGACCGTTGGGTTTTCAGGGTTCCCCTTTAGAGGAAACGATCTCTAGGGGTTCCCCGAAAAAAGTCGCGGGGGGTTTCCTAAATCTGAAGTCAACATTACCAGCTGCGCATTGAGCACTGCCCAATGGATTCGAGTCCCTGTGAAAGAAACTCAAGGTGAATGAGCGGAACTTCCGGTGTGCCACCGCCCCAAACGGAGAGGGGTTTCGTGTTTTTTGTTCCCCAGACGCCGTTTCAATCTCACGTTTGGATTGCCGCGTTTGCGCGAACGTCCTTGGTGAATACCTGAAGTGGCAACACACGGAACAAATTGGAGATGAGACTGAATTCAGATTGTAGCGCAGCGATTTCCACGATACTCGTTACACGATGGAAGACGAAAGAGGACCCGATATGAAAGGAGTACAACTAGAATTAACCCCCCAAGGGGGACCTGATGCAGTGTGCCGCCGCGGGTTCCAAAACAGGTCCCTTGTTTTCACCCGCCGTTTGCGGTATTTGCTTCAGAAAACGCAAGGAGGGTCGAAGAAACCCCGAAGGCTACCAAGCGGTTGGCTTCTGTTTGAACGGTCTGGGCCCAGCGAGAAGTTCTCGGGCGAGCGCTGTGTGTTTTTGTTTCGACCCCAAAGCTCGCATTCCCACTGAGCATCTTCCAGCCTGAGGGATGTTGTGGAGATGCAAGACCTTGACGGAAAAGTGTTTAACAACATGGGTTTATTTCCTGTTTGCTTCACTGATCCTTCTCTGCAACCGGCATCAAGTTTCGCGTGGGTGCGCCACGTTCCTGAAATGATGGATCCAAGCGGAGCCACTGTGGGCAGTTCAACTATAACCATGCACTGCATGATGAGTGGACCCAAAAAATCCCGGCCTGGTTCGAAACGAATTCGGGATTGTCCATACCTGCAAACAGGGTTCCACGTGACTTCAAGATAGACTTACATCAAGGGGTTCTCCTTTTGGGGCATGAACCACCCCCGGGTTTCAGACCCAATGGGCTGTGGTTCAAAGCCATTGGTAGCATTTTGGGATGGGTGAATTCACCACCCATTTTAGAACCTATTTTAGTGGGGATTGGGACACTGGAGACACGATTTGGGTGTTGACCCATGGTCAAACCCGTCTATTTCACCTAAAAGGACATCTATGGGAATTGCCTCTTGCTCAGTTCAAAAAAATATTTAAAAAAATGGGGGCCTGTTACTGAAGTCCAAAAGTGGAACCCTGGCTGCAGAGTGTCCCACTCGCTGCCAGGCAAAGGTTTGCTTGGCGTGGTGCACTGGGCGCGCACCTCAGATAGGCTCTCCGGTCCGCCTGGCAGATGCGAGTGAGGTGAGCAGATTGAAATATTGTTGTTCAGCACGGGTTGCCACCTTAGGAACATGTAGTATACCTAGAATGAACATTTTGAGGTCGAAATTCCTTTTGGGCTTCAAATCGCAATTTAAAGTATAGTTTGAACAAGAGACTTTAATGGACCCAGCGACCAAATCCAGTACTGAGCACGCCGAGAAGGCGGCGGCAGACTGCTAACAGTGAGATCTAATGGGCGTGTGTCAGCTTGAAAGTGCCTGGGGCCCAGCCCCCCCCCAATATGTGGCGGCACAATGTCTTTTGCACACAGGATGGCAGTCATTGTTTTGACTTGCCTTTTGTGTTGGCCCGAATATGCAGTATTTAGTTCATGGTATAAATATATATATATATATGAATACATATATACATACATACATATATATATATATACACATATCTATAGGTGCATATATATATATATATATGTGTGTATAAATATATATATACACATGTGCTTAAGTCAGACCATCAAACTGCCAGACCGGTTTGCAACTGGCCAAATCCCACACCTGGCACAAGGTGTCCAACTGGGCCAAGTAACGATAGGGACCTGCAAAGGGAGTATGTTTTTGTTCGACATTGTTGCCGTTGTTGTTGTTTGGATCAGTGACTCTCACCTTCACCCAGCTGAAGGATGGAGCGAAGCAGTGGGGATGCCACCAAGTGTTTGCCTGGAAGTGGGGTTACCTCGGACATATGTGTGTGGCTCAGACTTAAAAAGCTAAATGTAAGCAGGTTTTAGCCCTTCCATTTGCAAAGCCATGTTTGTACATGTCTTTGAGCCACAGCCATATTTTTTCTGCCAGAAGACCCGCAAACGGCTCGTCCGTCTCAGGTCGTCAGGTCAGGTGATAGGATTGAGTGGTGTTTGGATGTGGTTCTTGCAGGTACCCTTCCAGATGTTTGAGGTTGGGTCAAGGGGGGACCAAACGCAAATCCGAGATTTCTTTGGGGTGTCCATTTGCTTGACACATGTCCCGTTTCGGTGTCAATAGCTCAACGAACATATGTGTTTTTCTTACGAAGGGCATGGCACCACTTTACTTCGCACCTATTTTTGTTTGAAATTTCAAAGGTTCAAGCAAACCCCCGAATGGATACCTCCAAATGGCTTTGTCGCTGGCGGGGCTTGGCCTGCTTTTTGTTGTTTTGCGTGGGTCCCAGAAATGGCTCACTGGCAAATTTATCCCATTGCCTTCAGGAAATGCAAGAGACCGTCCCTGCAAGAATCCTGGAACCTCCAACTCACTCCTGAGTTCCGTTTTGGACTTTAGTCACTTTTTGGCTTTGGTTGCATGTTTTTTTTTGTGAAAGCAACAAGTTTGGCCCATCCGCAGAAGAAACAAATGCCAAAGCCGCAAACAAGTTGAAGTCCACTGACTCGGCCAGAGGGTCATCCAATGGCCTCAGGAGGAGCACACACCTACTCCTCGCGGGGCGCTGGGCGCTCTGCGCGGCGTCAGGCCCCGTGGCGTTTCCGTTGGGTTCTCGAGGCATTTCCCTAAAAGAAGCTCAAGTGGCTTTCTCGTTTCAATGGAAGCCACCATAATGATGACTTCACTGTTCTGGGCTTGTGTTTTGCTTGTTGTTCTGTTCATTTTGTCGTTTTTGGGCGTCCAAAACAAAAACATGTTTCGGCATAGCAAGGGTTGTGAAGATGAAGAAAAGGGGGGGGGAGCCAGTGACCCCTTTCAAGTCGCGACCTCAGAGGTGACCTTTGCGCTTCACAAGTCCCCGATCCGAATGGCCCGAATGGTCCGAATGGTTAGCTTCACTCACAAAAAGGGTGGGTTGGTTTCCCTACAAGAACCAGGGGTCATAATTCCCCAAACCACTCACTAAGGCTTGCTTTGTCCTTTTATTTTTGGTTCCCCTTGAAACCGCCAAGCTATGTGGGTTGTTCAAGAATGAGCTGAGAATCCAAGTTGCGAGCCAGAGGATGGTTGTTCTCTTGAGGCCAGATTCTGCGGATACCGGTCAGTTCCACACCCGGAGCCACAAGCCGTTTGGTTAGCTTGCCTGCGATGGGTTTGGCCTGAAGTCACTAGCTTAAAACCACCCCCCCCCCCCAATCCGTGGGCGTGAACGGATCGCTGGGGAGCCGAGAGTTTGGAGGATGTGCACCTCTACTTACCTCTTAAAAACACAACTTTTCAACTTGTTGGGTAACATGGGCTATATGTCTGTAAAAGATTAACTTCCCCAGGGCTTGGAGTTCGGAGGTGCACCTCTGGTTCTTCGTAGCCATGACTCATACAAAAGTAGCCACTCATTTTCTCGACTCTACTCTGTTATTGCAACCAAGCACCGGCCAGTTGAGCTGAGTTGTATTTCCCTGTTGGCCATTGCCTGTGCTTTCCTTGTTTGTGACATTCCTGTTGTTGTTTTTGGTTCCCTTATTCGTTCGTGTCGGACATATTCATGATTGTACCATATACACGACATTATTTATAGTCGCAGGGTAGACAATTTGAGGAATTTGTTCGTCATGGTGAAGCCCCTTTGTTTATCAGTCCTTAAGGAGCCTTTGTAGGTACTCCTAGCATTTGCAGATCCCATGTTCACAAATCACTGGTGTAAAATGTGTCGCCCACATTTTGCTTTCCGTTGCCGTCACAAAGTGCCGGGGAGCAATAAACCAATTGTCAATTCTAGGAGCAACACGGACAATGAAGATGGGCTGAGGATGCGCTGACAGGTCACCAATCCTTGTCCAGTCTGGCCTGCATACTCCCCAGGTTCACAAATCGAACCAACCAAAGATACGGCCCATGATACGGCCATGGGGCATAGCCTATGGCTCCATTTTGGGGATGAACATCCATTTGCCACCTATTTTGATGTTCATTGCAGGGTTTTGACCCGCAGCCAACAAACAAAATGCTGAGTCTACTCCTGCGCTGTAAACCTCAGTGCGGCTGTGCCAGGAATGCCCTGGCCGGGGCGGTGGGCATCTCAGAAATTTGGGCGGGCACGAGGTGCGAGGTGCGATGCGACCGTTTGCCCAGCGTTGCCGCTGTAGAAAGATGCGCAGCGATTTGTGTTTTTGTTTTGTGTTTTGTTTCTTGTTTTGTTCTTTTTTTTTTGGGGGGGTGATAGAAATCCAAGAGGGAAACCAACATTATGTTTTGTTTTTCTGTTCTTTGTGGGGGGGGTGCCCCCAAAAGAAACACTCCGACGTACAAGAAGGAGTTGCCGCTATAGTGACACCCTCGAGAGCAACGCCAAGCCCAGAGGCATGGCTTGCCGAAATTGACAGCTCTCCTGCGTTCTCTTCGTGTTCTTGTTATGGCTTGGTTGTCGTTGGGAAACATTTTACATTTTTGCTTATTGTGGTTTAGTGGGATTTTTTGCTCCCCTTCCAACGTCAACCAAGATTGTTCCCCATTCCTGGCGGTTTGCTTTTATTGCATTGAGAAAGGATGGAGGTGCACTTGTGGGCAGAAGAAATGCGATTTCGTTTTGCAGGGGCAGAGTGGGAGCATGTCTTCAAACGCTTTGAACGGCCGGCTGAAAAGGACACCACCCTGAAACAAACGGAAACGTCGTTTGGAGGAAGCTTTGCATCCAGCCACCTCCAGGGATTCAGGCCCAAACCCATGACTGGCACAAGACTTGTTGACATCCCAGAGGTGGTGGACCCCGTACAGGAACAAATGATGGATGTTCTTCGGTCTCCCTTTGATCACTATCCAAAGAACACACAATTCCACATGCTTGTAATCTGAACGGAGTTGAAGGGTTGTGTTTCCGGTTATTTCACAATTGGCGGTTGTACATCGCAGAGCCTTTCAAAGGTATCCAAGTTCAGTCTAGCCCATGTATTGGTAGCGCTTTCCATTTGTGCGCGTGACATACAGACACACAGCTAGATCCTGGGTGGCAAAAACAATCGTTGAGCAAGTGGCGCATAGAACCGATGTGAGCCAAAGCCAGATTCAAGCCCAAGAGCCCAGGGCTTACCAGTCCGAACTTTAAGTTTCTCTTCTTGCTGGTGCTCGAGGTACGGAATGACCCAAGGTTTTGGAAATAAGCCCAGTAATTCCCTTAAAGGAAACCATAGGGGACGGTTTGTGGGTCATTCCGAGTTGTTTTGATCACATGTCAGGTTGATCCTATTGGTTCCCAAGAGAATTGCCGCCCCCACAGAGGTTTCCGTGAACTCTTCCCAGTGGGCAGAGTACATGCCAGCGCAAGGGCTTATTAGGTGCAGATCACATCAGATGAATCGAGCTGGCTCATGCTTGCGCTAGTCCCAAGAGTAGGTTTAACGACAAAAGGTTTCGTCTACGCGGAAACGAGAGCCCAATCAAGGGCTCGAAGAATAGATCCAAGTTAGTTGGTGTTGCTGCGCAGATTTCTTCCGCAACCAAGTGGAACTGGGCGCATATCAGAGCCAGACACTCACCGATCGGCAGCACAGTCCCGGCTGAGTTGCGGGGATTCCCGCGTTTTAGGCCATGTGAACCAAGAGGGGACAAAGCCAGCTATATCGCTGTGAATATTTCTCGGGTCTCCCAAACAGTGCAGGTTGCTGAACATCCCTGGTCCATCAAAGACATATTTGCAGGGCAGAAAGGGGATGGTCCCCTTGTTGAAATTCGGATCGGTCTCGCAAACAGTTTGGATGTGGCGAATCTCTGGATCCCCTGTAGGATATCAAAAGAATACCAACAGAGTACCAACAAAATGAACCAACAGCCTTGGAACAGCTGAAATTTCCATGTAAGTAATCAAAAACTACTCGCGGCACCTCCAAAAAGCGTATTGAAAAGCGACTCGGAGCGCCACTCCTCTAAAATTCGTCGCGGATTCGTGAGAGTGGCGTCGTGGCTCAGAGGAGCCAGGAGCAATCAAAGCCGATTCGGGTAGATGAAGGTTACATGGATACAATCAAAGCCCTTATTGTGGTTTAGTGGTTGAAATTTCCAAATCCACTTAACTGCTAAGATTTAAATTGTTGCTCCCCTTCCAACGGAGATCCGCCTTAATTCGTGGAGCATGGTTCTGGGTCGGGCATTTTTGTACCGGGTTTTGAGCAAGTGACTCAGTGTCCCTGAAAATGCCCACCGGGTGTCCGAGCCATTTCCCTTGGAGCCTCCAGTGGCTTTCTCGTGTCAATGGACCCGATCAACCTTTCATTGGGGGAATCCCGGCCTCTGACAAGCGGCTTCATGAACCCCTTTGCCCTTGGGTTGCAGTTGGTTCAGTTGGACTCACTTGTTCAGTGGCACCAATTCTTTTTCGGAAAAAGTGACTTTGTCCCTTCTAATTTCTAATTATTACTGCACTTTTACTGCACTTTTACTGCACTTTTCTAAAAACATGTCTGGTGGTTTTCCCTCTTCTTCTTTTTTGTACCCAATTATTTGTCCTTTTTTTCTGGTGGCTTTCCCTTTTTGTTTACGGTGGTACCGGGTGTTGATGACTCAGGTCTCTCACCCGGTGGGCGGATTGCTGGACTTTGTCACCTCCGCCAGCCGTGGCTGGACGGAGCCGGCCGGGGGCCCAAAACGGGGGGGGGAGGGGCGGTCGGGTACATAGGCCCCCAGTTGCCACCAGTGGATTCTGCATTTTTGTTGTTTCCACTTTCTTTTTGTTGGGGGGAAGGGATCTTTTTTGTTTTAAACTTTTTGTTTTTTGTGGGGGAAGGGTTCCACTTTTAGAGTCAAGCAACCACAAAACATGGATGCCGATCCTCTTTTTCCCATGGTCACTGGGCATCTGAGTCTTAGGGGAAAACCCACAAATTTTCGGGTGAGCTGGAGACAAATGGGGGGGGTCAGGTACAGACAAACAAGTTGTTTTGGGGTGGGGTGTTAAAGGGAGACTAGTGGAAACCGTCTTGCCATTTGGGGGGGGTCACCTAATTTTCTAAGGTTGATTCCCCATTCTTTCCAACCATCGTTCTTTTCGAAAACCGGTGTTTATCTGGGTTTCCGGAGGTTTTCTAGAAAGACCTTGGAAAAAAAGGGAAGGTAGCACTTGAATTTTGAGACACACCCAAAGAGGGACTAGTGGTACCGCGACGACTTCCACGTGCCAAGGCCTCTAGTGGAGGGCATGCCCCGGACTGCCAGGCCCGTGGCGAATTGTTCAGCCTGAGAAGGGAGGGCCGTTCACCTGACAACGCCGTGGATGGCTGGACGAAATCCATGCGTTTCGCACCACGGTTCATGAAACCATGGAGTTGAAACATTCACCACTGTTCTGGGTATTTACCGTTGCTTTTGGGTATTTACACCATGGTGGACACCATAACGTTTGTGGGTATTGAATTCGGGGGAATTGAATCAGAATATCTCGGGGTTCTGAACGGTGCGAAATGGATTCCGTGGTCCATCCGCAAGAAACCCCTGAAGATGGTTTGGTGTTTTTTTGGCTTCTCATTTAATGTTGACCCCGGATTAATAAACCCCTGTTTATTAATATGGGGATGTCCCTGGTTTTAGTGGGGATTTATCACTTTTGGAGGGGAACACCCCCATATTAATAAACAGGGGTGCATTAATCCGGGGTCAACATTAGTTTGTGCAGGCGTTTTCACCCATTTTGATAGCCTCCAGATTCCTGGGATGTGGTCCCTGGTTCAATCGTTTGGTTGCTGCATTTGGACAGAGCGAATGCTAATCCCTTTGTCCACCTAGTGATGGCGGGGGGTTCCCTGGAAGAAACATGGCAACCATTCGCAATCCGTGTGTCGGTGCGGCTTTTGGGCGGCCCCCAAAAACAAAGAGAGAGACGCACGCGTGCACACACACACACACACACACACACACACACACCCACCCACCCACCCACCCACCCACCCACCCACGCACGCACGCACGCACGCACGCACGCACGCACGCCCGCGCGCGCGCGCGCGCGCGCGCGCGCGCACGCGCACACGCACGCGCACGCGCACGCGCACGCGCACGCGCACGCTCACCCTCACGCTCACGCTCACGCTCACGCGCACACACACGCACGCATTCCTGTGTAATTTATTTGGAAACATTGCACCCGAAAATGCGACACCAGAAGCCTTGGTGTGGGCTGGGGGGTGTAGAGTGGCTCAGGTGCCACAATCTGACATGATCCATAGGTATGGTGTACCAGGGCTCCTTAAAAGATCTCCATTTTGCAACAATTTGAAACATGTTGTTTTTTCCACTCCAAAATACAGTTGGAAACCACCATTTACAAGTTGCAATGTTCAGGTGTATAATGTAAGGATCCCTGTTTACTTAGTTGCAAGCTGACCTTGGATTTGTTGACGTTCACAGCGTCAATCGAGTCAACATCGCAATATCGCAAAGAACAGCTTGTGAACATGTCTGGGTCCTGGCAAATTTATTGAAGCCCCAGCACCCAGCATCTTCCTGTTGATCATTTGCAGCGGAAGCCTGTTCAGTGGCGCTGCTCCTTGCTTCTTGGGTGGGAGAGGAGAAACCAAACTACCGCTTTTTCCCACAGGAACCACTCGGCCTGGAAACTTCACGTCACCATGTGATTCCGTTTGGAGGCCAAGAGCACCCAGGGAAATGTTATCCCCCCGTACAAGCCATGTGGGTACGGGTCAAAATTAAACCACCAGGATAGCTGTTCAAAGCGAATCGACCGGTTGTCCTTTGTCCATATGGAGTCATGGCCCCAAAAGGTTAACCTTTTAGTTCCAGGTCCTTTGGGCAACTGAGGGAAGGCAGGTTTTAGTCTTAGTGTCCATTTACTAGGCGACCCATTTTGTGTTTACCTTATGTTTGAATTGAGTCCCTTTTTTGCGGGGTCGGAGCACGGTCTATCGTCCAGCTTCACTTTCCGTTCTGGTGGTGTTGAACGGAACGTTTCCCTTAGGTGGTGTTCAACGGAACGTTTTCCTCAGAAATATGGACATGCTTGGGGGAACCCCAAAAATGGTGGTTGTCCTGGTTGTTTCGCTTTAATCAAGGAGGACAGGGTACCCTCATATCAGCACAACCCTGGACTACCTGTTTTTTGACCCACAGCCATATAGATAGATGGCTAGATAGGGTAGACACATAGGTAGATAGATAGGTAGGTAGATAGGTACAAACGAGATATAGACAGATAGACAGTGAGATGAATGGCTAGATGGATAGATAGATAGGTAAATCGGTAGATAGGTAGAAAGGTAGATAGGGTAGACACATAGGTAGATAGGCAGATAGATAGGTAGATAGGTAGACATGCAATGACAGGCAGATAGGTAGATAGGTTGATAGGTAGATATAGACAGGTAGATCGGTAGATAGGTAGACGTGGCAGATAGATAGATAGCTAGGTAAATACATAGCTTGGTACACTATAGATAAATATATTAGATTGGATTAGATTGGATTGGATTAGACTAGATTGGATTAGATAGATAGATAGATAGATAGATAGATAGATAGATAGATAGATAGATAGATAGATAGATAGATAGATAGATAGATAGATAGATAGATAGATAGATAGATAGATAGATAGATAGATAGATAGATAGATAGATAGATAGATAGATAGATAGATAGATAGATAGATAGATAGATAGATAGATAGATAGATAGATAGATAGATAGATAGATAGATAGATAGATAGATAGATAGATAGATAGATAGATAGATAGATAGATAGATAGATAGATAGATAGATAGATAGATAGATAGATAGATAGATAGATAGATAGATAGATAGATAGATAGATAGATAGATAGATAGATAGATAGATAGATAGATAGATAGATAGATAGATAGATAGATAGATAGATAGATAGATAGATAGATAGATAGATAGATAGATAGATAGATAGATAGATAGATAGATTAGATAAATAGATAGATAGATAGATAGATAGATAGGAAGACATATGTATATATGTATTGATCGATAGATAGATACATATATCGCCATTGTAGGCTTGTTATTACTATCATCAATCCGACTATTGCCCAAAATAGAACCCTGGTAAATGGACACATGGGCTAAAACCTGCGGTCCATATGGTGGTTTAATTTTGACCCATACCATATCTCTTCACTGTTCTTCGCATGTGTTTTGTGTTTTTTGGTTTTTTGGTTCTGTTCATTTTTGCTGGGGGGCTCTGCAAAAAACCGTCAGTTTTTCGCCAGCCCATACCAAGAGTAGAGATGCGAACAACCTGGGGGTTTTCTGTGAGAGGCGGGACCCGGCGGTTGCAACTCCGCAGGCCTGCCTGGGCTTCTGGCCGCTGCGGCCTTCGCCGGACGTGTCGCCGGCGAAGTACTACCAGACCGTGGCCCAGGCGGATCGATCCGCGCCGCGGGTCAGTCGTGGACCTGGGTGACCCCTGGGTCCAGCGATTGGTGCCCTTGGAGCCAACTTTTTTGGTTGGGAGATTCGGTTCCCCTTATTCTAACCTCTCAAATCTGGAGGACCTAGACCCCTGATGAATTGACCCTTTCCCCAAACGTACCTGTTGGTGACCGGAAGATCCAGTTCCTTTGAAGGGACCTCTCAAGTGCTATGCCAGGGGGAGGGAGGGTACCCATCAGGGCTGACGCCAGATCTAAGTAGATGAAACAGCGGGTGGGGGCCCTTCCAAAAGTGATGATTTTCCACTAAACCCAGGGACACCCCCTGATTAGTTGGGGGTCAACATTACCAACGGGCCCAACTTTTGCTCTGCCAGTTGGGTCTACCTTTTGTTGAGGGTTCCCGTTTTGGGTAGTCTTGAAACAGAACAGAAGGAAATCACAAATTTGGATGGTCCCCTAGTTTGAGACAAACCCATGTTGCGCGTGTCTGAGGTTAAGCTTTTCATTTTTACTTTGGACAAGCGAGGTACCAAATGACCCAACTCTGCCATGATTTTGACCTTTGGGGGTCCAGATCAGATTCCCTACCACTGAGCTGGGGTGGCATTTTTGAAATAACGAGTCTGAGAAGGACTCCGATCTGAAGGGGACTCCGAGGTCGCTGGGTTTCCCCCATCTTTTAGGACAAGTGGCAGTGGGGCCTAGCAATTTCACAGTGTCTTCAGGAAATTCTTTGGGTTCAGAGAGATTACAGGAACCGCCCCTTGGGATTCCCGAGTCTGCGACTTTGAGACCGACCCACTTGGAAACCCTCATGGTTTGTGCGGGGTGGATTTCTGCGGGGGAGGTTCACCATCTGCGCCAACTGCATTTGTTTGAAGCGCCTCCCCTGGTCTCTCCGATGTCAACCATTTTGAGGTTGACTTATGAAACATATTGAACCATCGGAGGCCGATTCTCGATAATTTGTTTCCGCTTGAGATCCACTGGGCTTTTTTGAGACATACAATGGCGGTCGGTTTGCACATGTAGCAACGGGCCGGGCCAATCTGGTTTCAAAGCCTGGAGAAAGCTCTCTCTTAGGGTGTTCATTTTTTTTCGAAACCGAAATGCATATGCATTGCATTTTCTTGTTGTTTTCTTCATGGGATGCTTTCACTACTTGTTTGTTTGTTTGTTTGTTTTTATTTCCAGGGGAGGTGTTTAGATTCCAAAATGGTTTGGGGTTCCAGGTGGGTTTGCTTCTTGTTTCTCCCTTTAGAGTTTTCATCAAATAACAGTCCCATGGCTTCGGGACCGATGACCGCGGCATCGAGCTGTACGAAAATTTGACGCGAGATGGTTAATTTGACGCGAGATGGTTGTGGAGCAATCGCGAGCCCGAAGGAGTTCCGAAGCTTGGCTGTTTGGCTTGCCGGCTCTTTGGACCCTCAACTGGTCTAGAAAATCGACCAAGTGGTCCGGATTGGACCCCACGAATGGCCAGGTGTTTGTTTGAGGGGTCGTTCCAGCAGCCAAGAGCTTGTTCCGGTAAAGTGAGTTCCGTGTCCGGGCAAGAAATGCAAATTCCACCAAGGCATTGCAGGTGACTGGATTAAGTTGACTTATGAAAGAAGAGACAACTCTGGATCTACGACTTTGCTTTGCGTCAGCGGCAACTTGGCCCATCAAGTTGTTCGGCAACTTGGCCCATCAAGTAGTTTGGGCGCTTTCGGGAGACTGAGTTTTGAGTTTCGTTGCTAATCTGCAACGATGGCGGGCTTTGCTTTCCTTGGGGATTGGTTGGCACCGCCGGTAGTTATTACTGGACAATAGCTTGGATCAACAGAAGCCTAGTGGAAGTTGTGGGTTTGCTAGATGCATGTGGGGGTGTCTTGTAGGAAATCGGACTCCACACTGCTGGTTTTGCAGATGGCTTCCGTTAAGGGGTCCGACTTCTGGCTTTGGTGTATCTATGTTTTTCTGTGCAAGAAGGGGTGCACCGTGAACCGGCAAGTCATTCCAAGATTAATAAATAGAAAAATACAAGAAATAACTAAGATAATAATATGTTTACATCACATGATGCATAATAATGGAGAATTATAGAAATGAAAAGATGATAAACACAAATGCAGGAAATAAAGACAGACAAATGAACAATAAATGATAAATATAATTATAAATTTATTATTATCATGTTGAATATTTATTTTGTATTGCTAATAAAATATAATTTAAATTCATATCCGTGTTCTCTGATCATACATTATTTTTGGATTCTTGGACTGTTATTAGGAATTTACTATTTTATTACAAATTATCTCTGGAATCTTAGGTGTACATGTAACATCAGATGTTAATTCAGCATACTTTTTGGGTATTTTCTTTTTACTTGGAGAAATTTTGAGATCGCAAGGGGCGATCTCTCCCCAATGCCACCGCACGCCCGCACCTGCCCGCCCAACGAGGTGGATCTGGCGGAATCGGTGCTCTTCTGGAGCCCTCGCTGTGAGCTCGCCCCTCGCCCGGAGCGACCGGAGAGCGTAATTCTCGGTTTTTTTCGGGCAGACGGGCCCTCCAGCCACACCAAGGAGGTGCGGTTTCTTGCTGAAAACCGGGCAACCCAAACCAAATGCTCAAACCAATGTCTTGAAAACCAACCGCACCCAATCTTTAGGGCTAGTTGGTAGCGGCTCTTTGAACAGCTTTGTGATTGAAACTTATGGATTTTCCGGATTGGACTCACAAAAAGTGATGCACATGTTTCGCGGAGTGGTCAACAACAACCAAGAAAACTAGTTGTCCCCTGTTCTTTGGGGAATGGAATCCCTTTAACATCAACCAAACACAGGTGCCTGTTTTTTGTTTACGTTGCCACTGGGTTTCAGAACGTGTCCCTTTTGTTTAGGGGGAGAAGGGCTTCCCTTTAAGACCCACATACAAGAAAACATGCCCACATCCGGTTTGTCACCCCAGAAACGCAATAGACCTGCGGCTTGATGTGGGTGTCCGTTTGTCTTGTTTTGGTTTCCTTGTGGTTTCTTTCAGCGTTATTTCGGTTTTGTGTTGCTTTCTTCAGATTTTCTCTTTGCCCTTTGGTTTCTTGGTGTCCTTTGGTTTTCTAGGTGTTTTTGTTTTCCCTTGGTGTTTTCTTGGTTTCCTTTGACATGTGTGTGTGTCTTTGTTTGGTTTTCCGTTGGTTTTGACCTGTGGTGATCTAAGCAACTCTCAATCTGTTGTGCTCGTTGGAATAAACATTGGTTGTAACGAAGGGAATTGTCCCTCTTGGTTGATACCATGGAACTCCCCTCTTTAAGTGAAGAATTGGTTGGCTCGAAAGTATTCCCGTCAAGTTGCATACCCCTGCTTGGCGTACCGTTTGCTATGATGGCCAATATCTTGGTTTAATTGTACGTACCCCACAACGCCATCCGTTTTCTGTTGGGCCCTTATACTCCTTAAAGTGAACCTGTTGAGGGTTCTCCACATGACGTTTGGATTGGTTGTTTGTTTGAGCCTTTTGAGGACATGGGTGTCCTTTTTGGTTGGTTTGTTTAAAAATAGAGGGCCCTTGTTTAGATGGGGTTTATTCCATTTACCAGGGTCGATTTTTCCCCAAAAGCCCACCTATGTTTGAGGATGTCACTTTGACGGACCCAGTTCTTTGAATGGAGCCAGTTGTACAGGTTCCCCTACCTTTCCCGTTTTACACATCACCTTTGGGCTGAACTGAGGGGATAAAATTTCCTCTTGGCGGTGTTCGAACCAGGGTTTCCGAGCCATCCCCCTTCTTGGAGCCTCAAAAAGTGGCTTTCTCCTTTCAATGGACACCACCAGTAGTATGATTTTAGGGGGAAGTCCAGTTACTTCTGAGAGGTGCCTTCTAAATGGGGAACCCTTTGCCCTGCTTGGGTGGCAGTTGGTTCCTCTCTAGGTCCTCCAGTAGTGCCCTTCTCTGCCCTTTTTCTGGAAAGGGTTCCCCCACTAAAATAGGCAAGACTGAAAAAAAACGGGTACCCGTATTCTATAATAGACAAAGCCGACAAGAATCGGGCACCAACTTCAAACCTCTCAAATCTGGAGGACCTAGCCCTTAAACACCAACCGGACGTCCCTGTGTTTTTTCCTCAAAACCGAACCCCAACGTACGCTTCTCGCGAGGTGTGCCTGGGAGAGGAGGCCCCGAGCTTGCGGCTCATCCCCGCGGGCGTGCCGGGCCAAGCACCGAGTTGGAAATAAACCGACGGAGTCACGGAGAGTCACGGCGCAAGCGGAGGAGTCCCTCCCAACATGGGCTGTGGCTCAAAAAACACGAAATTCCATTATGGAACCCTGTCAAGTGGTTAAACATGGACCAACATCTGCACCCCTCCGATGGTTAAATTTTGAGCCAGTCCCTCCCACCAACGTGGAAGTGGACAGAGAGGTTGCCCCAAAAAGGCAAAAGTCGTCTTCCAAGCCCCTCCTGTGTACTTCCATCTTCGCCTGGCGGAGTGTAGTTTTTTCCGGCTTTGGGCCAAAGGAAAACCAAAAAGAAGGACCTACAGAGCTTGAAGTCGCTTCTTCTTTTGCTTGTTTTGCTCCGGCATGTAGTTGACCAGGTGTTCCTAAACTATGTGCTTTCAACGATGTCCTAGTTTTGATGTGTCCAAAGTCCCCGACAGGATTCATCCACCCGTCCCGCTATTAGGTCTGAATCCAACCACTAAAAGGGACACCCCCCGATCAACATCAACCAGGGGTTTATCATTCCGGGGCTAACATTTTCCAAGTTGCTGTTGCTTTGTTTAGTCACTGCTGGTGTTTGGGGTAAAGCGCGTGGCAAGAAGCGATCGCACCTGGCGAGGGTCCAGACCCAAGTAGCAACCAGTCAGCGGGTTCCGATCGCATTCGCGGGACGAGCATGTCTTGTTTTGGTTCCGCATCCGAAAGGAACACGTTCCTATAGGCTTCCAGCACCTGGAAAGAAGCGGGTCAGGAAACAAACAACCTGTGATTGTCAGTCTTGCTACCGAAAAGCTCAGTCGTTGTTTTTTTCAATCTGAACCGTGATTAGTTTATTTATTTTATTTTTAATCTTTTCGGGACTCCCACTTGTTTTCTGGTGTTTAGTAACTCATGGTTAGAACACATTCAGGGTCATCCAAGTTTCGCTGTTGTTTTAAGGCACGCAGTGGTGACTTGTTTTTCTTGATGCTGCTTGTTGGTTTCGCTGTCAGTGCTGTCTTGGGTTTGTTAGCGTTGTTGTAGTTTTGTTAGTGTTGAATTTGGCTTGTTGAGCTGTCCACGTCATTTTAGTGGTCGGGTTTCGATTTGTGATGTTGTTTAGCTTTTTCCCCTTATAATGTGTGCTGTTGTTTTGAGGATTTTGTTTGGAGGTGCGTTGGTTTGTTTGTGTTGTGCCTTGCTTGCTTGAGAGCTTGCTGGCTTTCTTGCTTGCTTGCTTGCTTGTATTGTTTCTTTTTTTAGCCGGCAACTTGTCAATAGTTGGAGCGCAACTCCCCAGAAAGATCGCCTGGCTTCCAATCGCGACTCGCCTTCCCTGTCCTTTAAACCAGCCATCTTTTGAAATGATTGGGAAGCCAACAAGCTGTGGGTTGGTTTCTCTGAATGAACAATTCATCCATCCTGTTGGGGGTGTAACGAACAGTAGGGCGCACACACATGAATTCAACCAGATTTTGAGGCCAATCATACCCCACAAGAACGGGCAACACCGGGACTTCAGGAAGTGATGCAGTGATGGTGCGAACGCTGGATCCAGACTTTGTCCAATTCGTCTGAGAGTCGGCGCACGCCGGGACTGCACCCGGGAATGACCCCAATTGGAGGGGAATTTCTAGATAAAACTTTGCTACTGTGACCCTGCTGAAAGTCCACGTTGCAGCTCCAAAACCTTCGAGTGCCTTCGCCAGAGTCATGGCAAGCTATGGCAGGCAAGAGCGACTCAACTAGGCAATCGGACGCAGCCGAGAAGTTGTGGCATTTGTCGCCGTACCCGAAGGCTCGATTTAGGGCAAGTCTAGCCAAACCTTTGCACAAAGCATTTGGCCACGACTGCTTTTCGCACTTAGTGGGAAATCCCCACTTAACTGTTAAAATTTAAATTGTTTGCTCCCCTTCCAACGTCAACCAAGTAGAAAGTATGTACTTAGAGTAGAGGGTGGAGCTGTTTGGCGGCCAGACCTATCCACTTAATACATGTGAATTGGGTCACTGCTCCACTTTGAAACCATGGATTGCTCCACTGCTCTACTTAGTGCGGAAAGTTCGCTGAATCGGTAGAGGCTTGCCCTGATTTCCTTACGGGCCGGATTGGGGATGCAAGCTTAGGTTTCCCTTGAGCCAAGCACCTTGGCCCGTTCCAAATGACCCCGGCTCGAGGCGAGCCCAATCACTTGAAAGAAACGATTTTAAGCCTCAGGGTGAGGCCCTCGGCCCTCCAATGAAGAACCCGGACCCCTCAGGGGTCCTTGCAAACAACCCATGTTGAGCACCCGACCTTTGCCACTGGCTGTCCTTTGGTTCCAACCACTTCCGCTTTGTATTTGAGTACCAGGAAAAGAGCTGTCACAAAAATTCCACGGCCCGCCGTCACTCCTCATGCGACCTCGGAAGCCATGGAGGCCTCACAGGCCACAGATTGGCTTTTGCTTCTGGAGTTCCCCGTTTATTTTCCGCGCGTGAGGGTCTCACGTAGCGAAGCCTACAGCCTGTTGGTTGGGCGATCGTTTGTCACACACACACAAAGGAGCCTGCTTTGGAAAGGCAAAAAGGCAAAATACAGTTGCAAACGAACTGGTGGCTCCATTGAAACGGTCACCACTGTTGGAGGTTCCAAGACAGGGAAACGCTGGAAACCTTTTCTGTAGTGGCACTCAAACACTATGGCCTCGTTTTGGCTCATCCACTCAGTGTAGTTCACCTCAGGGAAGTTGTGGCAACTCGAAACCGCCATGCGAGTGCGAAGAGCCCACATGGAGGTGTTTGATTTTTGTTCGGTGACGTAGGCGGCCGGATGAAGAAAAGAAAACACATTGCCTTGCAATGTCCCACAAGGATGCTCGGATGTAGAGAGGCATGCCTTATTTACAAATCGCATATTGCACCAGGATCTGATTGCCGGCAATCTTTGTGGTGGTATTTGCTATTGTTTGCGACCTGAGGATCAGTACGAACGACCGCATGTGTCTTTCTACCTCTCAGAAATTTGTCACGGGGCTTGGGCTTCACTGGAACTTCTCGAGAAGTACCTAGTTTGAGCAAGGGAAAGAGAAAAGGGCCTTGTTTGGAAAACTCTTGTCATTTTTTGCCGCGTTGGAATGGGGTGCCAACAGAGGTCCTTGTTTCTGGCGAACCTCCCACTCCCTGAACGGATGTTTGCATTTGTTCCTGTTGTTCCTCTTGTTTTTTGTTTGGTTGCGAATCTCGCTTGAGCTTGCTGGGGTCATGTTTTTAGGTTTGGCATGGAAGGTCCTGGAAAGGTGCTTTAAATTGACAGTATGTCAAGCTGGGCAAACAATAGAGCACACAGCTCTTCTTCTTCCACATGGCTAAGGGGATCAATCCGCGCCTGCTGTTCGAGAACGAATTCCTCTGGAGCGAGCGCGCAGCTCACCTGTTCAAACAAACTCATCCATGAAGCTCCTTATTTCATAAGTTTGAACCGCGAGATTCTTGTGTGTGTCTCTCCGTGGTTTCCCCAAAGAAAAAAAACACATATCCGACTCCCGTTTCTGCCATTCCCCCTTCGGGGGAAAAAACAAGGCGCCAGTGGTTTTGTTTTTTTCCCCCAGCCGCCCCGGCCAGGCCGTCCAAGAGTGCTCCATTTGTAATGAGGAGGTGGGTTCCGAGGCGCGCGTTTTCAGCTGGGAGAGCGGTTCCGCGCGGCTCGGTTCGATGGTGTGTGTCTTTTTTGGTTGGAAAATGGATGGTAATTATTTCTTTGGAGTGGCGTTAATGGAAGCTTTAATGGGAGCTCTCCATTTTAGGATGGAATTTTAAAGCTTTAGAAAATGGATGCTTTACAAGGGAGCAGAAATGGAGAAAACGAACGGCATTTTGGGGGCTCTCCATTTTGAGACATTCAGTAGGTGGCCAAGCCTACACGAAAGCACCCCCGCAACAGAAATAGCGACCTCAATGAGCAGCATTGTCCTTTGGTCCAGGCATGCTTGAGCTGTTTTTCATTGAACATTGTTTGCAGGTGGTTGCATACCCTTGTTTTGCCAACCAACTGCAAAGAAAATAACTCAAGTTGGAACATCCAGGACGTGTGTCAAAACGCAGGGCTCATCTTGGGCCAAGATCACAAGTTCTCAAAGGAACCCAAAAGAAGATCCATTTGGCAAGTGTTGCAGCGTCTCTACTCATCAACAGGGCTCTCTTTACCGTCTGCGCCCTTGGGTAACTTACTCCCTTCCTGAACTCTTTTTGACGGCAGTGGCAAACAGTCTGGCCAATTCACTGCGGATTTAATCGACCAGCGTAAATTTGATTTAAAATCGGGGGCCGGACATGTCATAGAAACCGGCAGGGAACAAGACATGGGCCACACCCGGGCTTTTTTTTGAGATTCCCTGTACATGTTTCCTGTGAGTTGAGTTGACTCATCTTTGAGAAAGTGTGTTGTTGCGGGTGCGATAAGTAGGGAATGAGAAATGGAATGACCCCGATTTAAACCATTTAACTGGTGGTTTCCTCTGAGGGGACCGATTCCTGGCTTCATTCCACCACATTTTTTTCCTACCTATCATTGTAAGTTTTTTGGGTTTATTCTCGCTTCGGTTTTCCTTTTGCGGACAGGGTTCCCCTACTAGGTCCCCCAGAAGTGCCCTTTTACCAACTTTTTTGGGGGCGGGTTCCCTGACTGAAATAGACTACAAAAAAAAACAGGGTACCCTTATTCTAAGCTCTCAAATCTGGAGGACCTAGCCTAAAAACCGACGATCCACCCAACTTCTCGCACCGAGCGCCTGGTTTGTTTTCGATCAACAAATTGAGGCGGAGGCGATGCATTGCCTGGGCGCCACGGGCGGATTGCAGCACCGCTTCCATGGGCTCTGCCTGCGGCGCTGGGTGGAGTCCTGCAGGAGCCGTTCGACGTGGATGAGTCGCTGAGTCGATCTCTCGCGAAATGGCGGTGGTTGTCAAAACCAATGGGATCCTATGTTGGGGTAGGTGCACCTCCCATTTTAGTCTATTTTAGTGGAGATTGGGATGTTCAATGCTCCGCAATTAGCCCCCCCCCCCCTGCCCCGCTGACAGAGCCTGTGACACTGACAGCAGCTGCGACAGAGTCTGTGACAGACAGCTGCGACAGCCTGTGACAGGCTGACGTGACAACCAGCTGTGACAGAATGCTGCGACAGCGTGTGACAGGCTGACGTCAACCAGCTGTGACAGACAGCTGCGACAGAGCCTGTGACAGGCTGACGTAAAAAAAAACTGTGACAGACAGCTGCGACAGCCTGTGACAGGCTGACGTGACAACCAGCTGTGACAGACAGCTGCGACAGCCTGTGACAGGCTGACGTGACAAACAGCTGTGACAGACAGCTGCGACAGAGCCTGTGACAGGCTGACGTAACAAACAGCTGTGACAGACAGCTGCGACAGAGCCTGTGACAGGCTGACGTGACAAGCAGCTTTGACAGACAGCTGCGACAGAGCCTATGACAGACAGATGCGACAGCCTGTGACAGGCTTACGTGACAACCAGCTGTGACAGATAGCTGCGACAGCCTGTGACAGGCTGACGTCAACCAGCTGTGACAGACAGCTGCGACAGAGCCTGTGACAGGCTGACGTGACAAACAGCTTTGACAGACAGCTGCGACAGAGCCTGTGACAGGCTGACGTGACAAACAGCTGTGACAGACAGCTGCGGCAGAGCCCGCGACAGACAGCTGCGACAGAGGCTGTGACAGACAGCTGCTACAGTGCCTGTAACAGACGGCTGCGACAGACTCTGTGACAGGCTGACGTGACAACCAGCTGTGACAGACAGCTGCGGCAGAGCCTGTGACAGGCTGACGTGACAACCAGCTGTGACAGACAGCTGCAACAGAGCCTGTGACAGGCTGACGTGACAAACAACTATAAACAGATGCGACAGAGCCTGTGGCAGGCTGACATGACAAACAGCTGTGACTGACAGCTGCGACAGAGACTGTGGCAGGCTGACGTGACAAACAGCTGTGACAGACAGCTGCGACCGAGCCTGTGACAGCCTGACGTGACAAACAGCTGTGACAGACAGATGCGACAGAGCCTGTGACAGGCTGACGTGACAAACAGCTGTGACCGACAGCTGCGACAGAGGCTGACGTGACAAACAGCTGTGACAGACAGCTGCGACCGAGCCTGTGACAGGCTGACGTGACAAACAGCTGTGACAGACAGATGCGACAGAGACTGTGACAGGCTGACATGACAAACAGCTGTGACTGACAGCTGCGACAGAGACTGTGACAGGCTGACGTGACAAACAGCTGTGACAGACAGATGCGACAGAGACTGTGACAGGCTGACGTGACAAACAGCTGTGACCGACAGCTGCGACAGACACTGTGACAGGCTGACGTGACAAACAGCTGTGACAGACAGATGCGACAGAGACTGTGACAGGCTGACGTGACAAACAGCTGTGATAGACAGATGCGACAGAGACTGTGACAGGCTGACGTGACAAACAGCTGTGACAGACAGATGCGACAGAGACTGTGACAGGCTGACGTGACAAACAGCTGTGACAGTGCTTGTGACGGATGCCGCAAGTGGCCTGGCCGGCGCAGCCGTCACAGCCCCCAAAACCTGAGGCTCCCGCCAGTGGCCGGGCCAGAGCGGCCACAACAGCCCACAGCCTGACGCTCCCGCCGGGACAACTCAAGATTGTTTGCGGTTGTTTTTGGGGGCCTGTCAGGGTTGCTTTTTCAGGCTGACCCCAAATTGCGAAATTGTGCTGCTTTTTAAAAGCAAACCACTTTGCAAAGCTGTATGTATCGTTTAGGTGGCCCCGATAGAGGAGTGCGTTCGTTGTCCCAAGAAACAGGTTGGGCTCAAGAAGCAATCCCTGAGCATGTCCCGAAATCCACGGGCCAGTTGCCTTTTGCAAGGCGTCCTTGGGAAAGCCGGCAGGTTGGTTTGGAGGAGGCCCTTCCTGGAGTGGGACACATGCCCATTTGCTTCTTCTAATTATGCCAGAAGGTCATTAAGCACTTGTGCTTCTGCTCCGGAAATGTAAAGGTTGCATCCCCACCATAGTCCCGAACGAACCGAGTAGAACCCTAGACTCAAATGGCCAGCAGGGTTTAGGCACGCGTATGAGTGGCGTGCTCAGGGATTTGCCTCACGAGTTGCCTGGCTGAGAGATTGAAGCAGCATGCGCCAGGGTTTCAGAATCCCACATGCAACTTTTACGGGCGCTTCAGTCTCACTTTTGGGCCCACCATACGTGAACCGAATGATGCTGCTGCGGTCCTTAATGAGCGGCGGTGCGGACTTGCTTCTCTTTGACCTACCGATCAAACTCTCGACGGGAGCAGAAACAGTACGATAGCTCGCTGCTTTCCTTTGGGTTTGCATTGAAAAGCTGCCACGCAGTGACGCAACGGCGTTCCATGCGGAGCCACGCTTGCGAACTGTGTACTAGCCCACAAACTAGAGGCGACTTCAAGCGTTTGCAGAGATGTTTGCGCACTCAGTCGCAGAAGCAACATTGGGTATACGGTATATGTGTGTATTCAGGTGTGTATATGTACGTATGTGCATGTACTAGTACATATAGAATATATACATATATATGTATATGTACTACACATAGAAACATCATCGCCAATTGCCCAAAGTTGTTTTAGTTTCCTGTTTCATGGGGTGCCTGATCAAGGGGACCCGTCAGGTTCAATTGAGTTTCTCTACATCTCTGTGATGTTTTTCTTGGGGCAACTGCGGGCCATCGAAGCCAAAGGCGCTGCTCATTTGAGCAGCGTTTTTTTAAATGCAGGAGCCAAAAGGAGAGGGGAACTGGCATGGTAGCCGCGTAGCCTACTCCTGGGACCGTGTAGCCTCGCGTAGCCTCCGCGTAGCCACTAGCAAAGGGAGCTGTCGACAATCGTCCGCGTAGCCTCCGCCTAGATCCTTTGTCTTGAGCTCAAGGCTTAGGTTGAAAGCTTGCGTGTCTCAGAGAAAGAGGGTGAATTTGATTTGCCTTGGCCCGGCCAGAGCTGAGTTCGCTCATTCCGCGTAGCCTCAGCGTAGCCTGCGCGTAGCCTCCGCGTAGCCTCCAAGGCGTGTTCAAGACCACTCCCCCACATGCCTCCTACTACTACTGTTACCATTACTACTACTACTGCTACTACTACGACTGCTACTACTACTACTACTACTACTACTACTACTAGTACTACTACTGCTACTACTGCTACCACTACTACCACTACCACTACCACTACTACTGCTGCTACCACTACCACTACTACTACTACTACTACTGCTACTACTACCACTGCTCCTGCTACTAATACTTCTACTAGTATTACTACTAGTGCTAGTACTAGTACTAGTAGAAGTAGTAGTAGTAGTACTAGTACTAGTACTAGTACTAGTACTTCTGCAACTACGAACTTCCGGTTGCCAACGGGTATTCGCGTAGCCCCGGCGTAGCCCCCCGCGTAGCCACTTATCAACAAATATGTTCCGCGTAACCTCCGCGTAGCCAAATTCCTAGGGGGAAAGACAGCCGCGTAGCCTCCGCGTTGGTATGTGCTTCCAGTGTATAGGCCCCACACCATTAAAAAAAACACGGCTCATTTGGACCTGATGAAAATAAGTTGCGCACGGATCAAACAGAGAAACAACAAGAACACGAGTGGAAAAAGGCCCTTGCCTTGGGGTACTTGTTCTGATTTGGCTTCCTTGAAGCTTGCCCTGTTTGGACTTGACCTTGGAGAGAAAGAATGAAGGACACGCGTGTGTTTTGGAAACACACACATGAAAACAGCTAGGGCGGGCCCCCTCAATCAGCTGGTGCCGCTTTGCCGTGGCCAAAAGGTCTGCCATGTGTGGCCATTGTTCGCAGATGTGTCAAGGGATGCCATCCAAATCCAACCTCAACAAACTGCAACAACGACGACGACAGTTGTTTGTGAAGAAAACAACGACATATGAAACCCAAACCCACTGGTGTTTTTTTAGAAAATGAAAATAAACAATATTAATGCAGTAAAATAACATTCATTCCTTCAAGCGACACGCACCACACATCGCTCCGTTTTGTGGCGTATGTTCGGTTTGACCAGGAGCCGTGCTGCCCAGCCCAGCTGTGGGGCGCTCAGCCCGTTGTGGTTTTTGCAGCCGGGCATCCAAGTGGCCGCATTTTGGGCTCTGTGCATTTCTGACACGGCCAAGTCCCCTGTCCAAACCCCTGGTTGATTAATAGGGGGCGTCCCCTTTTAGTGGTTGGATTCAGACCACGTTTGGAGAGAACTCCCCCCTAATAGTGGGACGGGTTTAAAGCACATAGTTTAGGTGTCTGGCCAAATACATACCAGCATTGTAAGGGATAATCTGTATCCCAGATTCTTTTCTGGGGAATATCTGTTGTTTCTTCTTTTCTTTCGCGGAGTTGTTTTTTAAATGTTGTTCCTTTGTTTCCAGCGTTTTTGTTGTTTCCCCGTTTGTTTGTTGGGGAGTTTTTGTCGTTTTTTTCTCGGATCCCTGGGCTTAGGCCCCAACTGCCGGGGCCCCGTGGAGATCCACGCGGAGCGCCTGGCCTCGCAGCTGGACGAAGCCTCCGTGCAGGAGACCTGTGGGACGTCCAGGATTTGTGAAGTCTGGAGCCATAGGTTTTTTTTCTTTCAGGGTGTGTTTGTTGATGTTTGGTTTATGTTTGGTTGTTGTTTGGTGGTTGTTTGGTGGTGTTTGGTTGTGTTTGGTTGTGTTTGGTTGTTTTTGGTTGTTTTTGGTTGTTTTTGGTTGTGTTGGTTCTTTGTTTGTGGTTGTGTTTGGTCGTTTTTGGTTGTTGTTTGGTTGTTGTTTGGTTGTTGGTTGGTTCTTTGTTTGTGGTTGTTTTCGGCTGTGTTTGTTGTAGTGTGGTTGTTTTTCGTTGTGTTTGGTTGTAGTTTGGATTTGTTTGGTTGTGTTTGTTTTTTTGTTGTGTTTGTTGTTGTTTGGTCGTTGTTTGGTTGTTTTTTGTTTGTGTTTGGTTGTTGTTTGGTTGTGTTGGTTCTTTGTCTTTGGTTCTGTTGGTTGTTTTGTGTAGTTTTGTTGTTTCGGTTGGTTCTTTGTTTTGGGGCCCCTAGGTTTTCGCAGCCGCTTTTGTCTCGCTGGGGCCGTATTGCCAGGAGTTCTTGGCCAACCACGCGGCCAGCTCGGCCGGATGGGTGCGACTCGGGGAGTCCAGCCTGGACAGCTCGAAGCCAAGCAATTCAAGGAGCTTGGCCAGCCAAATGCCATGGAAAGCCCCCTCCATTTGCTTAAGATGTGTTTTTTTCCCTTGTTGGTGTTCAATCGAATTTGCCACTGGAAATATATTTTTCCAGGGGTCTTAAGCAAATGGAAGGACCCGTTTTTTTTCTCCAACAAGCCGGTTTTTCGACCTCCATCTTACCTTGGAAGGTTTGGGGGTCCGAAAAACAGGTCGGGGGTCAAAAGAACAGGGTCCCCATACCAGGGGTTTGGCTAAGTCCCTGTAGATTTTCCTTGGGGCTTTTGAGAGAGAGAGAGAGAGAGACAAGCGCAGCAAAGGGCCCCGTGTTCAACGGAAACCTAAAGTTGGATGCGAAATCACGAATGATTTGGTCAACCAGTGGTTGGTTCAACCCTGCGATGTGTCAAGAAGATATATGTTTAGCGTTTGGGAGGTCATGACTGCTGCTGAATGAGAGTTAGGATGCCGAGTTGTATACATGCAAAGCATGTCCTTGATATAGCAGCATCAGATGAACGACATGTATTAGCAAACTAAACTCACAATAATCCGCAAGATAGAAAGCTTCTCCTGGCCACATCCCTAAAGTTTGAGAAGACAATACAGGAAAGTCCATGTCCAAAAAATGATACAAATAATAGAGCTTCACAAGCTAGAATACGTCAATAAGAAGAAAACACACAGGATCAAAACTTCATACGTTTAATTATGTATTTTAACAATATGTAGACCAGATATGACAACTATCAGTACATTATAGATTGAGATGAAATCATATAATAGTACATGTCTATGACAAATGAGTTTCAGTCCAACAACAAATGTAAGTCCTGTAAACATAGATAAAGTTATAGAATACATGCATCATTTGACCCGCTGGCCTCTCTGTTTGTTTTCAAACGTGCCACTGGGCGGTGAGCAACATGCAGGCACATATGAGCATAGAGCTCCAAACATTGGTGAGTTGGGGCCCGCCCACATCAGTACCTGGCTTTTGCTTCGGGCTGGGGATTTCGGTTTTCCCCTAATGTCTGCACGAAACCAGTGGCAAACAGCAACATGCATGGCTATCCTTTCAGCTCTTTCAATTTCCCAAAATATTCAATATTCACAAATGCCGCACAGGGATTTATTCATGGGTCAACATTGTAGGCCTGTTGAAAGCCGTAAATACCCCGAAAGATCTTCTCCAAGAAGCTGAAATGTAAGGACCACCCACTAGTTGGAACTGACAGTTCACCATAATTTGGGGTTTTGGGTTAATGTGTTTCTTGAAAACAGGGACTCAGTCCTTGGCAGCGGGTGTGTGTGAAGGATTTGCGCTGGACATCTCTGATCCTAGGCTTACAGCGGAGATTCGATGCCTTAGACTTGGCACTGGCGCAGACACGGGAGGAGAGTCATGTGGGGCTGGGATGGGCGTCTTGGTGCGAGAGCTCGGGAATGACCTTCCGAGTCCGGGTGTGGGGAAGGAAGCGGTGGGGATTTTTCTACAAAGAAACCTCAAGTTGGAAGGGTTTTAGGGGTTGCCGGCTGAGAACCGGCAAGTGGGGCATGGCAATCAGAACCATGACCCAAAAAAGTGTTGAACATGACAGGGGAATATGATCTGAATCTTGGCAACTGGCAATTGGTAGGGAGTCCCTTCCCAAGCGTCGCTTTTAGCTCAGGCGAGCGTGTTCCGTTGGTTCTGTGGCATATCCGCGATCGCCGCTTTCTTCCTTGCATCCAGTCGAACAGCTTTGCGGAAAGAGAGCAGGGAGCCAGATGCTCACTTTGAAGAATATGCTGGCCGGCGTCTTTGTAATGCTCATGACTATTCCATAGACTATGTTGTGGATATGCTGAATAAGGAAGACCAGTGTTGAACAAGGAAGGCCTTTGAGTGACTTTAGGCAAATCTGGGTTGCCGGTTTGACAGGCACAAGCAGCGCCTTGAGCACAGCAAAGGAGCTGGGAGCGACTATTTAGGAACGTGTTCGCATGGTACATGCCGCGTTGGCGCGTGTTGGCGCTAAAATGAACAAGTTGTTAAACCCCTGTTGAGGTTTGCAAGATATGCCTTGTGTTGCTTTTTGCAAGGAGCCGCAGCGACATCCAGAGCAGACTGGCTTGGAGGAGGATCCCATTCAGGAGCTGAAATGAGCTGAAAGGGACGGTCTTCGCCTCTCTGGAGTCCGTGCCCTTGGAAGCTGCCTTTGGGTGGGTTTCCTGCCGCGCAACTACATTCACCAAGCTTGGTTGGTTGGCTGGCTTTTTTCGGTCGTTTGGTTGGATTGGGTTCCCTGCTTTTATCAAGATGAACCAAGCACAAACACGCATTGGTTTGCATGTCTCCTACGTGTAGCATCAAGCAGCAGCCTCCCTTTACCTCCTTCACCTCGGGAGTGGAACCTTAAGGTTTGATGCTTGAGTCAAGGCCATTGTTGGATATGCAGTATCCAAGTGTCAGCCGATTGGGCAAGAAAGTCGTTTGCCCGAAACTCGATGTGTTTAATCCATGGCTTGCTTGGTCGCTTCATAGATCGATATGCCATCCAGGTGTTGATCTTTCTTTGGAAGCATATCCTGCCAGCGAGATCCCCATAAACACGGTTGTACCTTGTTTGGGCCCCGACTCTTGCATGGGCATGAGCACCAAAGCTCATTGCCGAAGTCTCTGTGTGTGTGTGTGTCTTAAAGCAAGATGGGGAATCCTCCAGATGGCGATTTCATCACGCACACTCTGTTGGTGAGGACGCACAGCACTGTCAGCTGGTGAGCGGATGTTTGTGCCACATGCACGGCTGCACCTACACAACATTGACAAGTGCATCGGAATGCCATTGGCTCTAGCAGGCACAGGATCCAAGAAACGCACAAGTGTTTGCTTTTATAGCTACAAAGTATGCAATCTGAACCGGCCTCGTAATTAAAGGCGCCACAAATGCACTATCCCTGAAAAGCTGAGTCCCGGCCACTGCCATTGTCTTCTACGCACTGCGCAGGAGCCGTGGCGTCCCCGAAAGCCCTGCCCTTTGGCGAGCGGCAACTGCCGTCAGAGGCTTCAAGTAGGAGAGGCCCGCGCGCGCAGTGCGCGCACTGACTGGCTGCAGACCTCCTTCAGAACCAGCGAGACTTTCGTACTTTTGGGGACGATGGCCATTCCACGGTTTCAACTTCCGGGCGGAAATATGTTCACATAGGATGCTTCTGGTTCCTTTGTTATTCTTCATTCTGTGCGTTTTTGTTGGGTCCGGTGTTTGAATCATACCCTCGAATCATAATACCTGGAATCATACCCGCGCATCATACCCTTCCCGGTCCGAGCACCTTATTTGAGACAGACCCAGTTAGTAGGTGGCCTATACCAGTATTCACAGGGTTTCATTCATCCCAACTTTTGCAGGGTTTGTCTTTCCACAGTTAAACTAGGTCCCCCAGTAGTGCCCTTTTACCCTTTTTGGGGGGAGGGTTCCCCCACTAAAATAAGCTACAGAAAAAAAATGGGTACCAACTTATTCCAACCTCTCTACTGGAGGACCTACTGTAGTACAGGAACTTGGTTCGGATACGGCTGGTCCCAGGGAGTGCCCGGGAGGTGGAGGTGCTGTTTCCCTTCCAGAGCGTCTTGCCGCCGCAGCAGCAGGCAGAGTTTGCGCAAAGATGGCGTTTGATGCCTCCAGTATGATTCCTGGGGTAGACTTAGATACATTTTACATTTTACCAGACACTCAAAGGGAAGAAACAATAGAATACACATTCTAACCATGATTATATTTGGGTATGTTTTGTGGAGTTGGGGCCTCTTTTTGGGTGGATTTTACAGGAAACCAAGAGGAACACAATCATTTGTCTTTTTTTTGGGGGGGCGGGGGGTGAGAAAAAGACAGACCCATATCTGCGATGGTGGTCATCAAAGTGTGAAAACATGGGTTTAGACTATATGGTTTTGGTGCTGCCCAATTAGTATGATGTCCTGGTGTTTGCTCCTGAAGGAGTTGATGTTTTGACAGAAGGGCGAACAGTTGCACAGGTGTCCTTTCTAGGTTAGTTTGGTTAACAATAGATGGCACTGATTTAGATGGGGTTTATTCCATTTACCAGGGCCATCTATTGTTCCAAAAGGCCACCTATGGACAGTTGTTTATAAGGAGAAGCCTGATTTTAAGCAGTTGGGCTGAGCCTTGCAGGTCATCACCAAAGTTGCGACTCGGCAGAGATGGGATGCCGCACGAGCCCACTGGCCAGGGAGGGTTTCAGTTTCTGTTTGGGTGCGGACCACTTGAGCGGTAAATTTCAACAGCCTTTGGGTTGCTTCTTTCGGGCAGACTATTCGATCGGACGTGAGCAGCCCAGAACCTCAGTTGAATTGGTTAGGCCTCTACCTTGCTTTTTGACTATTTTGGTTGGATCTTTGGACTTTAGCTTCTCAAACAACTGTGGAGATTTCACTGGACCCGCAAACGGCTCAACACCTTGCACAGGGGTGGTTGCAGCTTGGGTCCCCGAAATCCCAGCAGGGTGTCGCTGAGGTGAATGGCGCGCTGCAGGGGAGGC